>CM053272.1:71689095-71986693 GCA_028583415.1 Protea cynaroides | reverse complement strand
TTACAACCCTAATTGAATTGAGAGAAAGAGAAGAGAAGGAAAAGAAGAAGAAGAGAAGCAAGGAAGAGAATTTAGCCAGAAGGAGAAGAGTTGTAGAGAAGGAGTAATCTTCTCAGGTATGGATACTAACTCCATGAGTTTCTACAGACCTTAGGTTAGATAATGATGAGAGTATGATCTCGGAGAAATCCAAACCATCAATCTATGGTTAGGTTTTCATGGAAAACCTAGGGAGAATACATGAAAGCTATTAGGCGGTTGATTCATGGTTCTAGACCATGGAATGAATGTTGAATGGACTGTATGAGCAAGTAATAGGACCCGAAACACGAAGAATGGACTAAAAAGAGGCAATTGGACCAAAATACACCGAGGGTCGCACAGAGGGTCGATGACCATCCGATCCTAGGTGATCCTGAGTATCGACCCTCAGTGTTCGGGAAGTCCAGATTGGGGAGGGTCGCACACAGGGTCGATCAGGACTCCGACCCTACCTCTGACCCTCAGTTAACAGAATGGTTTTTAAATTAAGAATAAATTCTAATTAAATTTTATCGGCTTTGTTAGGTCTTCTAGCAATATAATAACATTATAAAGGTGATTCTAAAGCTTGGAAGAGTATCTATTAGCAAGCTAAGGTGAGGGAACATGACCTAAACTAACTGGTTAATAACAAAATGTTTTACTTCTTGAGTCCAATGCCATATTGATTCTATGCGTGTATGCTTGTATGTGCATTTAACATGTCATCCAATATTTTTATTATTTGTTCATGCATATTTACTTTATTGTTTATAACATGATGATGATGATAGGAATAGGCATGTGAATGTTTGTGTTTGGCCAGTATATATGGTGAGGGTAGGAATGGTATTAACCGGTACAACCATGACCGTTCTTCATGGGGTGTATATTGTGCTATGGTCTACTCAAGTCATGTCCACTGATGTCGTCGTATCGCCATTACCTTAGCAGAACTATTATGTCGTAGAGCATCAGGGGATGTGGTCTCGGTCCTTGTAGTTTCTGACTCTACCGGGGGGCCTTAGCTCTATCTCTATGGATGTTCTGAGGGATGCTGGGGTGAGGCCTTGGATACACTGTTTGGCATTAGGATTGGTTAGTTGTGAGCCTAGTTTGCAACCCTAGCCAGCAGGGGTTTATTTGTTGGTATGGTATCAACCGGTACAGCCATGCCATTTTCATGGGATGTATATTGTGCCATTTTGGGTGCTGTGGGCAACGGAGCAGGAGTCATTGGGCGTATCCACACACTTGTGTATAGAGGTGCAGCGGCTACTTATCCTTTCTATAGCACAGTGCAAACTATAAATCGGACCAAAGATATGAATTGATTGCATGCATATGTATTGTTGCATTGTTTTGTTTTCTCACTGAGCCATGATGTGTGCACCCCTCGACGTTGAATATTTTTAGTTGATGATGCAGGTTTTACCGTTGAAGACTATTTAACTGCTCCAGCGTACGAGAACATAGCGGCGATGGAAGCTGAAGATGAAGTGGATACACATGACGTCTCTTGCGAGTGCAACTCATGTGTATTCAATAAGATTTTTGATTTATTTATTTGGATTCATTAAAGACATGTATATGGTATTTAATTAATTATGTCTCAGTTGATATAGAATAATTTGTTATTTAAATTTTAATATCACATAGATTCTCAGTTCATTTTATTATAAAACTTCCGCTATTGTGTATTTACTCTGATTATGAATGTGGATGTATGGAGTTTAGATAACACGGATATAGCCTATTCGAGATCCTGGTTGAATCGTTGGTTTGCTAGCGGTTCATCACACCATTCTGAATAGTACAGAATTGGGGTGTGACAAAGCATCAGGTTACGGTTATGGAAAGGGGTTAGGCACCCAAACCGTCCGATCGAGATCGATCTCCTTTACCTTTCCTATGCTAAACTCTATCTATTAAACCGAACCAAATCAAGTGGTTTGATATCATTGAACCGAATCTATATCTATCAGATTGCCTACGTATCACGGAATTATTCTGAAAATCAGGTTTACCATCGTAGTGCAGGTGTGATTAAAGTTTATAGCTGTGATTTATGCTTGTGCATGATTAAGTTCATTGTTCAAGTTGAAGTTTATGCTTGAAAGGCTGAGAAACCCTCTGGGTTAGGATCTGGATAGTCCATGTGAACTGATAGATAGTCCTAGTGGATCTAAGAATGGATAACCTTTCTGGGTCTGAATGTGGATAATCCTATTTGGGTCAAAATATGAATGGATATCCTAGTGGATCTATGGATAGTCCGAGTGGACTAAGGTATGGATCCGAATTTGGGATTTTTTAAAATGGCCTACGTATCCTTGGGTTTGACCTAGGAATCAGAATCTGCATAGTTCAAAAATGGCTGAAATAACCTGTTCTAGGTTAAGGATTGAGAACCTATTCTAGGTTTAGGGTTTAGAACCTATTCTAGGTTTAAGATTGAGAACCTATTATAGGTTTTGGGTTTAAAACCTATTCTAGGTTTAGGGTTTACTGAGAGGTGAAAATCGTCTTGAGCTACCCTTTTCACCCTAAGCTCTAATTTTGAAAGGTTTGGGAGAGCATTCTCTTTCTTTATTAAGAATTTTATTATTTTCCATTATGCCCTTTCCAAGAATGTGAGTGCCTAAATGCACGTCCCCACTCCTAGATTGTCTTCTAGAAGTGTCCAAACATGGCAATTCAACTAGGCTATTGCAAAAATAAAATTAGTACCACAAATAGAATATTTTTTCTAAGCATGGCATGTATGATATTTATGGTAACTATCACAACATATAGTAAGATTATGAAAATCTCCCTAACATGGCATATGATACCATAAAAATTTATTTAACATGGTAAAACTTAATATGCTATATTCTAAGCATGACAAGTTTAAACATGGTATGTCTAAATATGATAATTATCAAAATATTATTAAATATGGCAAAAAAATTTATTTATTCTACCAAATATAGCAACACATGGATATGGCAAACATGGTATGTGCACAATCCAAAAAAAGCATGTGAATGCTCTAAATATGACCATTTATCCAAATATGGTATGTGGATATTCTAAATATAGCAAGTATGCAATCAAATATGGTAGAATTCATCAAATCACTCAAGCAATCAATTGCATGTTACAGTGTACATCAATGAAACCTTTCTGGAAGAAACTAAAATTATCAAAAAACAATGTTCAAGAAGTCCTTTGAAAATATTGTAACTTTTATGATGACATTTGGAATGAATAATGACTCCAAAATGTCAAAATTGTGACACAAAATTTCAAGTATTGCACAAACTAAGAACTGATTTCAGATTCTGTCACATTACACCAAAATGACCATAAGTAGGTCTTCTATAACTCAAATTAAGCCCTACTTTTTTTTTCACAGAAAGATGACTTGACATGCTACATTTCATCTGAAGGGGTCGAATCCTAACTAGAGCATACATAGGTCATAGATATGCCACAAGACCGGATATGTGCATTGGTCAAATCTGTTCAGATTTTTGACCAATTGCACCATAAATTCCTTATAAAATCCCATACTTAATGAAAATCAAATGCAGACATATGTCCATGTAGATAATTGATAGATATAAAATTTAATCAAGAAAAACAAGTAAAAACAGAACACCCTTTTTGTGAAAAAGATGTTTTTCAATCATGCAAATCAGTATATCCTAACTGATTCAAAAATCAAAGCATTATGCACTTAAAAATCAATATCAATTCAACAAAAAATTACAAAAATCAGAAACCAATGAAATTATTTAGAAGACTTCCATATCTAAAAAATTAATATGAAGTTACTTTTCTGATTATGGCCATAAAATCCTTTTCTAGAGACATTTTGATAAGAGATTGCATTATACCCGAGTCGAGCAGCAATGCTAAAGAAGAATTTGTTTGATAGACTTTCCCAATTCCAAATGGAACAAAATTTCTAGGGTAGCCTTCTAACATATCAAAAAGAGTCCCATAAAAATTTGGGCTTCAAAATCTAAAAAAAAACTACATGAGATGCACGTCCCAAATTTGGATCCTAAATCTAGAAATTTCATATTAGAAATCCATTTTGTAAAATTTGTCAAAAACATCAAACATCATCATATAGCACTCAAATATTCATCATTGAATAGTTTAAACAAATTATTATACATAAAAAATGTTAGACATGGACATCCTAACATTAACATGTATGCAATTGGGAATTCTTGATCGAGATTTAATGAAAATAAGCCTTTTCTAGCAAAATCAACATTTAAGTATTTTAAAGACCACTAAATTCGTTTTAGGGTACCAACCTTGTGCTCGAATGGAGCAAAACCTTTGATGTAGGATTTTTAGAGATCGTATCAAGCTTTTTGAAGATGAATCCTTGTTCTCCTCTTCTCTGCTCCTTTCTCTCTTCTCTTTCTCCCTTTCACGTTTTCTCTTTTCTTTCTTTTCTCTTCTTCTTCTTCTCTCTTTCTCTTGGCTTCTCTCCCTTTCATTTTTTTCTCTCTTTTAGAGAAAGAATCCCCTCTCCTTGTTCTTTCTCCACTCTCCTTCACATTTTTTTTCTTTCTCTCCTCTTCTCTTTCTTTTTTCTTTTCTCTTCACTAGAAAACCCTACTCTAGCTCACGTTTTTTCCTCTCCTTTTCTCTCTTTCCTTCTTCTCTCTTACTTCCTTTTCTTCTTCTTTCCTTCTTCTCTTTTTCCCTTTTTCCTTCTTTCTTTTTTCCTCTCTCTTTTTCCTTTCACAGCTTCTTCTCCTCTCTCTCTCTCTTTTTTTTTTCACTTTCTCTTGGCTAGAAAACCCTACTCTAGCACACGTTTTTTCTTCTCTTCCTTCCTTTTTCTCTTCTTTCCTTCTTCTCTTCTTTTTTTTTTCTATTTTTTTTTCTCTTCTTTCCTTTTTCCTTCTCCCTCTCTCTTTCCTTTTTTCCTTCTCCCTCTCACTTTCCCACGGCTTCTTCTAGAAAACCTTCTCTTCTTTCCTTTTTCCTTCTCCCTCTCTCTTCTTCTCTAAGTCTCTCCTCACGGCCTCTCTTTCCTAATCTTCCCTCACGGCCTCTCTTTCCTAATCTCCCCTCACGGCCTTTCTTTCCTATAATAGATATGTGTATATATTATAGGAAGGTGTTAGGCACCTCAAGTGCCAAATTACGAGTTAGGAAGGTGTTAGGCACCCAACTGGCCCGGTTGAACTGGTCTCTCTAAATCCTATCCTTTCCTACAATTTATGAACACTTGGGGCTATCTAAATACAATACAAGGTAGAAGGGGGAATCCTAAATTGATCTCTAATCTTTACTAACTATGCATGCATAAGCTGCAATTAAACAAATTAAATAAGGAAATAATCACAAAATGAATTAAGGAATTTAATGAACGGCCTAATCATGCATCTAAAGAAAGGAAAAAAATAATCTACAACATATGACCAAGTCTGGGAAAATCCCAGATCGCCTACGTATCCTTGTGCGGCGGGAATCAGGCCAAACATAGTTCGGGCGGGTGTATACGTACCAGGTGTGTGCAAGAAGAGGGACACTTCCAAAATATTAGAACGCATCCCAAGTGATGGATTGTCCCATAATCATGGAACACATCCAATGGTGAGGGATGTCCCCACAACAGTGGGACCCATCTCAGTGTTGAGGTACTTCCTATCACAAGGAAGTCCCCTCGATGAGGTAATTCCATAATACATGGAACTTACCTCAATTTGACAGAGCGTGGAGTGACCAAACTCCCCTGCAGCCTACATATCCCTCGAGACCTCTGTCTCTCTAGAATCAGGTCAAGCATAGTTCCCATGGATTGACGAGCCATGGACATGCGTGGCAACACTCAGGAGAGTCCAAATGCCTCAGCTTCCCACACATGGGGGTACACTAAATCTCACTCACATCCCACATTCGGGATACCCAGATGGATCGTTCGTTGGGCCACCAATCCTATGCATGCATCTATCCAATCGCACATTTTTTTATTAATATACATTTTTGATACAACGATTTTCCACACTCTTGGATTCAATCCTAGGGTTAGGTGGGCCTCAAACTAAATGAGCCCACATAAGACAGCACAGGATCTTGGATCCCATGCAAGGGGTTGGATTCGTTGGAGTCCCCTAAAGGTACCATAGCCATGCATGTGGGGCCTGAGGCAAATCCGTGCACAGTGTCCTAACGTATATCTATCACAAAGGAGATATCGGGATGGGGATACATCTCTTGAGGGATGGGGAGCATGCATTTTGCTAAGTATATGATCGAAACGTCCATCAAACAAAAGGTAACAACCCATAAGCATCATGGACAAACAATATGACAAACTAAGCATGTGTTTGGGCCCTATCCAAGTGTAGAGTTATTAAACCGAATTTAAATGCAAGGCTAGACCAAGCTCAAGCTCTAAACCAAATTTAAATACTGACCCAAACTTGGCTCGAGTATATATGGCATGTTTGAGGTTGAGCCTCAGATGAAGTATGGGCCAAATTGTCAAACAAGTAGGCCTAGCTATACCTAATATGTCATAAGGAGCAAATTCAACCAGGAAAGGATCCATATCATGACTAAGATTTAAAAAAAAATCTGCTGGAAATTATTACAAGAGAAACTGACCCTTTAAAACAAACCAAATCACCCAACTTTGCAAAGAAAACAAAACTATAAAGCAAAAGAAGGAAAAAAATAAAAAATAATAAAGTAAAATAGAAATTCTCCATTTCCAACACCATTAACCAAATTACCCTAATAAGATTAAGATGAAAAGAACAAAGAAAGATCTTAACCAATATCGCCTGAGAAGAAAAACAAACACGAAACCCCTTTAACTGAAAATCATCACTCGCAAATCATAACCACCATAAGAAACAACTCCAATCCAAACTGTTCTTGTGCAAAGAACCAGAAATTCTAAATGGACCATCTCTAACATTTCCATGTAATCTAGACAAGACAATCGCAATACACCCAGAATCTGTCATTAATGAAATTCACATCCTAAATCAAAAGAAGCAGGAGAGGAAGATGTATTTAACATTGATCAGAAATAGAATCCAGAAGAACATACCTACGCCTTCCTCTCCTTCTCTTTTTGCTTTTCCTTCTTCCAAGAATCAAACCCCAATCCCTTCTCCCCAACTATTTCCAGTCTTAGAAAAAAAAATCCTCTAAACTTTCCTCTCTCTTTTCTCTCTGCTTTCCCCCTGGAGAACCCTCTCCCTGCCGTATCCCTGAAAGCCTGGTTTAAGAATCCGGTGCCGAATCCCCTCTCTCTCCCATCTGATCTCTTCTTTCCTCATTTAGCACCCTCCTTCTGCCCTCTAAACAAAAACAAAACGTAAAAAACCAAAAAAGAAACCTCATCTATCTCTCCCTACCTGTGGAGATGGAACCCAAAGGCTCCTATCATCACCGAAGCCCTTCTCTTTCCACCCTCCAAATCTGCCTTCTAGAATCAAAGAGGATCTCAACTGCCATCCCTTGATCCTCATTTTTCCTTGAGCCATGTCCAGCCTATCTCCATTAAATCCGAGGGGAAAAAAAAGCTGAAAGTCCCATTGTACTAGCTGTCAAACACTCCTAGTATTCTCCCTCATTCATAACCCAAAAATGAGAAGAATCCCTTCTTTTCCACGCCCCAACTCCTCACCCAGAAAAGAAAACCCCTATGTTGTACTACTTTGGTTACCATGGAATCAAAACCCCTCTTCACTTAATGCATTTTAACTAGCATTTGACATCCACCCTTTAAGAATGCCTTTTTGTCTCCTTTTCTTGATCCCAACAAAACAACCCTCTTTTATGTTCTCTTTTAAAACATAATTTCTCCAACCTTGAATGTCGGATCCATTACTACCATTCTTCCCCTCTTAAATGCTATGCTACTTTTTCCTTTTTTTTTTTCTTTTTTTTTTAACCTCTTGTCACTTCTTGTCATGTCATCATCATTTTTTTTATTACAAAAAACTCAACTCTATTCATCATCATCATTGAAAGAAAACCTACATTGATAAGTGACAATGACCCTACCTACTCTACACAATGACCCCAAATATCCTATACATCACCAAACCATTTTTTATACCCCCATTTTATATTTTAAACCACCTTTTGAGAAAAGTTACATTTTTTTCTTTTTTTTTAAGGTACCCCATTCTTTTCTCTTTTTTATTTAATTTACTTTCTAAAAAAAAACACACTTTTTATTATTTTATCAAACCTAAAATGACAACAATGCCCTTCTCCCATCATGTATGATAACGTAACGAGAGAGCGAAATCCCACGGGAAAAACTGGGTATTGACAGTATGTACGAATTTCGAGGATGAAATTTATATAAGAGGGGGGAGTTGTAAGACCCGCACTCCACTAACTTGGTCTAACGGTGTTGTGCCTGGTCTTTCCATCATTTTTAGACCAAGTGGACCGATCGTATGAAGATGGATCACAAACCAGGTATGAGAATCAAGTTAAAAACACTGAAAACATACCAATGGTTGAATACCTAGGTAGGTACGATCGACCATATGGAAAGAAACAATGGTCACTGATCAATGACCCTACGGTCGATGATTTCAACCCTATGGTTGACGGGTTCTGCGGCCATAGCCATCAACCGTGAGACCCTAGATTAGACTCTGAGTTTTGTAAACTTTCCTAAACTAAAGGATTTCTTTTCTAATTGAAAGAGGACTCCATATGGAGAGTTTTCCTCTATATAAAGGACGTCCCTCAGCCCTTTTTCACTCTTTTAGAACATTAGTAAACCCTAGAGAAAGAGAAGGAAGAAAAGGAGAAGAATAAAAGGCTAAGGAGAGGATTTGCTGAGAAGAGATTGGCTCTCTATCATAGGCAAAGTATGAACCTAATCTCTAAAGATGTTAATTCTATGGACTAAGGATTCTGTGGAGGATTGGGGATGTCAACCTATCATGATCCACGTGATTCCTTGAGTAATTTCCAAGGATAACCATGGGGGATGAGTTTGATGGTTAGGGTTGATATGAAACTGCTAATGATGGCCATAGAAAGACCTTAGGACAAACCCAATGTGAGGACAATGGGAAATGATGATCCTCCTCCTCGAGATAGAATTATTTGTAATCAATGAAGATCACTGATCTGTTGGATTCGCCACCTAGATTAAGGTCTAGGACCTCTAAAAATGTAGCATCAACCTAAGGTAAGACTTCTATTAACTCATAACCCTATGTATCAGTTCTTCGATCTACAAGAGATCGGGTAAGTATTCAGGGTACGATAATGGGAAGGTGTTAGGCACCCAAACCGCCCGATCAATTCGGCCTCCTAAACTTTCCTTAAACTCTAATTTCGAGTGTGCTTGGTCAACTAGATGACTAGGGTTCAATGGGGAATGTCCTAAACCAAGTTGAGAAGTTATTCTAACCTAGGGTTCAGCCAATCATGTTTTAAAGCAAAAAAATAAGCAATGAGTACAGTACTATACAGTGAACCGGACCAAAGATGGTTCGGTCTTGGACTGAATCTGAGACGTGTAAGACATCTCAAATTTCCTACGTATTCCAATCATAAAAATCAAGTCCAAAACGTAGTTCGATAAGGGTTTTGTGATTAAAGATTATGGAAGTGATTTATGCATGTGTTTCAATTAGATTCGTTGTTCATGTTGAAGTTTATGTTGAATGGATGATTGATGGGTGCCTTTGTACTGTATTTGGGATTCCCAATTTGCTTATGTATTCTAGGGTGTGCCCTATAAATCAGGTACGATGTAGTTCCAAATGATTGTGAAAGTCGGATTTGGAATGTGTATCAAATTCCTACCATTTTGTCAATAGGATCTAGGGATGAGACCTAAATTCCTATCATTCTTGTTGTTTTCAATTTTGTCAATAGGATCCAGAGATGAGACCTAAATTCCTACCTTTTTTTTATTTTCATTTTTGTTAATAAGATCTAGTCTAAATTCTTACCATTTTTGTCAATAGGATCTAGGAATGAGACCTAAATTCCTACCATTTTTATTTTTTCCATTTTTATCAATAGGATCTAGGGATGAGACCTAAATTCTTACCATTTTTATTGTTTTCATTTTTGTCAATAGGATCTAGGGATGAGACCTAAATTCCAATCATTTTTGTTGTTTCCATTTTTGTCAATAGGAACTAGGGATGAGACCTAAATTCCTATCATTCTTGTTGTTTCCATTTTTGTCAATAGGATCTAGGGATGAGACCTAAATTCCTACCATTTTTGTTGTTTCCATTTTTAGGTTTCTAAGGTTTCTTATCCCTTTTCATTGTGATTTTCATTTTTTATGGTTTTTTACCCTAATTATTCTCTTTATTCTAGGGTTTATCTTTCCTTAATTATTCTTTCCATTTTTAGGGTTTCACTTTTCCTAATTATTATTATTTTTTTTCTATCTTAGGGTTTCCTACCCTAATTATTGCGCTCTTTCCATCTTTTAGGGTTTTCTACCATAATTGCTATTTTTTTTTAATTTATCGCTTTCCAAGATAAATATGGTAAATGAAAACATTCCAACTATTACAGTAGTAGCATTTCAAATACAGCAATGATATCATTTCAAATATGACAGTCAAAGTGTGCATCCATATGACATGTGAGCATTTCGAATATAGCATGTAAGCAATCCAATACAACATTTAAGAGTCAATATAGCAGGTGACAGTGCGTATCTAAATATAGTAATGATCATGTGAATAATCCAAACATGACAAGTGAATGCTCTAAATGTAACCATTTATCTAAATATGGAAAGTATGCAATCAAATATGGCAGAATTCACCAAGCAATTAATTGCATGTTACAATGAAAGTGACATCAATGAAACCTTTTTTTTGAAAAGTGTAAAATTATCAAAAACATATGTTCAATGTTCTTTGAAAATATTTTAATTTTTATGATGACATTTGGAATGATAAATGACTCAAAACTGTCAATAATGTGACACAAAGTTTCAAATATTGGACAAAACTATGAACTGCATTCAGATTTTATTGCATTACACAAGAATGACTATAAATAAGTTTTTTGTAACTTAAATCAAGCTCTTTTTTTTTTTTCACAGAAAGATGACTCAACATGCTATATTTCATCTGAAGGAGTCGAATCCTAACAGAGAGAAAAAATGGGTCAAACGAATGCCCCAAGACCTGATATGTACACTGGTCAAGTCTGTTCTAGATTTTTGACCAGTTGCACCATAAATTCTGTATAAAATATCATACTTAATGAAAATTAAATCCAGACATATGTCCATGTAAATAACTGTCTGATATAAAATTTCATCAAGAAAAACAAGTGAAAACTGAATACTGTCTTTGTGAAAAATGATCCTTTTCAATCATGCAAATCAGTACATCCTGACAGATTCAAAATCAGAGCACTATGCACTTAAAAATCAATATCAATTCAATAAACAATAAAAAAAAATGAAACTAGTGCCATTTTTTAGAAGACTTTCATATCTAAAAATTTCATAGAAGTTGATTTCCTGATTATGGCCATAAGACCCTTATCTAGAGTCTTTCTGATAGGGGATTGCATTATATCCGAATAAAAGAGCAATGTCAAAGACGAATTTTTTGATATACTTTCCCAATTTCAAATGGAACGAAATTTTTAGGGTAGTCTTTTAACATATCAGGGAGGCTTTCATAAACATTTGGGCTTCAAAATCTAAAAAAAAACTACATGTGATGCACGTCCTAAGTTTGGATCCTAAATCTAAAAATTTTAGATTAAAAAACCATTTTATGAAACTTGTCAAAAACATCAAACATCATCATATAGCATTCAAAGCTTCATCATTGAATAGTTTAGACAAATTATCATTCATAAAAAATGCTAGACAGAGGCATCCTAATATTAATATGCATGCAATAGAGCATTTCTGATCGAGATTTAATGGAAATAAGCCTTTTTCAACCACAATTGACATTCGAGCATTCTAAAGACCTCTAAATTTATTTAGGGTACTAACCTTGTGCTCGAATAGAGTGAAACCATCGATGTAGGATGTTTGGAGAACGTATTAAGCTCTTTGAAAGCGAATCCTCATTCTCTTTTTCTCTGCTCCTCTCTCTCTCCTCTCTTTTTTTCTTCTCTTCTTTTCTTTTTTTTTTCTCTTTTCTCTTTTTCTTCTCTCTTTTCTCTCTCACTCATCATGTTTCCTCTCTCTCCTCACGTCCTCTCTCGTGGTTTGAAAAAAAAAGGCTCTTTCTCTCTTTCTCTTGGCCTATTTATGCTTTTATCTCCTCTCCTAGAAGATCCTTCTTTCCTTTTCTTCTTTTTCTACTATAAAATCCTTTATTCCTTTTTTTTCTTCTTTCCTTTCTTCTCTACCTTCCTTTTTTTCTCTTCTCCCTCTCTTCTCTCACATTTTCTAGAGTAGAAAACGTCTCTCTCCCTCTCTCCTCTTCTCTCTTCCTTCCTTTTCTTATTCCTCTTCCTTCCTTTTCTTCTTTTTCTCTGGAATTTTTTTTTCCTTTTTTCTTCTTTCCTTTCTTCTCTTCCTTCCTTTTTTCCCTTCCTCTCCATGCTTTTTTTTCTCTTCCTTTCTTTCCTTTTTCTCCTTCTTCTTCTAGAAAATCTCTTCTCTCTTTCCTTCTTCTAGAAAATTTTTTCTTTCCTTTTCCTCTTCCTTCCTTTCTTCTCTTCCTTCCTCTTTCTCCTTCTTCTCCACATTTTTTCTCCTTCCTTTCTTTCCTTTCTCTCTTTCCTTCTTCTCTTCCTTCCTTTTCTCCTTCCTCTTTCTTCTTCCACGTTTTTTTTCTTCTTTTTCTTTCTTCTTCCATGTTTTTTCTCCTTCCTTTCTTTCCTTTTTCTTTCCTTCTTCTCTTCTTTCCTTTTTTCCTTATTCTAAAAAAACCCTCTCCTCTCACAATTTTTCCTTCTTTTTTTTCTTTCCTTTTTTCTTCTCCCTCTCTCTTTCCTTTTTTCCTTCTCTCTCTCTCTTCCCACGGCCTCTCTTTCTTCTCTCTTCCCTAATATATATATATATATATATATATATATATATATATATATATATAAAATATATATATATATATATATATATATATATATATATGTATATATAAAATGCATGCATATGGGCCGACATGACTTTGTCCATATTGGTCTGAGCTGGGTCGGGCTGAGTTGGACTAAGTTGGGTTGAACTGGTTTGAATTTTTTCTACCATTTCATAGTCCATTTCTACAACCATTCCACATGGAATTTTTTGATAGCCTCCATTCTAAATTTTCTACGTTGACTTTGTAAAACACTAAAAATGAAGAATATTGGAACTTGAATCACCTCATTTGGAAATAAAGTGGCCAATTTATGAATTTATGACGTTTAAACAGGTCATTTATCGATAATTTGGTTATCCATTCTGCATGTGATCCTTCGGGGACTTCTATCAAAAATCCTTTATGTCCACTTTGTAGAGTACTAAAAATGGAACATAATGAAACTAAAATTACCTGATTTGGATATGGGGTGACCAAAATATGAATTTTCAAAGATTAAATGACCATTTCCATGTGCAATTTTGCATGGGACCCTTCAGAGACTTCTACCAAAAATCCTTTACATCTACTTTGAAGAGGATTGGAAATAAGGAATACTGTCCTTGGAATCATCTGAATCTGACGTAGAACGACAAAGATATGAAGCTTTGAAGTTCTAACGATAATTTTACATGAAAGCTTGCATGGGGTCCACCGATGACCTTTGTCCAAGATTTTTCATGTCCAGTTTGAAGAGGACTGAAAATAAGGAATATTGGCCTTTGAATCATCTGATTCCGATATCAGATGACCAAGATATGATGAATTGAAGTTTAAGCGATAATGCATGCATCATACGATAATTACGTAAATACCCTTGCACTTTCAAACAACGATATCTTCCTTGTTTGATGTCAGAATTTGATGATTCAGGTCTTATTTCGAAGATAATTCCACAACCTATACATCGCAGTAGGTAATAACCTATGACCCTGCTGTGGGGCTCATTAAAGAATTACAAACCTTTGGATTAAAAGTCAGAAACCTGTTATATGGATTCGTTTCTGATGGGATGCAAAAATGGGGTGCTTACACCCAATTGAGGAACAGGGGAATTGACCCAGGAAGAACTCGAATTGAATGTAGTCGGTGACCAGAAATCCCAAGGTCACCGCTACAGTTGACTATAGCATGACCAGCCTGATCAGAGGATCGACCATAGGCATTCGGGAAGATTCAAGAATCATATGGTTGCAGCTACGGTCGCACCATATGCGACCATAGGGTATCGACTGTAGGCATTAAGGTCGATACCGTATGAGACCATAGGACCAATCAGACACCTATCAATGCTCTCTTTTGATTTTTGACTACTATAACATGTTACATATGAACCCTAACTTAAATTCATATAACTTTTAGGTTGTTAAATTGATTGAAAGAGAACTGCAAGGCTTGGAAGGAGATCGAGTATTTCTAACAGGTGAGGGAACAAGACCTCAACTAATTGGTTAATAACAAACTATTTATTTTTATTGAGTCCAATGCCATGATTGATTCTATGCTTGTATGCTTGTAATGTGTATCTCACATGTCATCCAATATTCCTGCTATTACTATTCATGCATATTTAATTCTGTTTATTTATAACATGATGATAATGATGATGATGATGCTAGGAATAGGCATGTGAATGTATGTGTATGATTGGTGTGTTGGATGCGAGTGGAGCATCAGGGGGAAGACATGGCATGGTGGTCTCTAACCTCGTCACCAGACTGTAGCTCTATCTCTACTCAAGTCTTGCCCACTAACATCGTCGTATCATCATTACCTTAACAGAACTATTACGTCGTAGGGCATCAAGGGAGGTGGTCTCGGAACGTTTGGTCTCTGACTCTGTCGGGGGGCCTTAGCTCTATCTCTATGGACTTATTGAGGGATGCTAGGGTAGGCCTTGGATCACTATTTGGCATTAGGATTGGTTAGTTGCGAGCCTAGTTTGTAAGCCCTCGCCAATAGGGGCTTACGTGTTGGTATGGGTAGGGCATCAGTGGAAGTGTTGGCTGTGTTTGATTCAGACACTTTAGCTCTATCTCTATTCCATGGTGGATGCATGTGGGATGGTAATGGTATTTGATCCATTGGGCGGATTTACACACTCGTGTATAAAGGTATGGGGGCCACCAAACCTTTCTATAGCACATTACAAACTTAAAAACTAAATCAATGATATGAATTGAATGCATGCATATGTTTGTTGCATTGTTTTGTTTGCTCATTAAGCCGTGAAGTGTGATCACCCTTTCAACGTCGAATATTTTTAGTTGATGATGCAGGTCCTAGTGTTGAAGAATATATGAATGCGCCGACGTATGGACACGTTGCTGCGATGGACGTAGAAGCTGAAGAAGATGCGCATGATTCATCATGCTAGTGCAACCAATGTATTTTTTCTTAAGTTTAGTTATAAGTTGAACATCAGATATGTAATTGATTATTTATTTTTATGTCTTGTAGCTTAGAGATAATTGGATTAAATACTTATTTATCACTGTTAGATTCTCAGTTCATTATCTGTAAGACTTTCGGTTATTTGATTATTACCTCTGATTATTACTATGGATTGTGTGTGGTTTGATATGGTGGGTACGACCTATACAAGATCCTGGTTGAACCGTTGGTTTATTGGCAGTTCATCACACTAATCTGGTTAGACCAGAATTGGGTTGTGACAACTTGGTATCAGAGCCGGGTTTCGATCTGGGGACTTGTGGGTTATGGGCTCATCACTAACCCTGGTCTAACCAACTTGGTTATACCGTTGGTTTATTCTATCCGAACTTTTGCCTATTGACTTTATTCTTCTCCCGCCTTCCATTGTGAGACTAACCCAATACTGCCACTCTATTTTGTCTCACCTATGTAGTTTTGCCAATAACACATCAATCAAGAGTTTAAATGGCTGGGCCTAGAGTAAGTAAAAGGAGACAGAATGCAAACCTTTCTCCACCACCTATGGAGACCAACGACAATGAAGGTCAGCAAGGGCAGGAAGGAAATATTGGAGCTCAGAATGTTGCACCTCAGAATGTTCACACCCAAACCAACCCAACCAACTTACCTGCACCACCTACGGATTTGGCTACTGTGGTGATGAATTTGGCACAACAAATGCAGCATATACAGAAAATGCAAGCCAACATGCAAGCTGCTATGGGAATTACTTTTTCAGTTGCAAACACAACATCTCTACCAGTAGGACAAGCTAGTAGTACTGCACCTGGTGGTAGCAACACTGTACCTCAAGCACCGCAAACACCAGTAGTATAAGGCCAAGTGTAAAACCCTGAAGCACCGCAAGGCAGGTATAACCAAGGTAACCATCAGTACCAGCCGCCTATGTATGGAGCTTATGCACAATATCAGCTTGATCATTCCAGATTGATATAGCATTTCCTGAAGACGAAGCTGAAGGAATTCAATGGCAAGCCGTCGGATCCTTTGTGTCCAGCTCACTGGATCGATGAGATGGAAATAAATTTCATGATGATGACTGTAAATGAAGAAGAAAAGGTATTATGTGCCACATTTATGTTGAAAGGTGACGTACACCACTGGTGGAAATCGACTAGAAGTTATTTATTAACAAAGCATGCCCAAACTGACATGGGTTACTTATAAAGAAGCTTTCTTTGAGAAGTATTTTTCAAGTAGTTCCAGAGATCAAATGGAAAAGGATTTTTTGAGTTTGTATCAGGGATAGATGACTATAGATGCATATCAACAGCGTTATGAAGAACTATTTTTCTTTGCTCCCTCTAGTATGCAGGAGGAAAATACCAAAACTCAAAGGTTCGTTATGTGACTTAGGGGAAGTATCCGTGAGCATGTATTGGGATTAGAAAAGAAAATATATAATGAAGCAGTACAGATTGCTCATGTACAAGAATCGAGCTAGAGGAAAAGTTATTTTTCTCATAATAGAGGTATAAAGAGGCCCAATGGAAACTCATACAATGGAGGGAACCCAAAGACATTTAAACCCTTTCGTACTCAAGGCTTCAATGCTGCAGCCAAGACTACTCCGACAGCCCAACCTCAACAGAAGCAAAGTAATGTTGGAGTCAAATGCTTCAATTGCGATCAAGTAGGACATTATTCAAGAGAGTATCCTAAGCCATGGAAGCAGCTACAACAAGGAAAAGTTTATGTAGTTACTTCTGAAGATGCTACCACATCTCCTGATGTAGTCACTGGTATGATCTGAACCTTTCATTTTGTACTACCTTGTATGAGCATGTTGACTAAATTAAATCAAATCAAAGGTATCGTACCTATTAATGGCTTACTTGCCAGAGTACTCTTTGACTCTGGAGCTACTCATTCTTTTATATCTGTGTCATTTGGAAAGAAGTTAAATCTACCCCTCTAACCTTTAGAATGCAAACTGCTTGTACGATCACCTATGGGATTAGAGGTGGAACTAGACAAAGGTTATAGACCGTGTCCAGTTCTTATCAGCTAGAAGATTTTGTATGCAACCTTAATCCATCTCGAGATGACAGACTTTGACATTATCTTGGGAATGGATTGGTTAGCTCAGCACTCTACAAACCTATTATGTGCAGAAAAGAAACTGACATTTAAAGACAAGGAATGAGCAGAGTTTAGTTTTATGGGAACCAAACTTTTCCATAAATGAAAACTCATTCTCTCTGCATTAAAGGCTAAAAAATGCCTCGAGAAAGGAGGAATTGGGTATCTAGTATCCGTGGTTGACCTCACCATGGAAGCACCATGAATGGAGGATATTGAAGTTGTGCATGAATTTCTGGATGTATTTCTTAAGGAACTACCAGGACTACCACCTGACCGAGTGACAGAGTTCAATATAGATCTTATACCCGGAGCTGCACCAGTATCGAAAGCACCCTATCGAATGGTTCCTACTAAACTGCAGGAACTGAAGGTACAATTACAGGAGTTACTGGACAAGGGTTATATTAGACCCAGCATATCACCATGGGGAGCGCAATATTGTTCGTAAAAAGAAGGACGGTAGCGTTCGACTGTGTATAGATTATTGGGAATTGAATCACCTTACAATCAAGAATCGGTACCTGTTGCCTCGGATCGATGACTTCTTCGTTCAGTTGCAAGGTGCCAAAGTGTTCTCCAAAATTGATCTTCGATCGGGATACCATCAGTTGAAGATTAGGGAAGGTGATATTCCAAAGACAGCTTTAATAACCAGATATGGACATTATAAATTTTTAGTCATATTTTTTGGATTGACTAACGCACCTGTAACTTTTATAGAACTCATGAATCGGGTATTCCATGATATATTGGATACGTTAGTCATTGTATTTATTGACGAAATACTAGTCTACTCCAAGGACAAAGAAACTCATATCACAAATCTAAGAGCCGCTATGCAGCGACTAAGAAAAGAGAAGCTTTATGTAAAATTTAGTAAGTGTAAGTTCTGGCTGAAAGAAGTCACTTTCTTAGGCCATGTTGTATCAGCTGAAGGAATTAAAGTGGATTCTAGCAAGATTAAAGCTATTGTAAAGTGGGAAGCACCCAAGAATGTTACAGAGGTTAGAAGTTTCTTAGGTTTAGCTGGGTACTATTAACAATTCGTAGAAGATTACTCTAGAATCATCATACCTCTCACCAGTCTGACTAAGAAAGACAAAAAGTTTGTTTAGACAGACAAATGTGAAGAGTGTTTCCAAACATTGATGACTAGATTGATATCAGCTCCCATCTTGACTATTCTGATCCTAGGACAACCATTTACCTTGTACACCGATGCGTCTGAGTTAGGTTTGGGATGTGTACTTATGCAAGGATAACAAGTAATTGCATATGCCTCAAGACAACTGAAGACACATGAGAAGAACTATCCCACACATGAATTGGAATTAGCAGTGTTGGTACATGTTTTCAAGATATGGAGACATTATTTGTATGGATAAAAAATTTAGATTAAATCAGATCATAAGAGTCTCACACACCTTTTTAATGAGAAGGAGTTGAACATGAGACAGAGAAGATGGCTGGAATTACTGAAGGATTATGATTGCGATATCTAATATCATCCAGGAAAAGCTAATGTAGTTGCTGACGCATTAAGCAGGAAAGCTATGACAAAATCCCAAGAAGAAACTAGTGCAAATGCTATAGTATGTGTCACAGGAAGAGTATTTAATTACGATAACGAGCAGTTTGTGATTGATATTCTGAATGAATCAAGTGACCAAGGCTTTATTCATCTATTCTCAAACATGTTTGCTACATTGAAGATTGTACCTGAACAATTAGATGAAGTAAAAGCAGCTATGAAATTAGACCCTTATCTAAGAACGGTGCAAGAAGACCTTGAAAAAGGTAGGACTAACCCTGACTTCACTTTGGATTCTGAGAAAGTAAAAAGATACAAAGGGAGAGTATGTGTTCCTGAAAATAAAGACATGGATATTAGACACAGAATAATGAAGGAAGCCCACACCACCGCTTATTCGGTAATCTTGGAAGTACAAAGATGTATCATGATCTAAAGAAACTATATTGGTGGAGATGAATGAAAGCGGATGTAGCTAAACTTTTGGCTCAATGCTTGAATTGTCAGTAGGTAAAGGCTAAAAGGCAAAGACCTATAGAATTGTTGCAGCCACTGCCAGAACCAGCATGGAAATGGGACTGCATCACAATGGACTTCGTCATCGGGTTACCATTGACTCCCCGAGTAGTTGACGCGGTCTGGGTGATTGTAGATCATTTCACTAAGACAGCTCTTTTTATAGCTATACGACCTCAGTATACCCTAGAGAGGTTAGCTAAGCTTTATGTGTATAATATTGTCAGATTGCATGGTGTGCCTAAAAGCATCGTATTCGACAGAGACCTACGCTTTACCTCAAAATTTTGGGAAGGATTATAGAAGGCTATGGGTACAATGTTATAATTTAGTACTGTATTCCATCCTCAGACCAATGGACAATCAGAGCGTACCATTCAGATTTTAGAAGACATGCTTCGAGCTTGTGTCATTGATTTCAAATGATCATGGGATGAGAAGTTACCATTGATTAAGTTCGCTTATAATAACAACTATCAAGCTACAATACAGATGTTGCCCTATGAAACACTGTATGGTAGGAAATGTCGAACTCCTTTATTTTGAAATGAAGTTGGAGAACAGAGTATTGTTGGACTAGAGTTTGTTGAAGAGACTTGTCAAGTGGTCGAACTTATCAAGGAAAGGGTCCGAACAGCTCAGAAACATCAGAAGCAATATGCAGACAATCGACGTAGAGATCTTAAATTCACCATAGGTGATAAGGTATTTCTGAAAATATCTCCTATGCGTGGTTTGAAAAGGTTCAAACAGAAGGGAAAGTTGTGTCCCAGATATATTAGACCTTATAAAGTTCTAGCTAGATGTGGAAAGGTAGCATATCAGTTAGCACTACCACCATTAATGTCTAGTGTACATGATGTATTCCATGTCCACAACTGAAGAAGTATATCAGAGATCCAACACACGTGTTGTCACACCCCAATCCCGTACTATTCAGAATGGTGTGATGAACCGCTAGCAAACCAACGGTTTAATCTGGATCTCGAATAGGCTATATCCCTGTTATCTAAACTCCATACATCCACATTCATAATCAGAGTAAATACACAATAGCGGAAGTCTTATAATAAAATGAACTGAGAATCTATGTGATATTAAAATTTAAATAACAAATTATTCTGTATCAACTGAGACATAATTAATTAAATACCAAATACATGTCTTTAATAAATCCAAATAAATAAACCAAAAATCTAATTAAATACACATGAGTTGCACTCGCAAGTGACGTCATGTGTATCCACTTCATCTTCCACTTCCATCGCCGCTACGTTCCCATACTCTGGAGCATTTACATAGTCTTCAACTGTAAAACCTGCATCATCAACTAAAAATATTCGACGTCGAGAGGTGAGCACACATCATGGCTCAGTGAGCAAACAAAATAATGCAACAATACATATGCATGCAATCAATTCATATCTTTGGTCCGATTTATAGTTTACACTGTGCTATAGAAAGGATAGGTGGCCGCCGCACCTCTATACACAAGTGTGTGGATACGCCCAATGACTCCTGCACTGTCGCCCACAATACCCAAAATGGAACAATATACACCCCAAGAAAACGGCATCGCTGTACCGATTGATACCATACCAACAAATAAGCCCCTGCTGGCTAGGGTTGCAAACTGGGCTCGCAACTAACCAATCTTAATGCCAAACAGTGTATCCAAGGCCTCACCCCAGCATCCCTCAGAACATCCATAGAGATAGAGCTAAGGCCCCCTAGTAGAGTCAGAGACTACAAGGACCGAGACCACTTCCCCTGATTCTCTACGATATAATAGTTCTGCTAAGGTAATGGCGATACGACGACATCACTGGACATGACTTGAGTAGACCATAGCACAATATACTCCCCATAAAGAACGGTCATGGTTGTACTGGTTGATACCATTCCTACCCTCACCATATACACTGGCCAAACATAAACATTCACATGCCTATTCCTATCATCTTCATCATCATCATGTTATAAACAATAAAGTAAATATGCATGAACAAAAAATAGAAATATTAGATGACATATTAAATGCACATATAAGCATACACGCATATAATCAAAATGGCATTGGACTCAAGAAGTAAAATGGTTTATTATTAACCAATTAGTTTAGGTCTTGTTCCCTCACCTTAGCTTGCTAATAGATACTTTTCTAAGCTTTAGAATCACCTTTATAATGTTATGATATTGCTAGAAGACCTAACAAAGTCGATAAAATTTAATTAGAATTTATTCAGAATTTAAAAACCATTCTGTTAACTGAGGGTCGGAGGTAGGGTCGGAGTCATGATCGACCCCGGGTGCGACCCTCCCCAAAATCTAAACTTCTCGAACACTGAGGGTCGATACTCAGGATTACCTAGGGTCGGATGGTCATCGACCCTCTGTGCGACCCTCGATGTACTTTGGTCAATTTCCCTCTTTTAGTCCATCCTTCATGTTTGGGGTCCCATGGCTTTCTCCTACAGTCCATTCAACATTCATTCCATGGTCTAGAACCATGAATAATCCACCTAGATAGCTTTCATGTAATCTCCCATGGTTTTCTATGAAAACCTAACCTTGGTTGATGGTTTGGGTTTCTCCAAGATCATACTCTCATCATTATCTAACCTAAGCTCTGTAGAAACTCATGGAATTAGTATCCATACCTAAGAAGATTACTCCTTCTCTGCAACTCTTCTCCTTTTGGCTAAATTTTCTTCCTTGCTTCTCTTCTTCTTCTTTTCCTTCTCTTCTTTTTCTCTCAATTCAATTAGGGTTGTAAAAGGAGTGAAAGAGGCTCGGGGACGTCCTTTAAATAGAGTAGGAACATCTTAAATTAAGTCACTTTGAGATTAGGAAAGAATCCAAATCGAAAATTAGGAAATTTCCTAATTTCAGTTTCGGCGGCAACTGAGGGTCGATGGGTGGGTCGTTGATCCCGTCGACCCTAGGTTTCTAAGTTATCCGACCCTCCCTTCAAAACTGAGGGTCTGACTTTCTCTTTTAGGGGGTCCGACCCTCCCTGGCTTGGTATGCGACCCTCCCCTTAAATTAAGTGTTTTAGGGTCGATTTGATACTTGGGATCTCGATCTCCTTCACGCCCTTGGTCCATTTGACTCGACCACGATGGGTGAACCTGGTTCAAGGTGATAAGACCGGGTTAGATTGACACGGGTCTTACAACTCCCCCCTACTTATAAAAATTTCGTTCTCGAAATTGTACGTACCTTCTGAATCAAATAAGTGAGGGTATTGCTTTTGCATAGCATTTTCTTCTTCCCATGTAATTTCTTCCATGTCTCTACTTTTCCATGTGACCTTAACATAATAGATATCTCGGTTGCGTAGCCATTGAACCTTTCGGCTGGTGATTTCAGTTGGTGTTACTTTAAATGTCAAATCATCAGTCAAATCCGGTAAATCTACTATCAATACGTGCGTTGGATCCTAGACATACTTTTTCAATAGGGAAATGTGAAATACGTCATGCATACTTGACATAGATGGTGGTAGTGCTAACTGATAAGCCACTTTCCCCCGCTTAGCTAGAATTTCATACGGCCCGACATATCTTGGACTTAGTTTCCCTTTCTGTCCGTACCTTTTCAATCCTCGCATAGGCGATACTTTCAAAAATACTTTATCACCTACAGCGAACTCCAGATCTTTGCGTCGAGTATCTGCATATTGCTTCTGACGGTTCTGAGCTGTTCTCACTCTTTCCTTGATAATATCGATCACTCGACAAGTCTCTTCAACAAATTCCGGTCCAACAATACTACGTTCTCCAACTTCATTCCAAAATAAAGGAGTTCGATACTTCCTGCCATACAGTGCTTCATAAGGTGACATCTGTATAGTAGCCTGATAGTTATTGTTATACGCGAACTCCATCAATGGTAACTTTTCATCCCATGATCCTTTGAAATCAATTACACATGCTCGTAGCATATCTTCTAAAATCTGGATTGTACGCTCTGACTGTCCGTCTGTCAGTGGGTGGAATGCAATACTTAACTTCAATGTTGTACCCATAGCCTTTTGCAATCCCTCCCAAAACTTGGAAGTAAATCGAGGATCTCTATCGGATACAATGCTCTCTGGTACACCGTGTAACCGTACAATATTATCCATACAACTTTGCTAACCTTTCCAGTGTATACTGAGGTCGTATTGGTATGAAGCGAGCTGTTTTAGTCAGACGGTCTACAATCACCCAAACTGCGTCAACTACTCGAAGAGTCAGTGGTAATCCCGTGACGAAGTCCATAGTGATGCAGTCCCATTTCCATGCTGATTCTGGTAACGGCTGTAACAGTCCAGTGGGTCTTTGTCGTTCAGCCTTTACTTTCTGACAATTTAGGCATTGAGACACGAACTTAGCTACATCGCTTTCATTCCTCTCCACCAATATAGTTTCTTTAGATCATGATACATTTTTGTACTTCCAGGATGTATCGAATAAATGGTGGTATGGGCTTCTTTCATCAGTCGGTGTCTAATGTCCACACTTTCTGTTTCAGGTATACATATTCTTCCTTTGTATTTCAGTACTTTCTCTTCGTCCAAGGTGAACTCAGGATTAGTCCTACCTTTCTCGATATTTTCTTGTAATGTTCTCAGACAAGGATCTAATTTAATAGTTGTCTTCACTTCATCCATTATATCCGGTATAATCTTCAAAGCAGCGAACATATTTGAAAACCGAT
The DNA here is from genome assembly GCA_028583415.1 of Protea cynaroides. Classification (NCBI taxonomy): domain Eukaryota; kingdom Viridiplantae; phylum Streptophyta; class Magnoliopsida; order Proteales; family Proteaceae; genus Protea; species Protea cynaroides. Next base: position 71,962,303 of record CM053272.1, on the reverse strand, counting down.
GAATAAACCCTTAGTTGGCTGATTCATCCGTTGCGTCTATCACATATTTCTCATTGCCGTGATTGAATACCATTCCGGTAGTACACATTGTTGCAGTTGTATTAACCTCTCATTGCGATTTTATCATTGCCTTTCTGCTAAACGCATCCGCTACAACATTCGCTTTTCCTGGATGATACTGGATATCACAATCATAGTCTTTCAGTAGTTCCAACCATCTTCTTTGTCTCATATTCAATTCCTTCTGATTAAATAAATAAGTAAAACTTTTATGGTCCGACTTAATCAGAAATTTTTCTCCGTATAGGTAATGTCTCCATATCTTGACAGCATGTACTACTGCTGCTAACTCCAAATCATGAGTGGGGTAATTTTTCTCATGTATCTTCAACTGTCTCGAGGCATGAGCAATTAATTTCTCTCCTTGCATAAGCACACATCCTAATCCCAGTCCTAACGCATTAGTGTATAAGGTTAATGTCTGTCCTAGAATAGGAATAGTCAAAATCGGGGCGGATATCAATCTGGTTTTCATTGTCTGGAAACTCTTCTCACATTTATCCGTCCACACAAACTTTTCACCTTTCTTAGTCAGACTGGTGAGAGGTACAGGAATCCAGGAATAGTCTTCTACGAATCTCCGATAATAACCAGCGAGAGCCAGAAAACTTCTAATTTCTGACACGCTCTTTGGTGCTTCCCACTTTACAATAGCCTCGTTTTTGCTGGGATCCACATTGATTCCTTCAGTGGATACTACATGGCCTAGGAAGGCGACTTCACCTGGCCAAAACTCACACTTTGAAAATTTGGCATACAGCTTTTCTTTCCTTAAACGCTGTAGGGCGGCGTTTAGGTTCTTGATATGGGTTTCCTTGTCCTTGGAATATACCAATATATCATCAATGAATATAATAACCGACGTATCCAACATATCGTGGAAAACTCGGTTCATAAGTTCCATGAAAGTTTCCGGTGCATTTATTAATCCAAAAGACATGACCAAGAACTCATAATGTCCGTATCTGGTCCTGAAAGTTGTCTTAGGAATATCATCTTCTTTAATCTTCAACTGATGATTGACTGACCGAAGATCGATCTTAGATAATACCTTTGCTTATTGCAACTGATCGAACAAGTCATCGATCCGAGGTATTGGATATCGATTCTTGATGGTCAGTTTATTCAACTCCCGATAGTCGATGCATAATCGAACGCTATCGTCCTTCTTCTTCACGAATAATACCGGTGCTCCCCATGGTGATATACTGGGTCGAATATAACCCTTGTCCAGCAGTTCCTGTAGTTGCACTTTTAGTTCCTTTAGTTCAGTAGGGGCCATTCTATAAGGTGCTTTTGATACTGGTGCGGCTCCAGGTATAAGGTCTATCACAAACTCTGTGGCTCGGTTGGGTGGTAATCCTGGTAGTTCCTCTGAAAATACGTCGGGATAGTCCCGCACGACATCAATTTCTTCCATTCGTGGTGCCTCCTTGGTTAGGTCGACCACTGATACTAGATACCCAACTACCCCCTTCTCAAGCCACTTCTTAGCCTTCAGTGCTGAGAGTGTAAGCTTGCGTTTACGGGGAAGTTTGGTTCCCAAAAAACTGAATTCTTCCCCTTCTTTGTCTTTAAATATTAGCTTCTTTTCGGCGCATAATAGATTTGTAGAATGCCGAGCTAACCAGTCCATTCCCAAGATGACGTCAAAGTCTACCATCTCAAGTTGTATCAAGGTTGCATCTAAGGTTTTCTCGCCAATGAGAACTGGACATGGTCCATAACATTTCTCCAATTCCACTTCTAACCCCATTGGTGATCGTACAAGTAGTTTGTAGTCCAATGTTTTTATGGGTAAATTCATCTTCTTTCCGAATGACACCGATATAAAGGAATGAGTAGCTCCTGAATCAAAGAGTACTCTGGCGGGTACGCCATTTATAGGTACGATACCTGTGATTTATTTTACTTAGTCTACATGCTCATACAATGTAATTACAACTTAAAAGGTTTCGGTCATACCTGTGACCACATCGGGTGATGTGGCAGCATCCTCGGATGTAACAGCATATACTCGTCCTTGATGTACTTGCTTCTTGGGCTTAGGACACTCCCTTATCATATGTCCCACTTGGTTGCAATTGTAACATCTCGGATCTTTAGAATTTGGCTTCGGTTGCTGTTGAGCTCCTTGAGTGGTCTTGGAAGCAGCGGAGAAATTCTGAGTACGGAAAGGTTTGTATGTCTTGTTATTACCTCCGTTGTAAGAATTCCCAGCAGGCCTTTTCATGCCTCTGTTCTGTGTAAAGTAACTTTCCTTCTAGCTCGATTCGATAACTCGAGCGATTCGGACAGCTTCATTATATATCTTCTTCTCTACACCCAGTACATGTTCTCTAATGCTTCCCTTGAGTCCCGTGACAAACCTACGGGTTTTGGTGTCCTCTTCTTGCATACTGAGCGGTGCAAAGGAAAACAGCTCCTCATAACGCTATTGATATGCATCCACTGACATCTGTCCCTGATATAAACTCAAGAACTCCTTCTCCATAGAATCTCTGAAGCTTCGTGGAAAATACTTCTCAAAGAAAGCTTCTTTATAAATAGCCCAAGTCAATAGGGCGTGCTTGGTCAGTAAATAGGCCCGGGTAGATTTCCACCAATGATGTGCGTCACCCTTTAGCATGAAGGTGGCACATAGTACTTTCTCTTCTTCGGTGATAGTCATCACAAGAAAGTTTCTCTCCATTTCGTTGATCCAATGTGCTGGCCATAACGGATCTGACGGTTTACCGTTAAATTCCCTGGGCTTCATCTTCAGAAATCTCTCAACCAGTCGAGAGTGATCCATCTGATTTTGGGGGTATGCCCCAAACATAGGTTCTGGATATTGATAATTAACCCGGGCTGCTTCCGGACCCGGTACTGGAATCTGTGCAGCTAGTGGTTGAGGTGTTTGAGGTGCTGGGTGGTTACCCACCGGTGCGGCACTGGTTTGTCCCGTCTGCATGGGTGTAGCATGAGCAGCTTGGAACATGATTCCCATTGCAACTTGCATTTGAGCCTGCGCATGTTGCATCTGTTGTAGCTGCTGTGCCAAATTCATCACCACGGTTGCTAACTCAGGTGGTGGAGGTGACAAATTTGTAGGGTTTGCCTGATTAGGATTTCCTTGTACATATACGTTCTCTTGGCTAGTTTCCTCCGCAGGTGGTGGTGGTGGAACTCCATTTCGGCTCTGTCTGGTCACTTTTCGTCCAGACATAATTTCTTATGAGATTGATGGTGCCTGAAAATCATCAAAAAAATTGAGAAAATCATTGATACTTCATGTAGGCACGTTAACCGATGTAAAATTTCAAATTTCAACTCATTTTATAACAAATTTACTGTCTTTTCTATGCAGGGTCGATGGTATGTCCGACCCTTAGTATCAGACCCTGGGAATGACCTGTTCTTCCCGAGAGCTTAGGGTCAATGTGAGGGTCGATGGGTGTCCGACCCCCAGTATCCAACCTTTAGTTTTCTATCAGATTCACGAGAGTCAAGGGTCGATGGGAGGGTCGATCCGAGGGTCAATGGTTCTGGTCGAATTGTCCGACCCTCAGACCAAAAATCGAACCTTTAAGATCCGATTCTGGGTTTATTCTCTCTTAATTCCCTCTCGTTTTGACTCGTCTCTCACCTCTGAGTTGTTACAGTGCCACTCCGCTATTTTGGTCAATTTGGATCCGTGTTTCAACATCATCATCATCCCTACAGGTATTTTTTCTCATTTTTACCTGTTTTTAGGTTTCCATTCCTAGGTTTTTACCCATTTAACTTGTATTTTTCAAATTAAACTTTTTCCAACCGTACAAATTTGATTTTTATTGGGGGCTTTTGTTATTGGTGTCTCGAGGAACGAAAGCCCTCAAAAATTTTTGAGTTCCATCGGTTGGTTACCGAGAAACTTGGATTTTTGCTCTTTTTGCCCTAATTTGTCAAAAATTTTAATTTCTTGAAATTTCTTCAAATTGGACCTCGTTAGTTAAAATTTCCTACTATATGTGTGCTGTAGGATACGTTAGAACGTACGTAAGTCCTCCTGCCCACGTGTATGGGTGAGGCTTTTGGCCACTTACGTCGTTATAATGTCAAATTTTGGATTTTTATCCTATTAACTCATTATCTGATTTTCTTTGCAGATACCATGGCTCGTACTAAGGTACCCAGAGTTTGTGATCCGCTTCGCTTCCTCTCCAACGAAGCCGAGGCACAGTAGGCCCACTATGTTCGTAAGAAAGTGGAGGGTGGTCGTATGGTGAACTTAGCTGAGCTAGCCCTGTTCAATGTGGAGAGAGTATTTGGTGATATGGGATGGCTCCCTGTCATTACTTACGACGCTTGCACGTGCCCGGATTTGGTGCGCCAGTTCTATTGTAATCTCCAGGTGATGGGGAATTACAATGATGTCGAGAGGGGTCAAGAGTTGTGCATCACCAGCTACGTCAAAGGGGTGAATATCTCATTTGACAATCGGCAACTGGCCAACCTGTTGGGCATTCCTTATGATGGCCCCATGGTCTACTGTGCGCCTGGAGAGCCCCAGTTTGTTTCCATGGAGTTGAGGGCAGAGATCGACAATTAGCTGCTACGACCTGATCGCTGGCAGATGAGAGCTTGTTACATACGTTCAGCTCCATGTGTCTTCTGCAAGATTATCCAGCATAATCTGATTCCACAGAGTGGGCACTACGAGAGGATTTCTCAGCTGACCCAGTTTCTGATATATAGTATCTGCACCAGACAACCAGTCTGCCTTCCCTTCATCATCATGCGGACCATGATTAGTGCTACATTGTCCGGTCATAGGGATAATCTACCCTATGGACGTATGATTACTATTCTACTGACCCGCCTGGGGGTTGACTTAGTGGATGAGAAGATTCAGGAGAAGACTTTCTCGTCGCCTCTAGATTGGGCGGCTAACTGCAAGATGGGTATGCACGATGCCCAAGTTAGTGACGAGGAGAGGAACGAGATGGTACGCCCTAACACTCGCATCGAGATGGCTGACGCTGAGGCCACTACTGCCGCTGCTAGAGCTCATGTGGATCCTGTTGATGATGACGATCGTATGTATATGGATGTCGACTTAATACCACCGCCTTTACCTATGCATGCGGTTGGAGTTGGTACTTCTTCTGTGGTGGATCCTGTACCTGAGACTGGTCCTTCTCATGCGGCTGGTCCTTCACGCCCACCTTCTGACCTGATGGAGATATTGCAGGGGATCAGGGAGGCTCAACGCAGATCTGATCTGAGGATGGAGGAGTTACTAGATGCTCAGCGTGTGAGAGTGGATGAGTTGTTAGCCGCCCAGCAAATATCAGACACGCGGATGGGAGAACTCAGAGAGGTTCAGCGTGCGACTGACCGGAGGGTAGCCGATCTCACAGCTAGTCTACAGACGACCCAGGCTCAGATAGCCTGGTTGACTAGAGTCTATGATGAGGACTATGACAGATATCGTGAGGCACCACCTCCTCCTTCACCTCCAGCTTCTTGATTGTTTTTATTTTCCTTGTAATACAGAGTAACTGTCTGGGTTGTGGACTGTACTCTGCTTTAGTTATGTATATACGTTTTGTTTCTCTCTCATTGTATGTAAACTTGTTTCCCCTTTAATAGATGTATTATTCTCTTTTTAAATTTTGGTCTCAACCATCACTTGTGCTTATAATGTGTTAATATTACTGTTTTTACTTTTATCCTATCTCAGTTCACAATTGTCTTGAATGTATGCTAGTTCAGCGGACAAGGCCTGAGACGCTCTGATACCAAGTTGTCACACCCTAATTCCACACTATTCAGAATGGTGTGATGAACCACTAGCAAACCAACGTTCAACCAGGATCTTGAATAGGCTATATCCGTGTTATCTAAACTCTATACATCGACATTCATAATCAGAGTAAATACACAATACTGGAAGTCTTATAATAAAATGAACTGAGAATCTATGTGTTATTAAAATTTAAATAACAAATTATTCTGTATAGACTGAGACATAATTATTTAAATACAAAATACATGTCTTTAATAAATCCAAATAAATAAACCAAAAATCTAATTGAATACACATGAGTTGCACTCGCAAGTGACGTCATGTGTATCCACTTCATCTTCCACTTCCATCGCCGCTACGTTCATGTACTCTGGAGCATTTACATAGTCTTCAATGGTAAAACCTGCATCATCAACTAAAAATATTCGACGTCGTGAGGTGAGCACACATCATGGCTCAGTGAGCAAACAAAACAATGCAACAATACATATGCATGCAATCAATTCATATCTTTGGTCCGGTTTGTAGTTTGCACTGAGCTATAGAAAGGATAGGTGGCCGCCGCACCTCTATACACAAGTGTGTAGATATGCCCAATGACTGCTGCACTGTCACCCACAACACCCAAAATTGAACAATATACACCCCAATAAAATGGCATGGCTGTACCGATTGATACCATACCAACAAATAAACCCCTGCTAGCTAGGGTTGCAAACTGGGCTCGCAACTAACCAATCCTAATGCCAAACAGTGTATCCAAGGCCTCACCCCAGCATCCCTCAAAACATCCATAGAGATAGAGCTAAGGCCCCCCGGTAGAGTCAGAGACTACAAGGACCGAGACCACCTCCCCTGATGCTCTACGACATAATAGTTCTGCTAAGGTAATGGCGATACGACGACATCAGTGGACATGACTTGAGTAGACCATAGCACAATATACACCCCATGAAGAACGGTCATGGTTATACCGGTTGATACCATTCCTACCCTCACCATATACACTGGCCAAACACAAACATTCACTTGCCTATTCCTATCATCATCATCATCATCATCATGTTATAAACAATAAAATAAATATGCATGAACAAATAATAGAAATATTGGATGACATGTTAAATGCACATACTACCATACACGCATAGAATCAATATGGCATTGGACTCAAGAAGTAAAATGGTTTATTATTAACCAATTAGTTTAGGTCTTGTTCCCTCACCTTAGCTTGCTAATAGATACTTTTCCAAGCTTTAGAATCACCTTTATAATGTTATGATATTGCTAGAATACCTAACAAAGTCGATAAAATTTAATTAGAATTTATTCAGAATTTAAAAACCATTTTGTTAACTGAGGGTCGGAGGTAGGGTCGGAGTCATGATCGACCTTGGGTGCGACCCTCCCCAAAATCTAAACTTCCCGAACACTGAGGGTCGATACTCAGGATTACCTAGGGTCGGATGGTCATCGACCCTCTGTGCGACCCTTGATGTACTTTAGTTAATTTCCCTCTTTTAGTCCATCCTTCGTGTTTGGGGTCCCATGGCTTTCTCTTACAGTCCATTCAACATTCATTCCATGGTCTAGAACCATGAATAATCCACCTAGATAGCTTTCATGTAATCTCCCAAGGTTTTCTATGAAAACCTAACCATGGTTGATGGTTTGGGTTTCTCCGAGATCATACTCTCATCATTATCTAACCTAAGGTCTGTAGAAACTCATGGAATTAGTATCCATACCTGAAAAGATTACTCCTTCTCTGCAACTCTTCTCCTTTTGGCTAAATTCTCTTCCTTGCTTCTCTTCTTCTTCTTTTCCTTCTCTTCTTTTTCACTCAAATCAATTAGGGTTGTAAAAGGAGTGAAAGAGGCTTAGGGACGTCCTTTAAATAGAGTAGGAACATCCTAAATTAAGTCCCTTTGAAATTAGGAAAGAATCCAAATAAAAAATTAGGAAATTTCCTAATTTTAGTTTCGGCGGCAACTGAGGATCGATGGGAGGGTCGATGATCCCGTCGACCCTAGGTTTCTAAGTTATCCGACCCTCCCTTCAAAACTGAGGGTCTGACTTTCTGTTTTGGGGGGTCCGACCCTCCTTGGCTGGGTATGCGATCCTCCCCTTAAATTAAGTGTTTTAGGGTCGATTTGATACCTGGGATCTCGATCTCCTTCACGCCCTTGGTCCATTTGACTCGACCACGATGGATGAACCTGGTTCAAGGTGATAAGACCGGGTTAGATTGACATGGGTCTTACACGTGTTAACAATGGATCCAGCAGATTTGACTGAAGACTTGATGTTCGAAGTAGTACCTTCTGAGATCACTAGTTGAAAGGTGCACTGTCTTCGCAACTGTGACATTTACTACGTTGAGGTTACTTGGAGAAGCCAAAATAAGAAAGAAATTATATAGGAAGAAGGGAACGCTCTGCGGAAGCAATATTCTCACCTATTCGACTCGAAAAGTATGTGTAAATTTTAAGGACAATTTTTATAAGAGGATGGAGTTGTAAGACCCGCACTCCACTAACTCAGTCTAACCATGTCATGCCAAGTCTTCCCATCATTTCTGGACCTAGTGGACCGATCGTTTGAACATGGATCACAAACCAGGTATGAGAATCGAGTTAAAAACACTGAAAACATACTTATGGTCGAATACCTGGGTAGGTACGATTGACCATATAGAAGGAAACAATGGTCACTGATCAATGAACCTATGGTCGATGATTTTGACCCTATAATCGATGGGTTCTGTGACCGTAGCCATCAACCGTGGGACCCCAGATCAGACTCTGAGTTATGGAAACTTTCCTAAACTAAGGGATTGCTTTCCTAATTGAAAGAAGACTCTATATGGAGAGTTTTCCTCTATATAAAGGACGTCCCTCAGCCCTTTTTCACCCTTTTAGAACATTAGTAAACCCTAGAGAAAGAGAAGGAAGAGAAGGAGAAGAAGAAAAGGCTATGGAGAGGATCTTCTGAGAAGAGATTGACTCTCTATCACAGGCAAAGGTATGAACCTAATCTCTAAAAATGTTAATTCTATGGACTAAAGATTCTATGGAGGATTAGGGATGTCAACCTATCATGATCCATGTGATTCCTTGAGTAATTTTCAAGGATAACCATGGGGGATGAGTTAATGGTTAGGGTTGATAGGAAACTGGCAATGATGGCCTAGGATGACCTTAGGACAAACCCAATCGAAGAACAGAGGAATTGACCTAGGAATAACTCGAATTGCATGTAGTCTGTGACCAGAAATCCCAAGGTCCTCGCTACGGTCGACAATAGCATGACTAGCCTGATCAAAGGATCGACCATAGGCATTTGGGAAGATTCAGGAATCATATGGTTGCAGCTACCGTCGCACCGTATGCGATCATAGGGTATCGACCATAGGCATTAAAGTCGATACAGTATGAGACCATAGGACCAATCAAACACCTATCAATGCTCTGTTTCAATTTCTGACTATTGTAACATGTTACATATGAACCCTAACTTAAATTCATATAACTTTTAAGTTGTTGAATTGATTGAAAGAGAATTGCAAGGTTTGAAAGGAGATCGAGTATTGCTAACAGGTGAGGGAAAAAGACCAAAACTAATTGGTTAATAACAAGCTATTTATTTTTATTGAGTCCAATTTCATGATTGATTCTATGCTTGCATGCTTGTAATGTGCATCTCACATGTCATCCAATATTCCAGATATTATTATTCATGCATATTTAATTTTATTTATTTATAACATCATGATGATGATGATGGTAGGAATAGACATGTGAGTGTATGTATGTGGTTGGTGTGTTGGATGCGAGTGGAGCATCAGGGGGAGGACGTGGCATGGTGGTCTTTGACCTCATAACTAGACTCTAGCTCTATCTCTACTCAAGTCTTGCCACTAACATCATCGTATCGCCATTACCTTAGCAGAACTATTATGTCGTAGGGCAGCAGGGGAGGTGGTCTTGGACCGTATGGTCTCTGACTCTGTCGGGGGGTCTTAGCTCTATCTCTATGGACATATTGAGGGATGCTGGGGTGAGGCCTTGGATACACTATTTGGCATTAGGATTGGTTAGTTGCGAGCCCAGTTTGCAAGCCCTCACTAATAGGGGCTTACGTGTTGGTATGGGTAGGACGTCAGGGGAAGTGTTGGCTGTATTTGATCCAGACACTTTAGCTCTATCTCTATTCAATGGTGGTGCATGTGGGACAGCTCTATCTCTATTCATTGGTGGTGTCATTGGGCATATTTACACACTCGTGCTCGTGGCCACTATACCTTTCTATCGCACATTGCAAACTTAAAAACTAGACCAACGATATGAATTGAATTCATGCATATGTTTGTTGCATTGTTTTGTTTGCTCACTGAGTCGTGAAGTGTGCTCACCCTTTCGACGTCGAATAATTTTATTTGATGATTTAGGCCCTACTATTGAAGAATATATGAATGCGTCGACGTATGGACACGTTGCTGCGATGGACGTAGAAGCTGAAGAAGATGCGCATGATTCATCATGCGAGTGCAACCAATGTGTTTTTGCTTAAGTTTAGTTATAATTTGAGCATCAGATATGTAATTGATTATTTATTTTTATGTCTTGTGGTTTGGAGATAATTTGATTAAATACTTATTTATCACTGTTAGACTCTTAATTCATTATCTGTAAGACTTTCGTTTATTTGATTATTACCTCTGATTATTACTGTGGAATGTGTGTATGGTTTGATATGGTGGGTACGACCTATACGAGATCTTGGTTGAACCATTGGTTTATTGGTGGTTCATCACACTAATCTGGTTAAACAAGAATTAAGGTGTGACAACTTGGTATCAGAGCATTTGAGGTTCTACCCATTGACCTAATTACTTCCAAGTTAGGTGTCATTCCATGACCTATGGGGTAGTAGAGTGCGGGTCCCAAGTCAGGGTTAGTGGAGTACAGATCCTAAGTTAAACCAAAATTAAATGTATTCCTGTACACGTATCTTAAGCCATTGTCCAGTAACTCCTGGTCTAATATATGGGAGGCAGATATGTAAGACCCGTATCAAACTAACCGGTCTTACCACCTTGTACCAAGTCTACTTATCATGGTCGAGCCAAGTGGACCATATGCGTGAAGGAAATCCCAAGACCAGGTATGAAATTGGCCAAAAATAGTAAAATTGAGGGTAGGGTCGCATGCCTAAACAGGTAGGGTTGACCCCACCTCAAGAGAGTCCAACCCATGACTTTTTAGTCCTAGGGTCGAATGACTTGAGACCCTAGGGTCGACGGGTTCTGCGACCCTAGCATCGACCCTAGGATGACAGACTGAAACCGTAATTATGAAACTTTCCTAATTTCAAGGGGATCCTTTCCTAATCTCGATGGGACTTATTTTGAGAGGTTTTACTCTATAAATAGGATGTCCCTTAGCCTCTTTCACTCCTTTTGGAACCCTAATTGAAAGTGAGAGAAAGAGAAGAGACGGAGAATTGGAGAAGAAGACTAAGGAGAAGGAATTCAGAGAAATCTCTGAATCTCAGCAAACCTAAGGTATGAATACATTCTCCATGAATTATGTAAGACCCTAGAATAATTTATGAATAGGGTAGGGTCTAGGAGAAACCTAAATCATCCATCTATGGGTAAATTCCAATGGAATCCATGGAGGAAATCATTGTGAACAAAGGAAAGTGTGTAACTTTGAGCTTTGAACCATAAAACAATCATAGAATGGACTATAAAAGTAAGCCAAAGGATCCAAACATGAAAGAATGGACTGTAGGATGAAAGGTAGGCTCAAACTACGTGTGGTCGCACCTAGGGTCGATGGGTAACCGACCCCATGACCGACCCTACACCCTGGGGTCGCAGAAAACTGCTACCCTACCTGCGACCCAACTTGTGACCCTAGCAATACAGCAAGCTTAAAATTTTTGGAATTAATTCTAATTAAAATCTATCGACTTGTTAGGTTCTCCTAGTGATATAAAAGTGATTCTTAAAGCTTGAAAGAGGATCTACACTCAATCAAAGGTGAGGGAACAAGACCTAAACTAATTGGCTAATAATAAACTGTTTTCATTTATTGAGTCGAATACCATGTATGATGCTATGATTGTATGATTATAATGAGCATATCACATGTCATCTACTATTCTTGTTATTACTGTTCATGCATATTTAATTCAGTTTATTTACAACATGATGATGATGATGATACTAGGAATACGCATGTGAATGCTTGTGTGTGGTTAGTGTACTTGATGCGAGTGGGGCATTAGGGGAAGTGTGATGCGGTGAGATTCGAAGCACTTTAGCCCTATCTCTGCTCAAGTCTTTTCCACTAGCATCGTCATATCGCCATTACCTTAGCAGAACTATTACGTCGTAGGGCATCAGGGGAGGTGGTCTCGGACCGTGTAGTCTCTGACTCTGTCGGGGGGCCTTAGCTCTATCTCTATGAACGTATTGAGGGATGCTGGGGTGAGGCCTTAGATACACTTATTGACATTAGGATTGGTTAGTTGCGAGCCCAGTTTGCAAGCCCTCGCCAACAGAGGCTTACTTGTTGGTATGGGTAGAGCATCAGGGGAAATGTGATGCGGTGCGGTCCTAAGCACTTTAGCTCTATCTCTATTCCATGGTGGGGTGGATGTGGACGACAATGGTGATTGATCCATTGGGTGGGCTTACACACCCTGTGTATAGAGGCGAGGCCGCTACCGAACCTTTCTAAAGCACATTGCAAACTTATATACCAGACCAAAGATATGAATTTAATGCATGCATATGTTTGTTGCATTATATTGTTTGCTCATTGAGCCGTGATGTGTGCTCACCCTCTTCGAATTCGAATATTTTTAGTTGATGGATGCAGGTATGACCATAGAAGATTATATGAATGCTCCCGCATACGGACACGTTGCGGCGATGGACGCAGAAGATATATTGGAGACGCATGATTCATCATGATAATGCAACTCATGCATTTTTTATTAGATTTTTATTTGGATTATTGAGGAAATGTAATTGATTATTTTATTTACTTATGTCTCAATCAATGAAAGATAATTGGGTATTTTATTTATGATTATCACATTTAGATTCTCTGTTCATTTAATATTTAAGACTTCCGCTATTGTGTATTTACTCTGATTATGGTTGTGGATGTGTATGGTTTAAGCAAATAGACACAGCCCATTTGAGATCCTAGTTGAACCGTTGGTTTATTAGCGGTTCATCACACCATTCTAAACAGTATAGAATTGGGGTATGACAAGATAGGCTCCTAGTATAGATACCGTACAACAGGTACTGAGTCTCATCTCGTAGTGTCTGTCCTACAGAATAAGATTATGCTTGATAATCTTACAGTAGACCCATGGCTTTGGATGTAGGTTGACTGCTTTCATCTCCTAGCGGTCATCCGAAAGAATTTGGTTATCTGTTTCTGCATGCACCTGTGTAGACAAAACTGTAGCTCCCTGGGTGTACAGTAAACCAACTGACCATCATTTGAGATGCCTAGGAGATCAACCAACTCCTGACAGTTGAAAGAGATTGGAACCCCTTTCACCCAGCTGGCGATCCAAAGCTCTCTACCCTTGTCAACATCTTCTAGGTCACCCTCTACTTGTAGGTGACAGTAGAACTGCTTGACCATGTCCAGGCGAGTGCAAGCTCATACAGAATCACTGGAAGCCAGCCCATATCACCAAACACCCTTTCTACATCAAACAGGGCTAAATGGGCTAAGTTAACACATCTACCCCCTTCCACCGTCTCTCGATTAAACCATGGGTATTGTGTTTCTGCTTCCACGGACAGGAAGCAACATGGGTCATGAATTTGAGGAACTTTAGTGCGAACCATGATAACTACAAGAGAAGAAAATAAGAAAAACAAGTTAGATAAATTTGAAAATTTGATAACATAACGACGTAAAATGGGAAAAAGCCTCACTTTTCACCTAAACATTTGGGCAAGCGGACTTACATAGGTCCCAAACCATCCTGCATGGCATATTTAATCGAAAATTTTAATTAGATAGGTCGAATTTGAAGAAATTTTGACAATTGGGAAAAACCCCCAAAATTTAGGTCAAAAATGGGAATTTCAAAATTTTTACCAAATCAACTGATGAAACTCATATTTTCTTGAGGGATTTCATCCATTAGGTGGTCATTAGCAAAAGCCCCCAATAAAAATCAAATTTTTATGATCAAAAAAAAATATTTATTAGAAGAAAACCCTATAAATGGCAAAAACCCTAGGTATGAAAGCTTAAAAATGGAGAAAAGTAGAGAACATACCTCAAGGGAAGGAATGGAGATCGTGGATCGATGGAAAAATCACCAAGTTCGTATGATAGACACTGTAGCAATTTAGTGGTGGCAAGTTGAGTTGTGACCGTAGGAAAGGAAAGGAGAATGAGTGGGAAAAATCTCGAAAACAGGTTTAAAAACCTGATTTTGAACCATACGGTCGCGCAATTTGACCAAAGCCATTGATCATATGATCGACCATATAATCGACCATAGGGTCTCGATAAGTTGCCAGGATTTTGAAGGTCGCACCTATGGTCGCACAACATGCGACCGTAGGCCATCGACAGTATGACTGACTGTTGTCTGCATTTTGATTCTATCCAAACTTTTGCCTATTAATTTTGTTCTTCTCTCGCTTTCCATTGTGACACTAATCCAATACTAGCATTCTATTTTGTCTCACATGTGTAGCTTTGCCAATAACATACCACCTAAGAGTTTAAATGGCTAGACGCAGAGTAAGCAGAAGGATATAGAATGCAAACCCATCTCCACCACCTATGGAGACTAATGACAATGAAGGTCAGCAAGGACAGGAAGGAAATATTAGTGCTCAAAATGCTGCACCTCAGAATGTTCACACCCAAGCCAACCCAACCAACTTACCTGCACCACCTACGGATTTGGCAACTGTGGTGATGAATTTGGCACATCAAATGCAGCATATATAGCAAATGCAAGCCAACATGCAAGCTGCATTTGATACAACATCTATACCTGGTTACACCTACCATGTGTTGCTTCAGGGTTTTATACTTGGCCTTGTACTACTGGTGTTTGCAGTGCTTGGGGTACAATGTTGCTACCACCAGGTGTAGTACTAGCTTGTCCTGCAGGTAGAGATGTTGTGTTCGCAACTGGGAAAGCAATCAGGAATCATATGGTAGCAGCTACGATCGTACCATATGCGACCATAAGCGATCGACCGTAGGCAGTAAGGTTGATACAGTATGAGACCATAGGACCAATCAGACACCTATCAGTGCTCTGTTTTAATTTCCTACTACTGTAACATGTTATATATGAAACCTAACTTAAATTCATCTAACTTTTAGGTTGTAAGACTGATTGCAAGAGAATTTCAAGGCTTGGAAGGAGATCGAGTATTGCTAACAGGTGAGGGAACAAGACCTAAAATAATTGTATAATAACACTGTTTATTGTTATTGAGTCCAATGCCATGATTGATTTTATGCTTTTATGCTTGTAATGTGCATCTTACATGTCATCCAATATTTCTGCTATTACTGTTCATGGATATTTAACCAAATTCGTTGATTCGTATCCAAAAATTTGGTTACTGTTGGCATATTTAACCAAATTCGAGACACCATGATTGGTTGCATATTTAAGCACACTTCACATGTCATCTCACATGCCATGATTGATTCTATGCCATGATTTTTGTTGTATTATTTTGTTTGCTCACTGAGCCGTGAAGTATGCTCATCCTTTTGACGTCGAATATTTTTAGTTGATGATGCAGGTCCTACTATTGAGGAATATATCAATGCGCCAATGTATGAATACATTGCTACGATGGACATAGAAGTTGAAGAAGATGTGCATGATTCATCATGCGAGTGCAATCAATGTGTTTTTGTTTAAGTTTAGTTATAATTTGAACATCAGACATGTAATTGATTATTTATTTTTATGTCTTGTGGTTTGGAGATAATTGGATTAAATACTTATTTATCACTATTAGACTCTCAGTTCATTATCTGTAAGACTTTCGCTTATTTGATTATTACCTCTGATTATTACTGTGGAATGCATGTGTCATACCCCAATTTTGCACCAACCAGAATGGTGTGATGAACCGTCAATAAACCAACGGTTCAACCAGGATCTCAAATAGGCTATCCCCACCATGTTAAACTAAAACACATTCCACATTAATCAAAGATAATAAAGTAAATAGCGAAAGTCTTACAGATAATGAACTGAGGTCTAATCATGATAAATAATTAATATTCTATTTATCTCCAAGTAACCAAAAAATAATTTAATACATATTTCAATATCCAAATACGAATGTTAAATACTAAGCGTATCCATAGTTGAAACGCTCGCTTAACGAATCGCAATAGTCCTCCACAACTTATTCATCATAGCCTAATCTTCAGTCGTAATACCTGCAACATCAGAAACTAAAAAGAATTATGCGCGCGAGGGTCAACTCTCCAACTTGTGCTCAGTGAGTAAACAAAACAATGCAACAAACATATGCATGCATTCAATTCATATCTTTGGTCTGGTTCATAAGTTTGCAATGTGCTATAGAAAGGATAAGTGGCCGTCGCACCTCTATACATGAATGTGTCGAACCGCCCAATGGATCAATCACCATTGCCGCCCCCACATGCACCCACCATGGAATAGAGATAGAGCTAAAGAGGACAACACCGCATCACACTTCCCCTGATGCTCTACCCATACCAACACGTAAACCCCTGTTGGCGAGGGCTTGCAAACTGGGCTCGCAACTAACCAACCCTAATGTCAAACAGTGTATCCAAGGCCTCATCCCAGCATCCCTCAATACATCCATAGAGATAGAGCTAAGGCCCCCCGACAGAGTCAGAGACTACACGGTTCGAGACCACCTCCCCTGATGCCCTATGATGTAATAGTTCTGCTAAGAAAATGGCGTTACGACAATGTTAGTGGATAAGACTTGAGTAGACATAGAGCTAGAGTCTGGTGACTAGGATGAACCACAGTGTCACTCGCATCAAGCACACTAACCACACACATACATTCACATGCCTATTCCTAGCATCATCATCATCATCATGTTATAATAAACGAAATTAAATATGCATGAACAGTAATAACAGGAATAGTAGATGACATGTGATATGCACATTACAATCATACAATCATAGAATCATACATGGTATTGGACTCAATAAAAGAAAACAGTTTATTATTAGTCAATTAGTTTAGGTCTTGTTCCCTCACCTTTGATTGAGTGTAGATCCTCGTTTAAGCTTTATGAATCACTTTTAAATCAATAGAAAGGCCGAACAAGATGATATATTTTAATTAAAATTAATTCTAATAAATTTGGACTAACCTAAATCATAGGGTCGTAGGTAGGGTAGCACCTAGGGTACCAATTTTCTGTGACCCTAGGGTGTAGGGTCGGACGTGGGGTCGAATACTAATCGACCCTACGTGCGACCACACCCTCCCTGGAACTTCCCGAGGGCATGTGGTCGATCCGATGGTCTTGTAGGGTCGGATATCATTCGACCCTAAGTGCGACCACATGTATTCTTAGTCGACCTTTCATTCTAAAGTCCATTCTTTCATGTTTGGATCCTTTGGCTTACTTTCATGGTCTATTCTATGATTGTTTTATGGCTCAAAACTACAAGTTATACATTATTCAAAGTCCATAATGATTTCCTCCATGGAATCTCTTGAAACTTATGCATGGATGGATGATTTGGGTTTCTCCTAACCCTATGTTCTTCATAACTATTCTATGATCTCTTATTCAGGTAAAGAATTAGGTTCATACCTTTATTTAGAGGTTTCTCTGAACATCCTCCTCTTCCTTAGTATTTTATTCAAGTTCCTTATCTTTCTCTTTCTCTCACTTTCAATTAGGGTTGTAAATGAGTTAAAGAGGCTAAGGGACGTCCTATTTATAGAGGAAAACCCTCTATAATATGTCCCAATGAGTTTAGGAAAGATCCCCTTGGAATTAGGAAAGTTTCCTAATTTTTGATTTCTGTCTGTTATCATAGGGTTGGACGTAGGGTCGCAGGATCCGTCGACCTTACACTTCTTAGTCATCCGACCCTACGACTAAAAAGTCATGGGTTGGACTTCTGTTGTGGTGGGGTCGACCCTACCTATTTATGCATGCGACCCTACCCTCACATTTACTGTTTTTAGGTTAGACTCATACCTGGTCTTGTGATTTCTTTACGCACTTGGTCCATTTGGCTCGACCATGATAGGTAGACCTGGTACAAAGTGGTAAGACCTGTTAGATCGATACGGGTCTTACAACTCCCCCCCTCTTATTAAAAATTTCATCTTCGAAATTTGTACATACCTTCTGAGTAGAAAAGGTGGGGATATTACTTCCGCATAGCATTCTTTTCTTCCCATGTGATCTCTTTTATATCTCGACTTCTCCAGGTAACCTTAACATAATAGATGTCACGGTTGCGTAGTCGTTGAACCTTTCGACTAGTGATTTCAGTTGGTGCTACTTCGAATGTCAGATCATTAGTTAGATCTGGTGGATCCGTTGTCAAAACGTGCGTTGGATCTCTAACATACTTCTTTAATAATGAGATATAAAATACATCATGCACACTTGACATAGATGGTGGTAGTGCTAACTGATAAGCCACCTTTCCACGTTTGGCTAAAATCTCATATGGCCCAACATATCTCGGACTTAGCTTCTCTTTCTATCGGAATCATTTTAAACCCCGCATAGATGATACCTTCAAGAATACATTATCACCTATGACAAATTCAAGGTCTCTGCGTCGAGTATCTACATACTATTTCTGACGATTCTGAGCTGTTCTGACTCTTTCCTTGATAATGTCGACTACTCGACAAGTCTCTTCAAAAAATTCTGGTCTAACGATGCTACGTTCTCCAACTTCATTCCAAAATAGAGGGGTTCGACACTTCCTTCCATACAGTGCTTCATAGGGTGACATCTGTATAGTAGCCTGATAGCTATTATTATAGTAAACTCGATCAAGGGTAGTTTCTCGTCCCATGAGCCCTTAAAATCAATAACACAGGCTCGAAGCATGTCTTCTAAAATCTGAATGGTACGCTCCGACTGTCCGTCTGTCTGAGGATGGAATGCAGCACTGAACTTCAACGTTGTACCCATAGCCTTCTGCAATCCTTCCCAAAACTTTGAAGTAAAGCGTGGGTCTCTATCGGACACAATGCTTTCAGGTACACCATGTAATCTGAAAATGTGATCCACATATAGCTTGGCTAACCTCTCCAGGGTATACTGTGGTCGTATAGCTATAAAGCGAGCTGTCTTAGTTAGACGATCTACAATCACCCAGACCACGTCAACTACTCGAGGAGTCAATGGTAATCCGGTGACGAAGTCCATAGTGATGCAGTCCCATTTCCATGCTGGTTCTGGCAGTGGCTGCAACAATCCTGCAGGTCTTTGCCGTTCAACCTTCACCCTCTGACAATTTAGGCATTGAGACACGAATTTAGCTACATCTGCTTTCATTCCTCTCCACCAATATAATTTCTTCAAATCATGATACATCTTTATACTTCCAGGATGTACCGAATAGGCGGTGGTGTGAGCTTCCTTCATTAGTTGGTGTCTAATATCCAAATTTTCTATTTTAGGAACATATACTCTTCCTTTGTACTTCAATAACTTTTCATCGTCCAAGGTGAACTCAGGAGTCATCCTACCTTTTTCGATGTCTTCTTGTACCGTTCTCAGATAAGGGTCTGATTTAATAGCGGTTTTTACTTCATCTATATATCTGGTACAATCTTCAATGTTGCAAACATATTTGAAAACTGATGAATAAACCCTTGGTTGGTTGCTTTACCCGGTGCATCTATTACGAACTGCTCATTACCATAATTGAACACTTTTCCTATAGTACACATTGTTGTAGTCGTGTTAACCTCTCCTTGAGATTTTATCATTGCTTTTCTGCTTAGCGCATTAGCAACTACATTAGCCTTTCCTAGATGATACTGGATATCGCAATCATAGTCCTTCAATAATTCCTGCCATCTTCTTTGTCTCATATTCAACTCCTTCTGATTAGAAAGATAAGTGAGACTCTTATGATCTGATTTAATCTGAAATTTCTCTCCATACAAATAATGTCTCCATATCTTGACAGCATGTACTACTGCTACTAATTCCAAGTCATGAGTTTGGTGATTCTTTTCATGCTTTTTCAGTTATCTTGAAACATATGCAACCGCTTGTTCTCCTTGCATAAGCATACATCCTAAACCCAATCTAGACGCATCAGTGTATAAGGTAAATGGTTGTCCTGGGATAAGAATAGTCAAGATGGGAGTATATATCAATCTATCTTTAGAGTCTGAAAAGACTCTTCACACTTGTCAGTCCAATTACACTTCTCTCCCTTCCTGGTTAGCTTGGTAAGAGGTATTGCGATTCTAGAGTAGTCCTCCATGAATCGTCTGTAATAACCAGCTAAACCCAAGAAACTTCTGATCTTCGCAATATTCTTTAGGTGTTTCTCACCATAAGATTACTTCTATCTTAATAGGGTTCACTTTAATCCCTTTTTATGATGCTACGTGATTTAAGATGATCACTTTGTTTAATTAGGTCTCATATTTCTTGGACTTGGCATAAAGCTTTTTCCTTCTCAGCTGTTGTGAAGCTGTTCCAAGATCTGTTGTATGAGTTTCTACATTCTTGGAATAAATCAAAATATCATCTATGAAAACTATGACCAACGTGTCCAACATGTCATGAAACACCCAGTTCATCAGCTCCATAAAAGATGTAGGGCATTGGTTAATCCAACCGTCATAATCGGGAACTCATAATGTCCAATCCTGATTCTAAAAACTATCTTCGGAATATCACTGTCCAAATTCTTCAGCTGATGATATCTCAACCGAAGATCAATCTTAGGAAATACCTTTGCTCCTTGCAACTATTTAAACAAGACATCAATCTGAGGTAGTAGATATCGATTCTTGAACGTGAGCTTGTTTAGTCCCTGGTAGTCTATACATGATCTGACACTACCGTCCTTCTTCTTCACGAATTGACGCTCCCCATTATGCAATACTTAGCCGATTAGAACCCTTGTCTAATAACTCCCGTAGTTGAGTCTCAATCCCTTCAACTACATAGGAATTACTCTATAGGTGCCTTTGATACAAGTATCATCCTTGGTAACAAGTCAATGACGAACTCGGTCGTATGATCAGATGGTAACCTAGGTAAGTCTCTTAGAAACACATTGGAAATTTATGCATCACATCAATATCTTCCATCTGTGGTGGTTCTTTGGTAACGTATACCACAGATACCATATCCAATTTCTTTCTCTTCAAAGCATCTCTTCGCCTTTAGCATAGAGAGGATCAGCTTTCACTTCTTAGGTAACATGCTTTCAATAAAACTAAATTATATGCTGTCATTACTCTTGAAAGATAACCTCTTCTATGCACATAACAACTTTGTAGAGTGTTGAGACAACTAGTCTATTCCCAAGATGACATCAAAGTCTGCCATCTCAAGTCGATTTAGGTTGCATCCAAATTCTATCCATCCATATGATTCGAACATTGTTAATAACACTCATCCAATACAACATCTAGTCCAAAAGGGCTTGAACTAGCAAAATCTGGTATAAAGGTCTTAAGAGCACATCTAGCTCCTTAATCTCTTAGTTTTTCAAAGACTATTGCTTAAAATCTCATATATCCCAAAAAAATTCATTAGCTTACACCTTCTTTATCATTGTTGTTCTACCCTGATCTATCTTTCATATACCTTGAAAAATATCTTATGATTATTACTTACATTCTTGCTCATGCACTCTTTTATATACATGACCATATCCATCTATTCAGTAATCTCGAAATAGATCCTCTATTTCTTCATCTGAGGTTCCTTGGCTATAAAATTTAATATGAATTTAATCAACTTACTTCCCATAATTCCTTATTTACTAAACATCTTATCAATGGATGTCAAGAAATGTAAGAATCAGAATGTTTATCCAAAAAGCAATTCATTTTCTTCTTTCAAATTCAGGGTAATGACAAACACTTGCTTTATCTAATGAACTTATCTAATGAACTTAGGTTTAAAGGATCATGAGTAAATCTATGGTAAACCAACCGGCATCAAAGGATCATCAAGTTGCATGGTGGTCCAAATATATAAAAAAAATAGAGGTTTTATAATTCTTAACCTCATGGTTACAGATTCTATCGAGTATATAATGCCATTGATCAAGGCACTACAAGAATAAATCTGAAAAAAGTTTTGGTACATCAATAAATCAGGTATAAATTGAAAGATGTACGCTCAACATAATTAAACATTTAACTGTTCATTCAGTTCATATCTCTGTTCATGTTTTCGATCATGAGAGTGCCTCAGTTTGGTATAATCAGGACTAACACTAAACAAACAATATCTATAACTCCAATTGACAGGTTGAATCAAGAAGGTATCCTGTCAAGGTACGAGAATTTAAAATCAGGTATGTGCATTCTCTATAATCATAAGAGTAAATCAATAATGCACCGCATCCTACATAACCTATCTAGTTATATGGCTACAATATTTTTGATCCTTTGCTGAAAACGTTTGAGGCTTCATCTTCAGAAAATATTCCTCAATCCTTGTTGCATCATTCTGCCATGATGCAGCTATCCCATATATCGATGGCTGATAAGGGTCACCACCTTGATACACTACTTGTTGTGTACCAAGCTTCCGCACTGGGGTGTGCATTACTGGGACTTGCTGTATGGTAGGCACTGTGTTATAGCTAGCAGGTGCTGTGGGTACAGTGTTGCTACCAATTGGTACCGTACTTGGTTTGACCCGGAGGTGTTGATGTAGCATTAGCAACTTGGGTAGTGATTCACATAGCAACTTGTATAGTCAGTCTCATCTGTTGTTGCTCATGTATTTTGTCTGGCTAAATTTATTACAATCGTGGCCAAGGTACTTAGTAGTCCAGGTGATTAGTTGGAGTGGGCTGGCTGTTCACCTCCTTTGATTTGCTTCAATCCGATTATCATTATTTAGCATCTGCTCAGATGAGTTTTCATTATCCACTCTCGACCCAGATAGTGGTGGGGGTCGAGTTGCAACATCTTCTTAATGCTCAGCGGGCAATGGATCAGCTTGTGGTGGATCTTACTCTGAGTCTCTACGTTACCCAGGAGTATAGCTTTATCTTCTTTTATAGTTACTCTCATTTTTGGTGTATGGTCATTGTTCTCATATCTCTGTTGGATTTAACCCAAGATCTTTCCCTTTACCTCTACAAGGATTTAGGCTTTACCAGCCATTTTTTTCCTTCCTCTGTCATACATCGAGCTTCACATCTTGAGAGTACCAACTCGGTATTATAATTTTCTGCTTTATAGATGCTTCCTTCTTGCTACTATATTATATCCTTTGTATACTTAGGCAGTTGCCCGACTTATAGATATAGTACCCTATATTATTTGTTTATCAGTATAAGTTTTGAATTTTCTCTTTCTATTTGTGTATATATATGGTTCCACCTTTTATATGTACATTATTGTCTTGTTTAAGTTCTGTCTCAACCAACACAGGTGCTTATGGTGTATTGGTATTAAAGCTTTTAATTTATCCTAACTCAGTTCATGGACTCTAGTGGAAGTACTCAAGTTTGATGGGCAAGGCCTGAGAGCTCTAATACCAAGTTGTCACACCCCAATTCTGCACCAACCAGAATGGTGTGATGAACCGTCAATAAACCAACGATTCAATTAGGATCTTGAATAGGCTATCCCCACCATGTTAAACCAAAACACATTCTACATTAATCAAAGATAATAAAGTAAATAGCGAAAGTCTTACAGATAATGAACTGAGGTCTAGTCATGATAGATAATTAATATTCCATTTATCTCCAAGTAACTAAAACATAATTTAATACATATTTCAATATCCAAATACGAAATTTAAACACTAAGCGTATCCATAGTTGAAACGTTCGCTTAACGAATCACAATAGTCCTCTACAGCTTGTTCATCATAGCCTAATCTTCAGCCGTAATACCTGCAATATCAGAAACTAAAAAAAATTATGTGCGCTAGGGTCAGCTCTCCAACTTGTGCTCAGTGAGTAAACAAAACAATGCAACAAACATATGAATGCTTTCAATTCATATCATTGGTCTGGTTCATAAGTTTGCAATGTGCTATAGAAAGGATAGGTGGCCGCCGCACCTCTATATATGAATGTGTGGAACTGCCCAATGGATCAAACACCATTACCGCCCCCACATGCACCCACCATGGAATAGAGATAGAGCTAAAGTGCTTAGGACTGCACCGCATCACACTTCCCCTGATGCTCAACCCATACCAACACGTAAGCCCCTGTTGGCAAGGGCTTGCAAACTCGGCTCACAACTAACCAACCCTAATGTCAAATAGTGTATCTAAG
Organism: Protea cynaroides; assembly: GCA_028583415.1. Taxonomy (NCBI): domain Eukaryota; kingdom Viridiplantae; phylum Streptophyta; class Magnoliopsida; order Proteales; family Proteaceae; genus Protea; species Protea cynaroides. Next base: position 71,937,928 of record CM053272.1, on the reverse strand, counting down.
GCCTCACCCCAATATCCCTCAATACATCCATAGAGATAGAGCTAAGGCCCCCTGGCAGAGTCAGAGACTACACGGTCCGAGACCACCTCCCCTGATGCCCTATGACGTAATAGTTCTACTAAGATAATGGCGATACGACGATGTTAGTGGACAAGACTTGAGCAGAGATAGAGCTAGAGTTTGGTGACCAGGATGAACCACAGTGTCACGTCCTCCCCCTGATGCTACACTCGCATCAAGCACACTAACCACACACATACATTCACATGCATATTCCTAGCATCATCATCACCATCATGTTATAATAAAAGAAATTAAATATGCATGAACAGTAATAACAAGAATAGTAGATGACATGTGATATGCACATTACAATCATATAATCATAGAATCATACATGGTATTGGACTCAATAAAAGAAAATATTTTATTATTAGCCAATTAGTTTAGGTCTTGTTCCCTCACCTTTGATTGAGCGTAGATCCTCGTTCAAGCTTTATGAATCACTTTTAAATTAGTAGAAAGGCCTAACAAGTCGATAGATTTTAATTAGAATTAATTCAAATAAATTTAGACTAACCTAAATCGCAGGGTCGCAGGTAGGGTAGCACCTAGGGTAGGAGTTTTCTGCGACCCTAGGGTGTAGGGTCAGATATGGGGTCGGATACCATTCGACCCTATGTGTAACCACACCCTCCCTGGAACTTCCTGAGGGCATGTGGTCGTTCCTGTGGTCTTGTAGGGTCGGATATCATTCGACCCTACATGCGACCACACGTATTCTGAGTCGACCTTTCATTTTAAAGTCCATTCTTTCATGTTTGGATCCTTTGGCTTAATTTCATGGTCCATTCTATGATTGTTCTATGGCTCAAAACTACAAGTTATAAACTATTCATTGTTCATAATGATTTCCTCCATGGAATCTCTTGAAACTTGTCCATGGATGGATGATTTGGGTTTCTCCTAACCCTATATTCATCATAACTATTCTATGATCTCTTATTCAGGTAAGGAATTAGGTTCATACCTTTATTCAGAGGTTTCTCTGAACTTTCTCATCTTCCTTAGTCTTTTCTTCAAGTTCCTTCTCTTTCTCTCTCTCTCACTTTCAATTAGGGTTGTAAAGGAGTGAAAGAGGCTAAGGGACATCTTATTTATAGAGGAAAACCCTCCATAATATGTCCCAATGAGTTTAGGAAAGATCCCTTGGAATTAAGAAAGTTTCCTAATTTTCGGTTTCTGTCGGTCATCGTAGGGTCAGACGTAGGGTCGCTGGATCCGTCGACCCTACACTTCTTAGTCATCCGACCCTATGACTAAAAAGTCATGGGTTGGACTGCTATTGAGGTGGGGTCGACCCTACCTGTTTAGGCATGCGACCCTACCCTCACATTTACTATTTTTGGGTTAGACTCATACCTGGTCTTGTGATTTCTTCACACACTTGGTCCACTTGGATCGACCATGATAGGTAGACCTAGTACAAAGGGGTAAGACCGGTTAGTTCGATACGGGTCTTACAGCGTGTGTGGTTTGATATGGTGGGTACAACTTATACATGATCCGGGTTGAACCATCGGTTTATTGGTGGTTCATCACACTAATCTAGTTAGACCAGAATTGGGGTGTGATAACTTGGGTACAATGACTAATGTACCCAACATATCATGGAATACCCCATAGGCATTCGAAAAAATTGGGTACAATGCATTTTTGGTCTCCCGCACTCCACTAACCCGGTCTAACTGTGTCGTGGTAGGTCTTCCCATCATTTCTGGACCAAGTGGACCGATTGTTTGAAGATGGATCACAAATTAGGTATGAGAATCGAGTTAAAAACATTGAAAACATACCTGTGGTCGAATACCTGGGTAGGTACGGTCGACCATAAGGAAGGAAACAAAAATCTCAGACCATGAACCCCACGACGGTCGATGATTTTGACCCTACAGTCGACGTGTTCTGCGACCGCAGCCATCGACCGTGAGACCCCAGATCAGACTTTGAGTTTTGGAAACATTCCTAAACTAAGGGATTGCTTTCCTAATTGAAAGAGGACTCTATATGGAGAGTTAGTTTTTCTCTATATAAAGGACATCCCTCAGCCCTTTTTCACTCTTTTAGAATATTAGTAAACCCGAGAAATAGAGAAGGAAGAGAAGGAGAAGAAGAAAAGGCTAAGGAGAGGATTTGCTGAAAAGAGATTGGCTCTCTATCACAGGCAAATGTATGAACCTAATTTCTAAAGATGTTAATTCTATGGACTTCTATGGAGGATTGGGGATGTCAATCTATCATGATCCATGTGATTCCTTGAGTAATTTCCAAGGATAACCACGGGGGATGAGTTTGATGTTTAGGATTGATAAGAAACTGTTAATGATGGCCATAGGATGACCTTATGACAAACCCAATTGAAGAACAAAGGAATTGTCCCAAGAAGAACTCAAATTGCATGTAGTCTGTGACCAGAAATCCCAAGGTCGCAGTTACAGTCAACCATAGCATGACCAGCTATAAGCACCCCATTTTTGCCACCCTCAGCATAAGTGAAACAATATGGCAAGTTTTTGGCTTTTAACCCAAGGGTTTATGATTCTCTAATGAACCCCATAGCAGGGTCTTAGGTTATTACCTACTTGGATGTACATGTCACAAAATTATCTTCGAAATGAGACTAGAATCATCATATTCTGACGTTAAACAAGGAAGATATCACAGTTTGAAAGTGCAAAGGGCATTTACGTAATTATCGTATGATGCATGCATTATCATTCAAACTTCAAGACATCATATCTTGGTCATCTGATATCGGAATCAGATGATTCAAAGGCCAACATTCCTTATTTTTAGTCCTCTTCAAAGTGGACGTGAACAATCCAGGGTAGAAGTCACCAGTGGGCCCCATGCATGCTTTCATGCAAAATTATCGTTAGAACTTCAAATCTTCATATCTTTGTCGTTCTACGTCGGATTCAGATGATTCCAAGACCATTATTCTTCATTTGTAATGTTCTACAAAATGGACGTAAAAAAAATCTTGGGTAGAAGTCTCCGAAGGGTCCCATGCAAAAAACATGGGAATGGTTATTTAATCTTCAGAAATTCATATTTTGGTCACCTCATATCCAAATCAGGTAATTTCAGTTTCATTATGTTCCATTTTTAGTACTCTACAAAGTAGACGTAAAGGATTTCCGGTAGAAGTCTCTGAAGGATCCCATGCAGAATGGTCAGCCAAATTATCGATAATTAGCCTACTTAAACTTCAAAAATTCATAAGTTGGTCATTTTATTTCCAAATGAGGTAATTCAAGTTTTAATATTCCTCATTTTTAATGTTCTACAAAGTGAACGTAAAAAATTTGGAATAGATGCTATCGAAAAATTCCATATGGAAGGGTGATAGAAATGGACTATGAAATATCAACCTTATTCCAAACCAGCTTAATCCAGCTTAGTTTAACATAGTCTGGCCCAGCTCAAACCAATCCAGACCAAGTTATGTCAGTCCATATGCATGCATTTCTTTTAAATGTGTATAATGTATAATATATTATTGTATATATATATATATATATATATATATATATTATAGGAAAGAGAGGGGAAAGAGAATCCGTGGAAAGAGAGAGGAAAGATAGGCCGTGGGAAAGAGAATGGGAGAAAGAAAAAGGAAAGCGAAACAAAATTTCTTTCACGTTTTCTAGAAAGAAAACATGAAAGAGAGAGGGAGAAAGAAAAAAGAAAAAAGGAAGGAAAGAGGAAGGAAAGAAAAAAAGAAAAAAAAGAAGAAAAAGAAAAAAGAAAAAAGAATGAGAAATAAAATCTCTTTCACGTTTTCTAGAGAGAAAATGTGAAAGAGAGATGGAGAAAGAAAAAAAGAAAAAAAGAAAAAAAAAATAAAAAGGAAAGAGAAATAAAATCTCTTTCACGTTTTCTAGAAGGAAAATGTGAAAGAGAGAGGGAGAAAGAAAAAAAAAGGAAGGAAAGGAAGGAAGAAGAAAAGGAAAGAAGAAAGAAAGGAAAGAGATAAGGAATTTTCTAGAAGAAAGAAAGAGAGAAAGGAAAGAGAGAAGGGCTTTTCTAGAAGAAGAAGGAGAAAAAGGAAAGAAAGGAATGAGAAAATGTGGGAAAGAGAGAAGAAAGAAAAAAAAATGGAAAGAAAAGATTTTCTAGAAAAAAAAGAAGAAAAGGAAGGAAGAGAGAAGAAAGAAAGAAGAGGAGAGGATCTTCTAAAAGAAGAAAAGAGAAAAAATGTGTGGAAGAGATAGGGAGAAGAGAAAAGGGAAGGAAGAGAAGAAAGGAAATAAGAACAAAGGAAAAAAAGAGATTTTCTAGAAAAAGAAGAAAAAAAAAGAAGGATCTTCTAGAAGAGGAGAGAAAAAGCATAAATAGGCCAAGAGAAGAGAGAGGGGGCTTCTTTTCCAGACCACAAGGAGAGAGAGAACGTGGGTAAGAGAGAAAAATGTGAGAGAGGGAGAAAGAAAGAGAGAAGAAGAAGAGAAAAGAAAAAAAAAGAGAGAAGAAGAAGAGAAAAGAAAAAATAAAGAAGAAGAAAAGAGAAAAAGAGAAGAGAGAGAGAGAAGTAGAGGAGAGGAGAAGGAGGGTTCACATTCAAAGAGCGTGATACGATGTCCAATCATCCTACATCGATGGTTTCGCTCGATTCAAGCACAATGTTAGTACTCTAAACAAATTTAGAGATCGTTAGAATGCTCGAATGTCAATTTTGCTTGAAAAAGACTAATTTCCATGAAATCTCAATCATGAATGCTCTATTACATGCTTGTTAATGTTAGGATGCCTATGTCTAGCATTTTTCATGAATGATAATTTTTTTAAGATATTCATTGATGAAGTTTTTGAATGATATATGATGATGTTTGATGTTTTTTGCAAATTTCATAAAGTGGTTTTCTAATCTAAAATTTCTAGATTTAAGATTCAAACTTAGGATGTACATCACATGTATTTTTTCTTAGATTTTGAAGCCCAAATATTTATGGGAGTCTCTCTCATATGTTTGAAGACTATCCTAAAAATTTCGTTCCATTTGGCAATGGAAAAATACATCAAAAAAATTTGTCTTTGACATTTCTGTTTTACTCGGATGTAATGCAATCCTCCATAAGAAAGTCTCTAGACAAGGGTCTTATGGCCATAATCAGAAAATCCACTTTATATGAACTTTTAGACATAAAATTCTTCTCAACAATGGCACTGGTTTTGTATTTTTTCAATTTTTTTTTGAATTGATATAAATTTTTAAGTGCATAGTGCTCTGATTTTGAATCTGTCATGATGTATTGATTTGTATGATTGAAAAGAATTATTTTTCACAAAGAAAATATAGTGGTTTAACTTTTTTTTCTTGATGAAATTTTAGATCAGACAGTTATCTACATAGACATATGTCTGTATTTAAATTTCATTAATTATAGGATTTTATTTGGAATTTATGGTGCAACTCGTCAAAAATCTAGAACAGATTTGACCAGTGCACATGTCCGGTCTTAGGGCATATCTTTGACCTATTTTTGCTCTCTGTTGGGATTCAACTCCTTCATATGAAATATAATATATTAAGTCATCTTTCTATGAAAATTTTTTTAAACTTGATTTGAGTTGCAGAAGACCTATTAATGGTCATTCTTGTGTAATGTGATAGAATCTAAATGCAGTTCATAGCTTTGTCCATTATCTGAAACCTTGTGTCACAATTTTGGTAGTTTTGAGTCATTAATCTTTCCAAATATCTTCATAAAAATTATAATTTTTCAAAGAACATTGAACATATGTTTTTTTAATAATTTTATACTTTTCAAAAAAAGGTTTCATTGATGTCTCATTCATTTTAACATCAATGATTGTTTGAGTGAATTCTGCCATATTTGGATAAATGGCTATATTTGGAGCAATCATATGCTTTGTTTAGATTGTACATACCATGTTTGCCACATTCTATGTGTTGTTATTTTTGGTAGAATTGATAGATTTTTACCATATTTAGCAAAATCTTAATAATTACCATTTTTAAGTCTTGCTATGCTTAGAAAATAACATATAAGATCTTTTCTTTTTTGAAAAATTCATGTCATATATGCAGTCTATGATTGGTACTTACCATATTGATATATAGATGTATATTAGATCTTGTCATATTAGATCTTGCCAAATTAGGTCTTGCCATGCTTAGATTAGCATATTAGATCTTGCCATATTAGGTTCTTACCTTATTTGCAATGCATGCCATATTACGAAGATTTTCATAATCTTACTATATTTTGTGATAGTTACCACAAATATCATACATGCCATGCTTAGATATAATATTCTATTTTTGGCAATAATTTAATTTATGCAACACCCTAGTCGAACTGCCATATCTGTATACCTAGCAAACATATTAGGTGTGGGGACATACATTTAGGCACCCACATTCTTGGGAAGGGCATAATGGGAATAATAAAAATTTAAATGAAGAAAGAGAATGCTTTGCCAAACTTTTCAAAATTAGAACTTAGGATGAAAAGGGTAATTCAGGATGATTTCCACCTCTCAGTAAACCCTAAACCAAGAATAGGTTCTCAATCCTAAACCTAGAATAAGTTATAAACCCTAAACCTAGAATAGGTTTTCACATTCTAACCTAGAATAGGTTATCCCATCAAGCCTGAACTACGTGGATTCTGATTCCTAGGTCAAAACCTAGGATACGTACGCCATTTGGGAGACACCCAAATTCAGATCCACACCTTAGTCCACACGGACTATCCATAGATCCACTAGAATATCCATCCATTTCTACCCATCCCGAACTATGAGGATTATGATTCCTAGGGCAAACCCTAGGATAAGTAGGCTATTTGAGAGAAATTCAAATTCGGATCCAAACCTTAGTCTACTCGGATTATCCATAGATCCACTAGGATATCCACCCTGTTTGAACTACATGGATTCTGATTCCTAGGGCAAACCCTAGGATACGTAGGCTATTTGGGAGAAATCCAAATTTGGATCCAAACCCTAGTCCACTAGGATATTTACCCACATTTTCAACCCAGATAGGGTTATTCACATTCCAAACCTAATAGGGTTATCCATATTAACCCAAATAGGGTTATTCTTAGATCCATTAGGCCTATCTATCAGTTCACATGGACTATCCAGATCCTAACCCATAGGATTTCTCAACCTTTCAAGCATAAACTTTAACTTGGACAATGAACTTAATCATGCACAAGCATAAATTACAATCATAAACTTTAATCACACCTGAACTACGATGGTGAACCTGATTTTTGGAATAATTTCGTGATACGTAGGCAATCTGATGGATACAGATTCGGTTCAACGATATCAAACCACTTGGTTTGGTTCGGTTTAATAGATAGAGTCGAGCATAGGAAAGGTATAGGAGACGGATTTTGATTGGGTGGTTTGGGTGCCTAATCCCTTCCCATAACCGTAACCTGACGCTTACCTAATCTTTGATGGATCAAAAATCCAGTCTAAGGGTCATGAGTCAATCGAAGTCTTACCTTGGGGTGAGATTTCACATTTCTAAGGTCCTAGACCTTAATCTAGGTGGCGACTTCCAAAAAAGATTATGATCTTTGTCCTCAAAGTGGCGACTTCATTGGGGATATAAACGTCAAACTCCTAAATGAAAACTTTCCTTGTGTGAATTGGATGCTAGCTCTTAGGATACTATATTTATGCTTGTATAATATTGCTTTGGGGGGAATGGGTTCAGTCACACATTCGTGCGAGTAGCTGAACCGGATCCCATGCATATAGGGCAGCCCGCTAGGCGAAACACACAACCTTGGCCTGTACTTTGTGACCACGACCGACGAGCAGCCTCTAAAGAGCGTTTCTTGGGTCCGCCTGGGAATGTGTTATGTTACTCCACATCGCCTGATTCTTACAAAATAGTATATAAAGGGATTGGGGGCTCATTATTCATCGTGCATTCGGTGATAGGTTACCCCGTCCTTGTTAAGGTGGCCTTTTCTGTCCTAACCCAGATTGTAGCCCAATGATTGTTATTTTTGGTTCTTCATCCCTGAACCGACCCAGTAAAATCTGCTTAACCATGACATCCATGTTCGAGACGTCAAATTTTTACCCGTTTTTGTCCTCGATTGGTCAACATGTTAGAATCTACACGATGAGCATCTTGAACTTTCATCCACTGGGAGTAGGAGGTATGTATACACCTATTCTACATCATAGTAGACGGTCACTATACACCCTCCATTAAGTAAGCTTGTTGTGTCGAACCTCTCATTGTTAACACGTCGATTTCGAAAAACGAGTAGAAAATCCCTATCAAGACATAGATACCATGGTCAAGAAGAAATTTACTAGTTTGTTCCTTTATGAACCACTTTTGCTAACCATCCCTAATAAGGACAACAGATTAATATATCCATTTCAATTTCACTGAATTCGGTAACCCAAGTGACCGGACCTTGGTACCACTGATTATCCATTTCTGGAATCACGACATCCCAAGACCGAACACATGGCTTAACCCAATTCAACTAAATTGACTCGGATAATGTTGACCCAATCACCCTTATGAGAGAGCTAACTTTGTTTGGTTAAGTCATCTTTGATTGTGCATGTGACTTCTTTCATTCCTCTAGATGTTTAGAATCTTGATATTTCTCCATTGGGCTTCAATGCCTTTGGAAAAGTGAATCAAACTGCAACCATATCCCCCTTTTAGGGTGAGAGACCCCTACAATTAGGGAATTGTCTTGATCTCCCACCTTGAGATCCATCCATGTTATCTTTCTAAATGAATCAATAGAAGCCATGAATCTAGATCTTGATTGAACATCAAATTTTGTAAGAAAGAAGGCAACTAGATTTGGGAACACAATCAGTAACTCAGCCAATCTGGTCCAATAAAGCATTCAGTTTAGGCAGCGACAAGCACCTATAGTGGAAAAAGTTTACAATATTCCCGTACAGCTAGTCCTTGGGCCTACTCAAATATCATATTCAGTTCTTCTCATAATCAAGGAGAGTTTTAGCCCCTAGGCAAATCCAATCACTTTCTCAATGTACCTCAGAATTAAAGAAAGATTCAGCCCCTAGGCAAGTCCAATCATAGTTCTCGATTCATCTCTGAATTAAGGAAAGATTCAGCCCCTAGGCAAATCCAATCATAGTTCTCGATTCATCTCTGAATTAAGGAGAGATTCAGCCCCTAGGCAAATCCAATCACTGTTCTCAATTCATCTCAGAATTAAGGGGAAATTCAGCCCCTAGGCAAATCCAATCACTGTTCTCAATGAACCTCTGAATTAAGGAGAGATTCAACCCCTAGGCAAATCCAATCATCCATTTTCAATTTACCTCAGAATTAAGGAAAGATTCAGCCCCTAGGCAAATCCAATCATAGTTCTCGATTCATCTCTGAATTAAGGAGACATTCAGCTCCTAGGCAAATCCAATCACTGTTCTCAATTCATCTTAGAATTAAGGAGATATTCACTCCCTAGGCAAATCAAATCACCATTCTCCATTCACCTCTGAAATAAGGAAAGATTCAGCCCCTAGGCAAATCCAATCACCGTTCTCGATTTACCTCAGAATTAAGGACAGATTCAGCCCCTAGGCAAATCCAATCATAGTTCACGATTCATCTCTGAATTAGGGAAAGATTCAGCCCCTAGGCAAATCCAATCATAGTTCTCGATTCATCTCTAAATTAAGAAAAGATTCAGCCCCTAGGCAAATCCAATCGTAGTTCTCGATTCATCTCTGAATTAAAGAGAGATTTAGTCCTTAGGAAAATCAAATACCAGTCTCCATTCACCTCTGAATTAAGAAGAATTTTAATCCCTTGGCAAATCCAATTATTGTTCCCTATTCACCTTTGAATTAAGGAAAGATTCAGCGCCTAGGCAAATCCAGTTATTGTTCCTTATTCACCTTTGAATTAAGAAAAGATTCAGCCCCTAGGCCGGTCCAATCATTGTTCCCTATTCACCTTTGAATTAAGGAAAGATTCAGCCCCTAGGCAGATTCAATCGCATCCAGTTCATCTCAGAATCAAAGAAATATTCAGCCCCAGATTCAACCACCATTTCTGGTTTATCTCAGAACTGAAGAAAGGCTTAACCCGTAGGCAAATCTAATTATTGTTCCCTATTCACCTTTGAATTAAGGAAAGATTCAGCCCCTAGGAAAATCCAATCATTGTTCCCTATTCACCTTTGAATTAAGGAAAGATTCAGCCCCTAGGCAGGTCCAATCATCATTTCGATTCATCCAGAATTAAGGAAAGATTCAGTCCCTAGGCAGATTCAATCACATCTAGTTCATCTTAGAATCAAAGAAATATTCAGCCCCAGATTCAACCACCATTTTCGGTTCATCTCAAAATTAAAGAAAGGTTTAACCCCTAAGGCAGGTTCAATCATCACCTCCCAGATCATGTTAGAGTGGAGGAGACATTCGGCCCGTAGGCTTTTTCACCCTTCACCTCCTGTTTAGGTTCTGATTCATGATGGAACTAGGAAAAGTTCCATTCATTTGAATTCAATTAGCCACTAGGCTTATTCAACCATCAACTTTGGTTAGGGTTCTGATTCATGTCGGAACTAGGAAAAGTTCAATTCATCTGAATTCATTAGCGACTAGGCTTATCCAACCATCAACTTTGGTTAGGGTTCTGATTCATGTTGGAACTAAGAAGAGTTGCATTCATCTGAATTCATTTAGCCGATAGGCTTATCGGACCATCTATCACACCCCAATTCCGCACCATTCGAAATGGTGTGATGAACCGTCAACAAACCAACGGTTCAATCAGGATCTCAAAATAGGCTATCCCACATATGATAAACCAAAACAGATTCCACATTAATCAGAGGTAATAAAATAAATAGCGGAAGTCTTATAGATAATGAACTGAGGTCTAAACATGATAAATAATTAATATTCCATTTATTTCCAAGTAACCAAAACATAACTTAATACATATTACAATATCCAAATACGAAAACTAAACACTAAACGTATCCATCGTTGAAATGCTCGCTTAACAAACCATGTTCGTCCTCCACAGCTTGCTCATTCATATCCTCCACCCGTTTATATGTTGGCATGTAGACAAAATCTTCAATCATAGTACCTGCAACATTAGAAACTAAAAAGAATTGCGCGCGCGAGGGTCATCTCTCCAACTTGAGCTCAGTGAGTAAACAAAACAATGCAACAATACATATGCATGCAAAAAGCCAATTTATATCTTTGGTCCGGTTTAAAGTTTGCAGTATGCTATAGAAAGGTTGAGGTAGCCAAAGGTCGCGTTTATTGACTCCGCCTCTATACACGAGTGTGTGACGTTACCCGAAGATCACGTTTATCGTCAACTCACATGCACCCAATCATGAACATTATATAACAAAGGTTACGTTTATTGTTATATAGTGCCATACCAACACGTAAGCCCCTGTTGGCGAGGGCTGCAAACTGGGCTCGCAACTAACCAATCCTAATGCCAAACAAGTGTATCCAAGGCCTCACCCCAAAGATCCCCTCAGAATGTCCATAGAGATAGAGTTAAGGCCCCCCGATAGAGTCAGAGACTACAAGGACCGAGACCACCTCCCCTGATACTCTACGACATAATAGTTCTGCTAAAGTAATGGCGATACGACGATGCCAATGCACAAGACTTGAGTTAGAGATAGAGCTAAAGTGCTGAGACCCGCTAAAGGTTAACGTTTATTGACGTTCTCATCACACCTCCCCTGATACTCGCTTGCATCAAGCACATCAACCACACACATACAAGCACATGCCTATTCCTATCATCATCATCATCATCATGTTATAAACGATAAAGTAAATATGCATAAACAAGTAATAAAAATATTGGATGGCATGCTGTATGCACATTACAAACATATTCGCATAGAATCAAGCATGGCATAGGACTCAAGAAAAGGAAAATAGTTTATTATTAACCAACTTAGTTTGGAGTTAAGGTTCCTCACCTTAGCTTGCTAATAGATACTCTTCCAAGCTTTAGAATCACCTTTATAATGTTATTATATTGCTAGAAGACCTAACAAAGTCGATAAAATTTAATTAGAATTTATTCTAGGTTTTAAAACCATTCTGTTAACTGAGGGTCGGAGGTAGGGTCAGAGTCATTTTATCGACCCTGGGTGCGACCCTCCCTCTAATCTGAACTTCCCGAACACTGAGGGTCGATGCTAGGGTCGGATCTGCCATCGACCCTCGGTGCGACCCTCCATGGTTTGAGTCAAAAATATCAGATTTTGTCCATTCTTCCATGTTTGGGCCTATGACTTACTTCCACAATCCATTCTATACATGTTCTATGGTTTAAAACTATACTTTATTCACCTACATGGTTTTAATAATCTCCTCCATGGTTTCCATTGAAACGAAACCATGGATGGATGATTTGGGTTTCTTCTAAGTCATACCCTCTTCATAAACCATTCTAAAGTCTTAAATAAATCATGGAAAATGTATTCATACCTTAGGTTTGCTGAGATTCAGAGTTCCTCTGAATTTCCTCTTCTTCCTTAGCCTTTTCGTCAAGTTTTCCTTCTCTTCTTCTCTTCCTTCTCTTCTCTTTCTCTCAATCCAATTAGGGTTGTAAAAGGAGTGAAAGAGGCTTAGGGACGTCCTATTTATAGGGAAAAACCTCCCAAAATAAGTCCCATTGAGTTTAGGAAAGGTTCCAATTGAAATTAGGAAGGTTTCTCAATTTTCGATTCGTGCTGTTTTTCCCGAATGCCGAGGGTCGATGGTGAGGGTCGATGGGAGGGTCGGACCTGCCTGTTAAAACCTGCGACCCTACCCTCATTTTGACTGTTTTTGGGTAAATTTTCATATTGGGTCTTGGTTTTTATTCACACATTTGGTCCACTTGGCTCGACCATGATATGTAGACGGGTCCCGACACAAAATATAAGGTTAGGCTGGGTTCGTGGCGTGCGGGTCTTACACCATCAACTTTGGTTTAAGTTCTAATTCATGTTGGAATTAAGAAGAGTTCCATTCATCTGAATTCAATTAGCCACTAGGCTTATCTAACCATCAACTTTGGTTCAAGTTCTGATTCATGTTGGAACTAAGAAGAGTTCTATTCATTTGAATTAAATAAGCCCCTAGGCTTTTCCAACCGTCAACTCCAGTTCAGGTTTCGATTCATGTTGGAACTAAGAAAGGTTCCATTCATATGAACTCAATGTGAGCATGAGTTACCCTCTAGGCCTGTTCAACCATTATCTCTGGTCCATTTCATGAAGGAATCGAAGAGAATTTTAGTCAATTCAACTCAATCAATCCATCATCTCTAGCAATTAGAGTCCAATCCATGATTGTCATCCTTGGCCTCTATCAATCGGAGCCCAACTCAAGTAATCTTTGCCTCTAGCAATTAGAGCCTAGTCCATGACTGTTAATCTTGATCTCTATCAATCAGAGACCAATTCAAAGTCAATCTTGATCTCTATCAATTAGAGACCAGTTTTAAAGTCAACCTTGTCTCTATTAATCAGAGATCAATTCAAAATCCACCTCTGGCTCTATTAATTAGAGCCCGATCCATGTCCATCATAGCCCAGTGCTATAAGTTAGGATTGCTTGTTAGGAATGGAAAATGAGAAGCATTCCCCATTGCTTGTTGGTAAGATCAGTTCCAGATTCTGGAGTCATCAGAAACCATAAACCTTTAGCTATGATAGTGCTATCCCATCTCGGGCATTTTTGCCCCATTGGCCAAGGAAATGCTTGAATCCAAAGAGTTGCCCTCATATTTCTCATTATTCAAAGAGAAGGAATGAAATTTTTCCGAGCAGTAGATTAAACCAAAGAAGAGATCCAATGTACCCTAGGCTAGGATTGAAACCAAAATCACAGCTAGGGAATGGTCCAATGATGAAACCCTTAACCCATAAACTGGGGCATGAACCGGATGGACCTTGGGCCTGAATTGGGTATGGTTCAATGAGGAAAGCCTTTGAGCCCTATGTTGAACATGAACTAGATTGAACTTGGACCCAAATTGAGTGCGGTCCAATGAGGAAAGCCAATGACCCCTGAATTGGGGAATGAACCGGATTGACTTTGGGCCTGAATTGGGTATGGTTCAATAAGGAAAGCCCTTGAGCCCTAAGTTGGACATGAACCAGATTGACCTTGGGCCTGAATTGGGTATGGTTCAATGAGGAAAGACATGAGCCCTAAGCTAGTCATGAACCAGATTGACCTTGGACCCAAATTGAGTATAGTCTAATGATGAAAGCCATTATGCCATAAACTGGGGCATGGACCAAATTGAGAGTGGTCTACCAAAGAAATCCATTGAACCCCCCAAGCCGAGGCATAAACTAGTCTATTCTTGAACTCAAAATGGTGTAGTGCAATGACGATACCCCTTGCTCCCCAAGCTGGGGCACAAGCTATAATGATTTTGAACTCAACTAGAAGCGTTCCATTTATGAATCCATTGAACCCCAAACTGGGGCATAAACCAGAGTAACCTTGAGCTTAAAAAAGAATAGTCTGGTTATGAATGGATCCCAAACTGAAAAAAAAAGAAGCAATAGTCCGGTTAGAAAAAGGTAAGAATTGTATGGAACCCTGAAAGGTAGGAATCTTGCACCTATTGATAGAGGGCATGATGAGTCCTGCTGTTAGAGGTCTGAAGGAAGATTTATTCCCACAATGATTGAAGGTGGTCGTCAAAGGCGTTATGCCCAACTGGAGCCGCTTGGACGAACTAGTTGTTTTAACTTTCTATTATCAATATTCGATAGGTCATCCATGTCTAGGTCCAAGATTGATATGTTTGTTGACAAGTCCAGTCCAATCTGTCCTGTAAGTAAAAGAAAATTACCCCGTTTGAGATTTCAAACTCTGAGCTTTGTCTCTTCCATACATTTCCTCCCAATTTCATACATCCTCCTATTCTACGTGCGCAGTCAATTCTGACTCTGAAGATGATTGAAATGATGAGCCGTCTCTTGAACTTCTATGCCACCTGGCCTCTTAAGAAAGAAAGGTCCAACCCGTCTGGGAAAGCTTTAAATGATCAATCGGGAGACACAAGAGTATGCTGAAGAAACATGTATTGGAGAAGCTGTCAATTTCTTTGACTTGTGAAAAGATGACAAGGAAAGCATTTGATAGTAATAAATCATATCAATAGGTCAGCCAATCAGTACAAATAAGTGGAGGACAGATGTACCACCAAAAAGATAGAAATACCAAAGTTCTTACAAAGTACATCATCTGCAAGCAAGAGATACATGATAAATGATCCATCTCAAAATCAAAGAATGAGGTCATAAGAATACCAAAAAAAAAAAAAAAAAAAAAAAAAAAAAATTCAAGCCTATGTTTTATCTACATCAATAATGGGAGGCCTTCACATCAGACAGAAGGTGATGATTAACTTCCAAAGGACAGCATATGGATTCACCATTCAGATAAAATCAGATACTAGATGAGCAGTCACAAATGTTCATAAAGTTTACAGAAGATCAGAGTACTAACTGGGGCAAAGATGTTCTATCTGATTGGAAATGTTTGGAAGAAGAAGATTCCAATCCAATATTGAAAGTCATGATTTAACTTTGCGATCAAGCGAAGCACTACATTATGTGGTCTCCACATCCAAAAAAAATAAAAGAAAAGAAAATAGTAAGATGTTGAATGGCATTGGAGCTCGATAGTAAGCCAATTGTCCCTCTCACTTCAAGAGGATGGAAGTTTCAATCAAAGCCTGATAGCAAGTTCGATCGTTCGTCGAGATTCACAACATGTTGTACCGGACTTTTGATTTTGGCCAATTACATCCCGCCTTTATAGGAGACGATCTCATCACTTCTTCATCATCAGAGAAAGATTCCTCATCGGCATTAGACTCTTTCTCTCGTTTATCAATTTGACGGCCTTCCAAGGAGTCTCTATCACAAGCCCTTCTTTTGATATCAGTTTTTATGGCATTGTATCTCTTGATCATGTCATCATTTTATGTACAAATTTATGAATCTGGCTGGAACTCGTTGTTCATTACATCCGACGGCTTCCCAAGGTTCCTATAAGCCCTTTATTTCTCAAGCCAATAAAATGGGATCTTCTCGGTAAGATAAACCCATTCTACATAAACAATCATACACTCTCCCAATGGTAGACCCATGTGAACAGTTTCACATCAGTCCTCCCGGACCTTCAACATCTATACTTGTCAACAAACTTAAAGGTTTCAGGCCCAGATATGATCGTGACTGATTCGGCATCTCGATGTAGCTTGTTGAGACACGTGTTCTATCTGAACATCTCCAAGAAAGGAAAACATAATTCGGCACCATTTTTAATTTTGGTGTGGGACTGCATTTCCCTAAGATCACTTTTAATGATGATTCAAATAGCTGCCCACCTATCAATGCATGTAGGTGTCAACTTAAACAGTGGGGCAAGGCTGCCCATTTGTCATGAAAGTTATGCCGTTCGGACATCCCCTAAGGGTTTCAAACCATTGGATAGGACCATAATCTTGGCAATATCCTCACCATATTAGGACTCTTTATTCAACCCAAGATGGGGTTTGCAAAAAAAAAATCAAAGAAAAAAATGAAAAAAATAAAGGGAAGAAAAGAAACCTCAGCAAGGAAAAGCAACCCAAGAAACCTCAATGGGCAACCCATAATACCTCAGTGGGGATAGGCGACCTGATGCAACCCTAAAGCATTGCCCTCATTGGCCCTACATAGAAAAATCCAGTGGTTCATGTAGACAAGTGTCATACCCAGTCTACCCTCCATAAGGAAAGGAACCCCTCTTGCTCTCCAGTGAATCATACTCGGAGGAGTTGAACAAACCATCATCTATTGGGCTCCATAGCATTTCCTTTCAACAGAATTCTATCTTCAAATCCTTTTGTCACGGCTTGGTTACGGATGTAGCCAAATTCTTCAAGTCATCAGCTCCCTCATTTTTCAAGATTCAAGAAGGGTTTATCTGTAAGACCCGTACCAAACTAACCGGTCTTACCACCTTATACCAGGTCTACCTATCATGGTCGAACCACATGGACCAAGTGCGTAAAGGAAATCACAAAACCAGGTATGAAATTGACCCAAAAACAATAAAATGGAGGGTAAGGTCGCATGCCTAAACAGGTAGGGTCGACCCCACCTCAGCAAGGTCCAACCCATGACTTTTGAGTCCTAGGGTCGGATGACTTGAGACCCTAGGGTCGACGGATTCTGCGACCCTAGCATCGACCCTAGGCAAACTGACAGAAACCGGAAATTAGGAAACTTTCCTAATTCAAAGGGAACCTTTCCTAAACTCGTTGGGACAGATTTTGGGAGGTTTTCCTCTATAAATAGGATGTCCCTTAGGCTCTTTCACTCCTTTTGAAACCCTAATTGAAAGTGAGAGAAAGAGAAGAGAAGGAAGAGAAGGAAAGTTGGAGAAGAAGGCTAAGGAGAAGAGTTTTAGAGGAATCTCTGAATTCAGCAAGTTCAAGGTATGAAAACATTCTCCATGAATTGTGTAAGACCCTAGAATAGTATATAAAGAGGGTAGGATCTAGGAGAAACCCAAATCATCCATCCATGGGAATATTCCAATGGAATCCATGGAGGAAATCATTGTAGACAAAGTAAAGGAAGTAACTTGGAGTTTTGAGCCATAGAACAATCATAGAATGGACCATGAAAGTAAGTCAAAGGATCTAAACATGAAAGAGTGGACTGTAGGATGAAAAGTCGACTCAAACTACATATGGTCGCAGTTAGGGTCGACTGGTAACCAACCCTATCAGACCACAGGATTGACCCCATGCTCTCGGGAAGTCCAGGGAAGCTATGGTCGGACCTAGGGTCGATGGATAACCGACCCTATGATCGACCCTATACCCTGGGGTCTCAGATACCTGCGACCCATCCTGCGACCCATCCTGCGACCCTAGCTTTACAGCAAGCATAAAACTGTTGGAATGAATTCTAATTAAAATCTATCGACTTGTTAGGTTTTCCTATTGATATAAAGGTGATTCTTAAAGCTTGAAATAGGATCTACACTTAAGCAAAGGTGACGGAACAAGACCTAAACTAATTGACTAATAATAAACTATTTGACTAATAATAAACTATTTTTATTTATTGAGTCCAATTCCATGTATGATTCTATGATTGTATGATTGTAATGTGCATATCACATGTCATCTACTATTTTCATTATTACTGTTCATGCATATTTAATTCTATTTATTTACAACATGATGTCGATGATGATGCTAGGAATAGGCATGTGAATGTTTGTGTGTGGTTAGTGTGCTTGATGCGAGTGGGGCATCAGGGGAAGTGTGATGCGGTGCGGTCCTAAGCACTTTAGCCCTATCTCTACTCAAGTCTTGTCCACTAACATCATCGTATCGCCATTACCTTAGCAGAACTATTACGTCGTAGGGCATCAGGGGAGGTGGTCTCGGACCTTATAGTCTCTGACTCTGTCGGAGGGCCTTAGCTCTTTCTCTATGGACGTATTGAGGGATGCTGGGGTGAGGCCTTGGATACACTGTTTGACATTAGGATTGGTTAGTTGCGAGCCCAGTTTGCAAGCCCTCACCAATAGGGGTTTACGTGTTGGTATGGGTAGAGCATCAGGAAAAGTGTGATGCGGTGCGGTCCTAAGCACTTTAGCTCTATCTCTATTCCATGGTGGGTGCATGTAGGGGCGGCAATGGTGTTTGATCCATTGAGCGGTTCCACACACTCATGTATAGAGGTGCGGCGGCCTCCAAACCTTTCTATAGCACATTGCAAACTATATACCAGACCACAGATATGAATTGAATGCATGCATATATTTGTTGCATTGTTTTGTTTGCTCACTGAGCCGTGATGTGTGCTCACCCTTTTCGAATTTGAATATTTTTAGTTGATGATGCAGGTACGACTGTGGAAGATTATATGAATGCTCTCGCATATGGGTACGTTGCTGTGATGGATGCCGAAGATATAGTGGAGACGCATGACTCATCATGCGAGTGCAACTCATGCGTTTTCGATTAGATTTTTATTTGGACCATTAAGGAAATGTAATTTGATATTTTATTTACTTATGTCTCGGTCATTAAAACATAATTGGATATTTTATTTATGATTATAACATTTAGATTCTCAGTTCATTTAATATTAAGACTTTCGCTATTGTGTATTTATTCTGATTATGGTTGTGGAAGTGTATGGTTTAAGCAAACGGACACAGCCTATTTGAGATCCTGGTTGAACCGTTGCCTTATTAGCGGTTCATCACACCATTCTGAATAGTACAGAATTGGGGTGTTACATTATCTAAGAAGTCACTTTCTACAATCAATCTGTCAATCTTCCCTTGACCTTGGAAGCATGGTCAAATTATTGATGCAATCTAGTTTCAACCAAGTTCTAACTCTGTTAGATTGCCTGTTTCCTTTTATCTTGCCCCTAGCACATTATAGTAGCAGTCTATCACAACATGCAGACACTGGGGCATAGATATACCCTATGAAGAGGAATTGAACTTGATCATGACCATTACATCTAGGATCCATTTGTCTAGCCTGAAGTCACTGACTTTCCTAATCAATAGAAGTAGGTCCGTCCAAATTCATTTTTGCCAAATTCTTAGTTTTCCCAATCATGTTGATGAAGAAAAGCCAATGTGGTCGCTCACCTGTTAGGATCTGGTCACCAAATTCTCTGAAGGAACACATTGAATCCTTTGCTCCTCATGCCTACTTTGGGGCCATGGTTCATTCATCTTTCAAAATTGGCACAACAATGTTGCAAAGCCCTTAGCTTTTCATGAGCTTAGATCAAGGGCCAAACCCATGTCACATTTCATTGCTGCTTGGTTGTTTTACCAATTTGGTCTACTATAGTACACAGTCAAAGAACTTAGTTGACCAGATGCCCCTCGACAGTTTAACACCAAGGTCAATCAATAAAATCACTTTGGTTAGAGACTGTTAAGCTCCCCTCATTCTTGTCCAAAATCCTTGCTAGAGTTTCTTTTAATCCAAAATCCAACAACACCATTGTTGGCTGAAGATCATCACTTTCAAATTACATGGAACCCTTCTAAGGGAGCAACCAAGTGATTACTACGGTGCTGAAATTGAGTCAAAATTTTCAGTACCAGATCATAAATGACAAATTTCAAATCTAAGTATCATGCCAACAAAATCCATGACATCATTTCCATTGATGCTATGTTTTATGCCTTCACCAACAAAGCAGGGGCAAAAACCTTGGAAAACTACCAAGGAATTCACCATCATTTCAAATATGTTAACCCTAAAGGTTCAAAGTCAACAAAGACTCCCTGTATGGGTCACTTTCGAGCATCCTAAAGGATCATAGCAACAAAGGTACTTAAGAGGATATTCTGATTTCCATTCCCGAAGGTTCATAGCCATAGAGCTTCCAAGAAGGATATTCTAATTTTCAATCCCAAAGGTCCAAAGCTGGTAGGAACTTCCAAGATGAGTCATTCATTACCACCCTATAAGTGACCTTCTGAGTTCTTGCTCATTTCAGAATCAATAACAAATTCCTCACCCTATAAGTGACCTTCTAAGTTCTTGCTCATTTCAGAATCAATAGCGAATTCCTCACCCTAAAAGTAACCTTCGGAGTTCTTGTTCATTTCATAATCAAATCCAGAGCCCTAGCTCATCCAAAGTTCAAATCAATCTCCACCTATTAGTGAATCAAATGCAGAGCCCTAGCTCATCCAAAGTTTAAATAAATCTCAGTCTATAAGTGAATCAAATGCAGAGCCCTAGCTCATCCAATGTTCAAATCAATCTCAGCCTATTAGTGAATCATATGCAGAGCCCTAGCTCATCCAAAGATCAAATCAATCTCAGCCTATTAGTGAATCAAATGTAGAGCCCCAGCTCATTCAAAGATCAAGTCAATCTCAGCCTATAAGTGAATCAAATGCAGAGCCCTAGCTTATTCAGAAAATCAATCTCAAAATCTCATTCAAAAGAGCCTCAGTTCAATCAATGAAAAGACAGCAAGTCCTCCAACCAGATAAATCAAAGCCGAGCCCAAGCTCGTGCAATCAGCCTTGTATTCACAGCCTAGGTCCATACAAGAAGAGGTTCCAAGCCTACAAATCAGACTTGTATTCACAGCCTAGCTCCATACAAGAAGAGATTCCAAGCCTACAAATCAGCCTTGTATTCACAGCCTAGCTCCATATAAGAAGAGGTCCCAAGCCTACAAATGAGCCTTGTATTCACAGCCTAGCTCCATACAAGAAGAGGTTTATCAGCCTACAAATGGATCAAGTTGGGTTCAAGCCCGTGAGTACCTTGCATCATGGGTTCCACCTCAACAAGAAGAGGTTCCCAGCCTACAAATGAGCCTTGTATTCACAGCCTAGCTCCGTACAAGAAGAGGTTTATCAGCCTACAAATGGATCAAGCCGGGTTCAAGCTTGCGAGTACCTTGCATCATGAGTTCCACCTCAGCAAGAAGAGGTTCCCAGCCTACAAATGAGTCTTGTATTCACAGCCTAGCTTCATATAAGAAGAGGTTCATCGGCCTACAAATGGATCAACCCGGGTTCAAGCCCGCACATACCTTGCATCATGAGTCCCACCTCAGCAATAAGAGGTTCTCAGCCTACAAATGAGCCTTGTATTCATAGCCTAGCTTCATACAAGAAGAACAATCATCAATTTTCAATTTTTCAAGAAGAGCATACCTTCTTGCCAGTCGAACTACGTTTTGGGCTTGATTTCTAGGACACCCTTAGAATACGTAGGCAGTTTAGGACGAATCACCCTATGTGCAGCCTAATAAGCAATCACACACATATCCCAAAAATGTGGTTCTTTTATCTTTAGCCTTCAATTGGTAACAATCTCGACCAAAGAGGGCATCTGTAAGCACCCCATTTTCGCCACCCTCAGCATAAGGAAACCTATATGGCAGATTTTTGGCTTTTAACCCAAGGGTTTGTGATTCTCTAATGAACCCCACAGTAGGGTCTTAGGTTATTACCTACTTGGATGTACAGGTCACGAATTTATCTTCGAAATGAAACAGAATCATCAAATTCTGACATCAAACAAGGAAGATATCGCAGTTTGAAAGTGCAAAGGGCATTTATGTATTTATCGTATGATGCATGCATTATCATTCAAACTTCAAGACATCATATCTTGGTCATCTGATATTGGAATCAAATGATTCAAAGGCCAATATTCCTTATTTTCAGTCCTCTTCAAAGTGGATGTCAAAAATCCAGGGTAGAAGTCACTAGTGGGCTCCATGCAAGCTTTCATGCAAAAATATCGTTAAAACTTCAAAGCTTCATATCTTTGTCGTTCTACGTCCGATTCAGATGATTCTAAGGCCATTATTCTTCATTTGTAATGTTCTACAAAATGGATGTAAAAAAATCTCGGGTAGAAGTCTCTGAAGGGTCCCATGCAAAATTACACATGGGAATGGTTATTTAATCTTTGGAAATTCATATTTTGGTCACCTCATATCCAAATCAAGTAATTTTAGTTTTATTATGTTCCATTTTTAGTACTGTACAAAATGGATGTAAAGGATTTTTGGTAGAAGTCTCTGAAAGATTCCATGCAGAATTGTCAGCCAAATTATCGATAATTGACCTGCTTAAACTTCAGAAATTCATAAGTTGGCCATTTTATTTCCAAATGAGGTGATTCAAGTTCCAATATTCCTCATTTTTAATGTTCTACAAAGTGAACGCAAAAAATTTGGAATAAATGCTATCGAAAAACTCCATAAGGAAGGGTGATAGAAATGGACTATGAAATGTCAACCTTGGTCCAAACTAGCTTAATCCAGCTTAGTCTAACTTAGCCCGGCCTAGCTCAGACCAATCTAGACCAAGTTATGTCAGTCCATATACATGCATTTCTTTTATATGTGTATAATGTATAATATATTACTGTACATAATATATATATATATATATATATATATATATATATATATCTTATGGATATATTGCATGTATTAATATATATATATTATAGGAAAGAGAGAGGAAAGAGAGGCCGTGGAAAGAGAGAGAAAAGAGAGGCAGTGGGAAAGAGAATGGGAGAAAGAAAAAGCAAAGAGAAATTAAATCTCTTTCTCATTTTCTAGAAAGAAAACGTAAAAGAGAAAGGGAGAAAGAAAAAAGAGAAAAGGAAGGAAAGAGGAAGGAAAGAAAAAGGAAAAAAAAGAATAAAAAGAAAAAAGAAAAAAAGAAACAGAAATAAAATCTCTTTCACATTTTCTAGAAAGAAAACGTGAAAGAGAGAGGGAGAAAGAAAAAAAAAGGAAGGAAAGAAAAAAAAAAGAAAAAAAGAAGAAAAAGAAAAAAAAGGAAAGAGAAATAAAATCTCTTTCAAGTTTTCTAGAAAGAAAACGTGAAAGGGAGAGGGAGAAAGAAAAAAAAAGGAAGGAAATGAAGGAAGAAGAAAAGTAAAGAAGAAAGAAAGGAAAGAGAGAAGGAATTTTCTAGAAGAATGAAAGAGAGAAGGGATATTCTAGAAGAAGAAGGAGAAAAATGAAAGAAAGGAAGGAGAAAAAAAGGTGGGAAAGAGAGAAGAAAGAAAAAAATGGAAAGAAAGGATTTTCTAGAAAAAAAAAAGAAGAAAAGGAAAGAAGAGATAAAAGGGAAAGAAGAGGAGAGGATCTTCTCGAGGAAGAAAAGAGAAAAAAAAAAGGAAGAGAGAGGGAGAAGAGAAAAGGGAAGGAAGAGAAGAAAGGAAATAAGAAAAAGAGATTTTCTAGAAAAAGAAGAAAAGAAAAGAAAGATCTTCTAGAAGATGAGAGAAAAAGCATAAATAGGCCAAAAAAAGAGAGAGGGGGCTTCTTTTCTAGACCACAAGGAGAGAGAGAACGTGGATAAGAGAGAAAAATGTGAGAGAGGGAGAAAGAAAGAGAGAAGAAGAAGTGAAAAAAAAAGAGAGAAGAAGAAGAAAAAAGAAAAAATAGAGAAGAAGAAAAGAGAGAAAGAGAATACAGAGAGAAGCAGAGGAGAGGAGAAGGAGGATTCACATTCAAAGAGCTTGATACGACCTCCAATCATCCTACATCGATGGTTTCGCTCGATTCGAGCACAAGGTTAGTACTTTAAACAAATTTAGAGATCGTTAGAATGCTCGAATGTCAATTTTGCTTGAAAAAGGCTAATTTCTATGAAATCTCAATCAGGAATGCTCTATTACATGCTTGTTAATGTCAGGATTCCTATGTTTAGCATTTTTCATGAATGATAATTTGTCTAAGATATTCAATGATGATTTTTTGAATGATATATGATGATGTTTGATGTTTTTTTACAGATTTCATAAAGTAGTTTTCTAATCTGAAATTTCTAGATTTAAGATTCAAACTTAGGATGTACATCACATGTATTTTTTTCTTGGATTTTGAAACCCAAATATTTATTGAAATCTCTTTGATATGTTAAAAGACTACCCTAAAAATTTTATTCCATTTGGAATTGGAAAAATAGATCAAAAAATTTGTCTTTGACATTGCTGTTTTATTCGGATGTAATGCAATCCTCTATCAGAAAGTCTCTAGACAAGGGTCTTATGGCCATAATCAGAAAATACACTTCATATGAACTTTTTAGACATGAAAATATTCTCAAAAATGACACTGGTTTCTTATTTTTTCAATTTTTTATTGAATTGATATCAATTTTTAAGTGCATAGTGCTCTGATTCTGAATCTGTCATGATGTATTGATTTGCATGATTGAAAATAATCATTTTTCACAAAGAAAATATACTGTTTTAACTTGTTTTTCTTGATGAAATTTTAGATCAGATAGTTATATACATAGATATATATCTGTATTTAATTTTCATTGACTATAAGATTTTATTTGGAATTTATGGTGCAACTGGTCAAAAATCTGGAACAGATTTTACCAGTTCACATGTCCAGTCTTAGGGCATATCTTTGACCTATTTTTGCTCTCTGTTGGGATTCAACTCCTTCATATGAAATATAATATATTAAGTCATCTTTCTATGAAAAATATTTGATCTTGATTTGAGTTGCAGAAGACCTATTTATGGTCATTCTTGTGTAATGTGACAGAATCTGAATGCAGTTCATAGCTTTGTCCATTATCTGAAACCTTGTGTCGTAATTTTGGCAGTTTTGAGTCATTAATCTCTCCAAATATCTTCATAAAAATTACAATTTTTCAATTAAAATTGAACATATGTTTTTTTAATAATTTTACACTTTTCAAAAAAAAAGGTTTCATTGATGTCTCATTCATTATAACATCAACGATTGTTTGAGTGAATTCTGCCATATTTAGATAAATGGCTATATTTGGAGCATTCATATGCTTTGTTTGGATTGTGCATACTGCCACATTCCATGTGTTGTTATTTTTGGTAGAATAGATATATTTTTACCATATTTAGCAAAATCTTAATAATTACCATTTTTAAGTCTTACTATGTGCTTAGAAAATAGCATATAAGATCTTTTCTGTTTTGAAAAATTCATGTCATATATGCATTCTATGATTGGTACTTACCATATTGATATATAGATGTATATTAGATCTTGTCATATTAGGTCTTGCTATGCTTATATTAGCATATTAGATCTTGCCATATTAGGTTCTTGCCTTATTTGCAATGCATGCATATTAGGAATATTTTCATAATCTTAATATATTTTGTGATAGTTACCATAAATATCATACATGCCATGCTTTGGTAGAATATTTTATTTTTGGTAATTTAATTTATACAACACCCTAGTCGAACTGCCATATTTGTAGACCTAGCAAACATATTTGGTGTGGGGATGTGCATTTAGGCACCCACATTCTTGGGAAGGGCATAATGGGAATAATAAAAATCTTAATAAAGAAAGAGAATGCTTTGCCATACTTTCCAAAATTAGAATTTAGGATGAAAAAAATAATTCAGGAGGAATTCTACCTCTCAGTAAACCCTAAACCTAAAATAGGTTCTCAATCCTAAACCTAGAATAGGTTCTAAACCCTAAACCTAGGACAGGTTTTCACATTCTAACCTAGAACAGGTTATCCCATCAAGCCTGAACTACGCGGATTCTGATTCCTAGGTCAAACTCTAGGATACGTAGGCCATTTGGGAGAAACTCAAATTCAGATCCACACCTTAGTCCACTCGGACTATCCATCCATTTTAACCCATCTAGAACTTCGTGGATTCTGATTCCTAAGGCAAACCCTAGGATACATAGGCTATTTGGGAGAAACCCAAATTCGAATCCAAACCTTAGTCCACTCGGTCTATCCATAGATCCACTAGGATATCTACCCTATTCGAACTACGTGGATTCTAATTCCTAGGGCAAACCCTAGGATACGTAGGCTATTTGGGAGAAACCCCAATTTGGATCCAAACCCTAGTCCACTCGAATTATCCATAGATCCACTAGGATATTTACCCACATTTTCAACCCAAATAGGGTTATCCACATTCCAACCCAGATAGGGTTACCCATATTTTGACCCAAATAGGGTTATTCTTAGATCCATTAGGACTATCTATCAGTTCACATGGACTAGCCAGATCCTAACCCATAGGGTTTCTCAACCTTTCAAGCATAAACTTCAACTTGAACAATGAACTTAATCATGCATAAGCATAAATTACAATCATAAACTTTAATCACACCTGAACTACGATGGTGAACCTGATTTTTGGAATAATTCCGTGATACGTAGGCAATCTGATGGATACAGATTCGGTTCAATGATATCAAACCACTTGGTTTGGTTCGATTTAATAGATAGAGTCTAGCATAGGAAAGGTATAGGAGACCGATTTTGATCGGGCAGTTTGGGTGCCTAACCCCTTCCCATAACCATAACCTGACGCTTACCCAATCTCTGATGGATCAGAAATCCAATCTAGGGGTCATGAGTCAATCGAAGTCTTACCTTGGGGTAAGATTACACATTTCTAAGGTGCTAGACCTTAATCTAGGTGGTGACTTCCAAAAAAGATTACAATCTTTGTCCTCACACCAGCCTGATCAGAGGATCGATCATAAGCATTCGAAAAGATTCAAGAATTATATGGTCGTAGCTTTGGTCGCACCATATGCGACCGTAGGCAATCAACCGTAGGCAGTAAGGTCGATACAGTATGAGACCATATGAATAATCAGACACCTATCAATGCTTTGTTCAATTTCCTACTACTGTAACATGTTACATATGAACCCTAACTTAAATTCATCTAACTTTTAGGTTGTAAGATTGATTGAAAGAGAATTTCAAGGCTTGGAAGGAGATTGAGATTTGCTAATAGGTGAGGGAACAAGACTTAAACTAATTAGATAATAACAAACTGTTTATTTTTATTGAGTCCAATGCCATGATTGATTCTATGCTTGTATGCTTGTAATGTGCATCTCACATGTCATCCAATATTTTTGCTATTACTGTTCATGCATATTTAATTCTATTTATTTATAACATGATGATGATGATGATGCTAGGAATAGGCATGTGAATGTATGTGTGTGGTTGTGTGTTGGATGCGAGTGGAGCATCAGGGGGAGAACGTGGCATGGTGGTCTTTGACCTTGTCACTAGACTGTAGCTCTTTCTCTATTCAAGTCTTGCCTACTAACATCGTCGTATCGTCATTACCTTAGCAGAACTATTACGTCATAGGGCATCAGGGGAGGTGGTCTCGGACCGCGTGGTCTCTGACTTTGTCGGTGGGACTTAGCTCTATCTCTATGGACGTATTGAGGGATTCCGGGGTGAGGCCTTGGATACACTATTTGGCATTAGGATTGGTTAGTTGCGAGCCCAGTTTGTAACCCCAAGCCAATAGGGGCTTACATGTTGGTATGGGTAGGGCATCAGGGGAAGTGTTGGCGGTGTTTGATCCGAACACTTTAGCTCTATCTCCATTCCATGATGGTGCATGTGGGATAGAAATGGTGTTTGGTCCATTGAGTGGATTCACACACTCGTGTATAGAGGTGTGGGGGCCACCAAATCTTTTTATAGCACATTGCAAACTTAATAACAAAACCAAAGATATGAATTGAATGCATGCATATGTTTGTTGCATTATTTTGTTTGCTCACTTAGCCGTAAAGTGTGCTCACCCTTTCGATATCGAATATTTTTAGTTGATGATGCAGGTCCTACTGTTGAAGAATATATGAATGCCCCGAAGTATGGACACATTGCTGCGATGGATGTAGAAGCTGAAGAAGATGCTCATGATTCATCATGCGAGTGTAACCAATGTGTTTTTGCTTAAATTTAGTTATAATTTGAACTTCTGATGAACTTCAGATATGTAATTGATTATTTATTTTTATGTCTTGTGATTTGAAAATAAATGGATTAAATACTTCTTTATCACTATTAGACTCTCAGTTCATTATCTGTAAGACTTTCACTTATTTGATTTTTACCTCTTATTACTCTGGAATATGTGTGTGGTTTGATATGGTGGGTACGACCTATATAAGATCCTGGTTAAACCGTTGGTTTATTGGTGGTTCATCACACTAATCTGGTTAGACTAGAATTGGGGTGTGACAATTGAAGGTATCAGAGCATCTCAGGTTCTACCCATCGACCTAACTACTTCCACATGAATCATGAACTGAGTTAAGATAAAAAAAATTAAAAAGTGGAATAAGAACACACCATAAGCACCTATGATGTATGAGACATAAACTAAGAAAGAGAATAACGCACATATGAAAATGGGAAACCAATTTTATATATATATATATCCAAATGGTAGTAAGACAAGATACATTCGAATCAGAGTATAGTCCACAATCTGGACAGTTTCTCTGTGTTATAAAAAGAAAAAAAAATAAATGATATCATGGACCTGGTGGTGCTAGAGGAGGAGGTGCCTCATGATCTCTACCATAGTCCTCAGCATATACTCTCGCGAGCCAGCCACCTGAGTCTGAGTCGCTCGGAGACTAGCTGTCAAATTTGCTACCCGTTGGTCTGTAGAGCGCTGGGCATCTAGAAGCTATCCTACTGTCCAATCAGTCATGCACTAAGCCTCCCGAATCTCACGTAATAGCCCCATCATGTCATCTGGTGGTGGGCGTGAAGCGCCAGCTGAATGAGAAGCCCGAGAAGGGTCAGCTCCAGTAAAATGTTGTGATGGATGAGGGATGGCATCCACATCCATGTACATCCGATGATCATCATCCTCATCGTCACTCACGTGTGCCTCTATTGCTGCTTCTGCTACTGCTGCTGCTGCCACCTCTGCATCTGCTGCTGCTACTCGACTGAGAGGACATCTAATAACATTCTTTTATCATCATTGACCTATATCTCTCTCATGCCCATCCTGCTAATGGCCTCCCAATCAAATTCAACTGAGAAGATGTCCTCAAGGATCCTCTCATCCACTAGGTCCACCTGTAGATGAGCGAGTAGGGTGGAGATCAGCCGCCCATAGGGCAAGTTACCTCTCGAGTTAGGCAACGTAGCTCTATGCATAGTCCATAGAATAATATATGGGAGGTAGATAGGCCGCCTAGTACAAATACAGTACAGCAGGTACTGGGTCGACTGTGAGACCATCTCATAATGTCCACCCTGGGGAATAAGATTATACTGGATAATCTTGCAGTAGACCCATGGCTTTGGACGCAGGTTGACTGCTTTCATCTCCCAGCGGTCATCCCAAAGAATTTGGTTATCTATTTCTGCACGCACCTATGTAGATAGAAACTGTGGCTCCCTGGGTGCACAGTAAACCAACTGACCATCATTTGAGATGCCTAGGAGATCAGCCAACTCCTGACAGTTGAAAGAGATCGAAACCCTTTCACCCAGCTGGTGATCCGGAGCTCTCTACCCCTGTCAACATCCTTTAGGTTACCCTCTACCTGTAGGTGACAATAGAACTGCTTGACCATATTCTGGTGTGTGCAAGCCTCATACAGAATCATTGGAAGCCAGCCCATCACCAAACGCCCTTTCCACATCAAACTGGGCTAAATTAGTTAAGTTAACACATCTACCCCCTTCCACCTTCTTTCGATTAAACCAAGGGTATTGTGTTTCTGCTTTCATAGACTGGAAGTGATGCCTATCATGAACTCGAGGAACCTTAGTGTGAACCATGATAACTGCAAAAGAAGAAAATAAGAAAAACAAGTTAGATAAATTTAAAAATTTGACAGCATAACGACGTAGAATGGGAAAAAGCCTCACTTTTCACCCAAAACATTTGGGCAGGAGGACTTACATAAGTCCCAAACCATCCTGCAAGGCTCATACAATCAAAAATTTTGACTAGGTAGGTAGAATTGGAAGAAATTTTGACAATTGAAAAAAAACCCCCAAAATTTAGGTCAAAATTGAGAATTTCAAAAATTTTACCAAATCAACCGATGAAACTCAAATTTTCTTGAGGGCTTCCATCCATTGGGTGGCCAATAGCAAAAGTCCCCAATAAAAATCAAATTTTTATTGTTCATATATGATTCTATGTGATGATTGGTTGCATATTTAAGCAAAAACAATGATTGATTACTGTTCATGCATATTTAAGCAAAAACACATTGGTTGCACTCGCATGATGTATGCGCATCTTCTTTAGCTTCTACGTCCATCGCAGCAACGTGTCCATTCATTGGCGCATTCATATATTCTTCAATAGATAGGACCTACATCATCAACTAAAAATATTCGACGTCAAAAGCGTGAGCATACTTCACGGCTCAGTAAGCAAACAAAACAATTTAACAAACATATGCACGGATTCAATTTATATCTTTGATCTAGTTTTTAAGTTTGCAATGTGCTATTGTAAGGTTTGGTAGCCCTCGCACCTCTATACACGAGTGTGTGAATCTGGCCAATAAATCAAACACCATTGCCGTCCCACATGCACCCACCATGGAATAGAGATAGAGCTAAAGTGTCCAGATCAAACACTGTCAACACATCCCCTAATGCCCTACCCATACCAACATGTAAACCCCTAATGGTGAGGTCTTGCAAACTAAGCTTGCAACTAACCAATCCTAATGCCAAATAGTGTATCCAAGGCCTTACCCCAGCATTCCTCAATACGTCCATAGAGATAGAGCTAAGGCCCCTCGGCAGAGTTAAAGACCACATGGTCCGAGACCACCTTCCCTGATGCCCTACAATGTAATGGTTTTGCTAAGAAAATGGTGATACGATGATGTTAGTGGACAAGACTTGAGTAGAGATAGAGCTAGAGTCTGGTGATGAGGTCAAAGACCACCATACCATGTCCTCCCCCTGATGCTCCACTCACCAACCACATACATACATTCACATGTCTATTCCTAGCATCATCATCATCGTCATCATGTTATAAATAAATAGAATTAAATATGCATGAACAGTAATAGCATGGATATTGGATGACATGTGAGATGCACATTACAAGCATACAAGTATAGAATCAATCATGGCATTGGACTCAATAAAAATAAATAATTTGTTATTATCCAATTAGTTTAAGTCTTATTCCCTTACCTGTTAGCAATACTCGATCTCCTTTCAAGCCTTGAAATTCTTTTTGAATTGATTTAACAACCTAAAAGTTGTATGAATTTAAGTTAGGGTTCATATATAACATGTTACTGTTGTAAGAAATTGAAACAGAGCACTAATAGGTGTCTGATTGGTCCTATGGTCTCATATTATACCGACCTTATTGCCCACGATCGATCGCCTACAGTCGCATATGGTGCGACCGTAGCTGCGACCATATGATTCATGAATCTTCCCGAATGCATATGGTTGATCCTCTTATTAGGTTGGTCATGCTATAGTTGACTGTAGCTGCGACCTTGGGATTTCTAATCACAGACTACATGCAATTCGAGTTCTTCCTGGGTCAATTCCTCTGTTCTTCAATTGGGTTTGTCCTAAAGTCATCCTATGGCCATAATTTGTAGTTTCTTATCAACCCTAACCATCAAACTCATCCCCCATGGTTATCCTTGGAAATTACTCAATGAATCACATGGATCATGAGAGGTTAACATCCCCAATCCTCCATAGAATCCTTAGTCCATAGAATTAACATCTTTAGAGAATAGGTTCATACCTTTTCCTGTGATAGACA
The DNA here is from genome assembly GCA_028583415.1 of Protea cynaroides. Lineage (NCBI taxonomy): Eukaryota > Viridiplantae > Streptophyta > Magnoliopsida > Proteales > Proteaceae > Protea > Protea cynaroides. Next base: position 71,905,725 of record CM053272.1, on the reverse strand, counting down.
GTCAATCTCTTCTCAACAAATCCTCTCCTTAGCCTTTTCTTCTTCTCTTTGTCTTCCTTTCCTTTCTCTAGGGATTACTAATGTTCTAAAACAGTGAAAAAGGTCTGAGGCACGTCCTTTATATAGAGGAAAACTCTCCATATAGAGTCCTCTTTCAATTAGGAAAGCAATCCCTTAGTTTAGGAAAGTTTCCAAAACTCGGAGTCTGATCTGGGGTCTCATGGTCGATGGCTATGGTCGCAGAACCCATCGATCGTAGGGTCGAAATCATCGACTATGGAGTTCATGGTCTAAGATTTTTGTTTCTTTCCTTATGGTCGACCATACCTACCCAGGTATTCGACCATAGGTACGTTTTCAGTGTTTTTAACTCGATTTTCATACCTAGTTTGTGATCCTTCTTCAAACGATCTGCCCACCTGGTCTAGAAATGATGGAAAGACCTAGCACGACATGGTTAGACCGGGTTAGTGGAGTGCGGGTCTTACAACTCCCCCCTCTTATATAAATTTTGTCCTCGTAATTTGCACATACCTTTTGAGTGAAATAGGTGAGAATATTCCTTCCGCATAGCGTTTTCTTCTTCCCATGTAATTTCTTCTACATTTTGGCTTCTCCAAGTAACCATCACATATTAGATGTCTCGGTTGTGTAGATGTTGCCCTTCTGGCTTGTAATCTGAAAAGGTACCACTTCGAATGTCAAATCTTCAGTCAAATCCGGTGGATCCATTGTTAACATATGTGTTGGATCTCTGACATTCTTCTTCAATTGGGAGACATGGAAAACATTATGTACACTAGACATTGATGGTGGTAGTGCTAACTGATATGCTACATTTCCACGTCTAGCTAAAACTTCATAAGGTCCAATATATCTAGGATACAGCTTTCCCTTTTGTCAAAACATTTACAAACCACGCATAGGGGATATTTTCAGAAATACTTTATCACCTATGGTGAATTCAAGATCTCTGCATCGATTGTCTGCATATTGCTTCTGACGGTTCTAAGCTGTTCGGAACCTTTCCTTGATAATGTTGACCACTCGACAAGTCTCCTCAACAAATTCTGGTCCAACAATACTCCGTTCTCTAACTTCATTCAAAAATAAATGAGTTCAACATTTCTTACCATACAGTGCTGGGCGACATCTGTATTGTAGCTTGATAGCTGTTATTATAAACGAACTTGATCAATGGTAACTTCTCATCCCATGATCCTTTGAAATCAATGACACAAGCTCGATAAATGTCTTCTAAAATCTGAATGGTACACTCTGACTGTCCATCGGTCCGAGGATGGAATGCAGTACTAAACTTCAACGTTGTACCCATGGCCTTCTGTAATCATTCCCAAAACTTTGAGGTAAAGCGTGGGTCTCTGTCGGACACGATGCTTTCAGGCACACCATGTAATCTAACAATATTATCCACATATAGCTTAGCTAACCTCTCTAGGGTATACTAAGGTCGTATAGCTATAAAACGAGCTATCTTAGTTAAATGATCTACAATCACCCAGACCGCATGAACTACTAGAGGAGTCAATGGTAACCCAATGACGAAGTCCATAGTGATGCAGTCCCATTTCCATGTTGGTTCTAGTAGTGGCTGTGACAATCCTGCAGGTCTTTGCCTTTCAGCCTTTACCTGCTGACAATTCAAGCATTGAGACATAAATTTAGCTACATCCGCTTCCATTCCTCTCCACTAATATAGTTTATTCAGATCATGATACATCTTTGTACTTCTAGGATGTACCAAATAAGCGGTGGTGTGGGCTTCCTTCATTAGTCTGTATCTAATATCCAAGTCTTCATTTTCAAGAACACATACTCTCCCTTTGTTTATTATTACTTTCTCAGAATCTAAAGTGAAGTCTGGGTTAGTCCTACCTTTTTCAAGGTTTTCTTGCAATGTTCTCAAATAAGGGTCTGGTTTAATAGCTACTTTCACTTCGTCTAATAGATCAGGTACAATCTTCAATGTAGCAAACATGTTTGAGAATAGATGAATAAACCCTTGGTCAGTTGATTCATTCGGAATATCAATCATGAACTACTCGTTATCATAATTAAATACTCTTCCTGTGACACACAATACAGCATTTGCACTAGCTTCTTCTTGGGATTTTGTCATAGCTTTCCTGCTTAATGCGTCAGCAACTACATTTGTTTTTCCTAGATGATATTGGATATCTCAATCATAATCCTTCAGTAATTCCAGCCATCTTCTATGTCTCATGTTCAACTCATTCTGATTAAATAGGTAAGTGAAACTCTTATAATCTGATTTAATCTAAAATTTCTCTCCATACAAATAATGTCTCCATACCTTGATAGCATGTACCATCACTGCAAATTCCAAGTCATGAGGGTGATAGTTCTTCTCATGTGTCTTCAGTTGTCTTGAGGCATACGCAATTACTTATTCTCCTTGCTAAGCACACACCCCAAACCTAATCCAGACGCATCGGTATATAAGGTAAATGGTTGTCCTGGAATCGAAATAGTCAAGATGGGAGTTGATATCAATGTAACTCTCATTGTTTGGAAACACTCTTCACATTTGTCTGTCCAAACAAACTTTTATCCTTTCTTTGTCAGACTGGTGAGAGGTACGACGATTCTAGAGTAATCTTCCATGAATCGTCAATAGTAACCAGTCAAACCTAAGAAACTTTTAATTTTTGCAACATTCTTAGGTGCTTCCCATTTCACAATGGCTTCAATCTTGCTAGGATCCACTTTAATCTCTTCAACTGATACAACATGGCCTAAGAAAGCGGCTTCATTTAGCCGGAACTCTCACTTGGTAAATTTAGTGTAAAGCTTCTCCTTTCTTAGTCGCTGTAGAGCAGCTCTTAGATTTGTGATATGAGTTTCTTTGTCCTTGGAGTTGACTATTATGTCATCAATAAATACAATGACTGACATATCCAATATATCATGGAATACCCGATTCATGAGTTCCATAAATGTTGCGGGTGCATTAGTCAATCCAAAAGACATGACTAAAAATTCTTAATGTCCATATCTGGTTCTAAATGCTGTCTTTGGAATATCACCTTCCTTAATCTTCAACTGATGGTATCCTGACTGAAGATTAATTTTGGAGAACACTTTGGCACCTTGCAACTGATCGAACAAGTCAACGATTCAAGGCAACAGCTATCGATTCTTGATTGTAAGCTTATTCAATTCTTGATAATCTATACACAGTCGAACGCAACAGTCCTTCTTTTTCACTAACAATACTGGTGCTTTCCATGCTGATATGCTGGGTCTAATAGAACCCTTGTCCAGTAACACTTATAATTCTACCTTCAATTCCTTCAGTAACCTTAATAAATCCGGTCTAACCGTATCTAACCGTGTTGAGTCCATTGTCCAGTAAGACCCGTACTCCACTAACCCGGTCTAACGGTGTCGTGCCAGGTCTTTCCATCATTTTTGGACGAAGTGGACCGATCGTTTGACGATGGATCACAAACCAGGTATGAGAATCGAGTTAAAAACACTAAAAACATACCTATGGTCGAATACCTGGTAGGTACGGTCAACCATATGGAAAGAAACAATGGTCACTGATCAATGACCCTACGGTCGATGATTTTGAACCTTTGGTTGACGGTTCTGTGACCATAGCCATCGACCTTGAGTCCCCATATCAGACTCCAAGTTTTGAAAACTTTCCTAAACTAAGGGATTTCTTTCCTAATTGAAAGAGGACTCTATATGGAGAGTTTTCCTCTATATAAAGGACATCCCTCAGCCCTTTTTCACTCTTTCAGAACATTAGTAAATCCTTGAGAAAGAGAAGGAAGAGAAGGAAGAAGAAAAAGCTGAGGAGAAGATTTGTTGAGAAGAGATTGACTCTCTATCACAGGCAAAGGTATGAACCTAATTTCTAGAGATATAAACTCTATTGAATAAGACTTCTATGGAAAATAGGCAATATCAACCTATTATGATCCATGTGATTTCCTTGAGAAAATCCCAAGGAGAACCATGAGGTGAGAGTTGATGATTAAGGTTGATAAGAAACTACTAATGATGGCCATAGGATTACCTTAGAATAAGTTTAATTGAAGAATAGAGGATTTGACCCAGGAAGAACTCGAATTGCATGTAGTCTGTCACCAAAAATCCCAAGGTCGCAACTACGGTCGACCATAGCATGACCAGCATGACCAGAGGATTAACCATAGGCATTCTGGAAGATTCAGGATTCATATGGTTGATCCCCTACGGTAGCATATGGTGCGACCGTAGCTGTGACCATATGATTCCTGAATCTTCCTGAATGCCTATGGTCAATCCTCTAGTCATGCTGGTCATGCTATGGCCGACCGTAGCTACGACCTTGGGATTTCTGGTCAAAACTACATGCAATTTGAGTTCTTCCTGGGTCAAATCCTCTACTATTCAATTGGATTTATTCTAAGGTCATCCTATGGCCATCATTAGTAGTTTCTTATCAACCCTAATCATCAACTCTCTCCTCATGGTTCTCCTTGGGATTTTTTCAAGGAAATTACATGGATCATAATAGGTTGATATTGCCTATTTTCCATAGAAGTCTTATTCAATAGAGTTTATATCTCTAGAAATTAGGTTCATACCTTTGCCTGTGATAGAGAGTCAATCTCTTCTCAACAAATCTTCTCCTCAGCTTTTTCTTCTTCCTTCTCTTCCTTCTCTTTCTCAAGGATTTACTAATGTTCTGAAAGAGTGAAAAAGGGCTGAGGGATGTCCTTTATATAGAGGAAAATTCTCCATATAGAGTCCTCTTTCAATTTGGAAAGAAATCCCTTAGTTTAGGAAAGTTTCCAAAACTCGGCGTCTGATCTGGGGTTTCACGATCGATGACTACGGTCACAGAACCCGTCGACCATTGGGTCAAAATCATCGACCGTAGGGTCATTGATCAGTGACCATTGTTTCTTTCCATATGGTCGACCGTACTTACCCAGGTATTCGACCATAGGTGTGTTTTCAGTATTTTTAACTCAATTATCTTACCTGGTTTGTGATCCATCTTCAAACGCTCAGTCCACTTAATCCAAAAATGATGGGAAGACCTGGCACGACATGGTTAGACCGGGTTAGTGGAGTACGGGTCTTACAACTCCCCCCCCCCCACTTATATAAATTTTATCCTCAAAATTTGTACATACCTTCCGAGTCGAATAGGAGAGGATATTGCTTTCGCATAGCATTCTCTTATTTCCATGTAATTTATTCCACATTTTGGCTTCTCCAAGTAACCTTAACGTTAATGTCACGGTTGGGAAGGCGTTGCACCGTTCGGCTAGTGATCTCAAAAGGTACTACTTCAAACGTCAAATCTTCAATCAAATTCGGTGGATCCATTGTTAACACGTATGTTGGATCTCTAATGTACTTCTTCAATTGTGAGATATGGAATACATCATGTACACTAGACATTGAATGTGGAAGTGCAAACTGATATGCTACATTTCCATGTCTAGCTAGAAATTCATAAGGTCCAATATATCTGGGACACAAATTTTCCTTTTGTCCAAATTTTTTCAAACCACGCATAGGAAATATTTTTAGAAATACCTTATCACCTTTGATTAATTCGAAAACTCTACGTCGATTATCTGCATATTGCTTCTGACCGTTCTGAGCTGCTCGGACTCTTTCTTTGATAATGTCAACTACTCGACAAGTCTCCTCAACAAAATTCTAGTCTAACAATACTCAGTTCTTCAACTTCAGTCCAAAACAAAGGTGTTTGACATTTCCTACCATACAGTGCTTCATAGGGTGACATCTGTATTATAGCTTGATAGCTGTTATTATAAGCGAACTCGATCAATGGTAACTTCTCACCCACGATCCTTTGAAATCAATGACACAAGCTCGAAACATGTCTTCTAAAATATGAATGGTAACCTCTGACTGTTCATCAATCTGAGGATGGAATGCAGTACTAAACTTCAACGTTGTATTCATAGCCTTCTATAATCCTTCCCAAAATATTGAGGTAAAGCGTGGGTCTTTATCAGAAACGATGCTTTCAGGCACACCATGCAATCTGACAATATTATCTACATAGAGCTTAGCTAACCTCTCTAGGGTATACTGAGGTCATATAGCTATAAAACGAGCTATCTAAGTCAAACTATCTACAATTACCCAAACCGCGTCAATTACTCGGGGAGTCAATGGTAACCCAACGATGAAGTCCATAGTGATGCAGTCCCATTTCCATGTTGGTTCTTGTAATGGCTGTAATAATCCTACAAGTCTTTGCCTTTCAACCTTTACCTGTCGACAATTCAAGCATTGAGACATAAATTTAGCTACATCCGCTTCCATTCCTCTCCACTTATATAGTTTATTCAGATCATGATACATCTTTATACTTCTAGGATGTACCAAATAAGTGGTGGTGTGGGCTTCCCTCATTAGTCTGTGTCTAATATCTAAGTCTTCATTTTCAAGAACACATACTCTCCCTTTGTTTATTATTACTTTTTTAGAATCTAAAGTGAAGTCTGGGTTAGTCCTACCTTTTTCAAGGTCTTCTTGCAACGTTCTCAGATAAGGGTCTGATTTAATAGCTGCTTTCACTTCGTTTAATAGATCAGGTACAATTTTCAATGTAGCAAACAAGTTTGAGAATAGATGAATAAACCCTTGGTCAGTTGATTCATTCGAAATATCAATCATGAACTACTCGTTATCGTAATTAAATACTCTTCCTGTGACACACAATATAGCATTTGTACTAGCTTCTTCTTGGGATTTTCTCATAGCATTCCTGCTTAATGCGTTAGCAACTACATTTGTTTTTCCTGGATGATACTGGATATCTCAATCATAATCCTTCAGTAATTCCAGCCATCTTCTATGTCTCATGTTCAACTCATTCTGATTAAATAGGTAACTGAGACTCTTATGATCTGATTTAATCTGAAATTTCTCTCCATATAAATAATGTCTCCATACCTTGACAGCATGTACCAGCACTGCTAATTCCATGTCATGAGGGGGATAGTTCTTCTAATGTGTCTTGAGTTGTCTTGAGGCATACGTAATTACTTGTTCTCCTTGCATAAGCACACACCCCAAATCTAACCGAGACGCATTGGTGTACAAGGTAAACGGTTGTCCTGGAATCAGAATAGTCAAGATGGGAGCTGATATCAATCTAGCCTTTAATGTTTGGAAACACTCTTCACATTTGTCTGTCCAAACAAACTTTTCTCCTTTCTTTGTCAGACTGGTGAGAGGTACGACGATTCTAGAGTAATCTTCTACGAATTGTTGATAGTAACCAGCCAAACCTAAGAAACTTCTATTTTCTACAACATTCTTAGGTGCTTCCCATTTCACAATGGCTTCAATCTTGCTAGAATCCACTTTAATCCCTTCAGCTGATACAACATGCCCTAAGAAAGCAACTTCATTTAGCCGGAACTCTCACTTGGTAAATTTAGTGTAAAGCTTCTCCTTTCTTAGTCGCTGTAGAGCGGCTCTTAGATTTGTGATATGAGTTTCTTTGTCCTTAGAGTAGACTAGTGTGTCGTAAATAAATATAATGACTGACGTATCCAACATATCATAGAATACTCGATTCATGAGTTCCATAAAAGTTATGGGTGTATTAGTCAATCCAAAAGACATGAATAAAAATTCATAATGTCCATATCTAGTTCTGAATGCTGTCTTTGGATTATCACCTTCCTTAATCTTCAACTGATGTTATCCTGACCGAAGATCAATTTTGGAGAACACTTTGGCACCTTGCAACTGATCGAATAAGTCATCGATCCGAGGCAACAGGTACCGATTCTTGATTGTAAGCTTATTCAATTCTCGATAATCTATACACAGTTGAACACTACCGTCCTTCTTTTTCACAAACAATACTAGCACTCCCCATGGTGATATGCTGGGTCTAATATAACCCTTGTCTAGTAACTCCTATAATTACACCATTAGTTCCTTTAGTTCAGTAGGACCCATTCGATAGGGTACTTTCAATATTGGTGCGACTGCAGGTATAAGATCTATAACGAACTTTGTCACTCGGTCAGGTGATAGTCCTGGTAGTTCCTCAGGAAATACATGAAATTCAGGCACAACTTCAATATCCTCCATTCGTGGTGCTTCCTTGGTGAGGTCTCGACCACGGATACTTGATACCCAATTCCTCCTTTTTGGAGGCATTTTCTAGCCTTTAATGTAGGGAGAATGAGTTTTCGTTTACGGAGAAGTTTGGTTCCCATAAAACTAAACTCTGCTCCTTCCTTGTCTTTAAATGTCAGTTTATTTTTCACATATAATAGATTTACGGAGTGCCGAGATAACCAATCCATTCCCAAGATAACATCAAAGTCTGTCATCTCGAGTTTGATTAAGGTTGCATCCAAAATCTTCTAGCCGTTCAGAATTGGACATGGTCCATAACCTTTGTCTAGTTCCACTTCTAATCCCATAGGTGATCGTGCAAGCAGTTTGCAGTCTAAAGGTCTAAGGGTAGATTTAACTTCTTTCCAAACGACACAGATATAAAAGAATGAGTAGCTCCAGAGTCAAAGAGTACTCTAGCGGGTAAGCCACTAATAGGTACCATACCAATGATTTGATTTAATTTAGTCTACATGCTCACACAAGGTAGTACAAAATGAAAGTTTCAGGTCATACCTGTGACCACATCAGACGATGTGGTAGCATCCTTTGATGTAACTGCATAAACCTTTCCTTGCTGTAGCTGCTTCCTTGGCTTAGGACACTCTCTTGAATAATGTCCTACTTGATCACAATCGAAGCATTTAACTCCAGCATTACTTTGCTTCTATTGAGGTTGGGCTGTCGAAGTAGTCTTGGCTGTAGCATTGAAGCCTTGAGTACGGAAGGGTTTAAATGTATTTGGGTCCCCTCCGTTGTATGAGTTTCCATTGGGCCTCTTTACACATCTGTTCTGAGCAAAACAACTTTCCCTTTAGCTCGATTCTAGTACTCGAGCAATCTGTACAGTTTTATTATAAATTTTCTTTTCCAATCCCAATACATGCTTACGGATACCTCCCCTAAGTCCCATGATGAACCTTCAGGTTTTTGTATTTTCCTCCTGCATGCTAGAGGGAGCAAAGAAGAACCGTTCTTCATAATGTTGTTGATAAGCGTCTATTGACATTTGTCCTTGATATAGACTCAAGAACTCCTTTTCCATCTAGTCTATGAAACTCCTAGAAAAATACTTCTCGAATAACACTTCTTTATAAATAGCCCAGGTTAATTGGGTGTTCTTCATCAACAGATAACTTCGAGTAGATTTCCACCCATGGTGTGCATCACCTTTCAGCATAAAAGTGGCACATAATACTTTTTCCTCTTCATTTACAATCATCATCATGAAATTTCTTTCCATCTCGTCGATCCAATGAGCTGGCCACAAAGGTTCCTACAGCTTGCCATTGAATTCCTTCGGCTTCATCTTTAGGAAACGTTTGTTCAATCTGGAATGATCAAGCTGATATTGTGCATAACCTCCATACATAGGTGGGTGGTACTGATGGTTACCTTGGTTATACCCGTCATGCGGTGCTTCAGGGTTTTGCACTTGGCCTTGTACTACTGGTGTTTATGGGGCTTGGGGTATAGTGTTGCTACCACCAGGTGCAGTACTAGCTTGTCCTGCAGGTAGAGATGTTGTGTTTGCAACTGGGAAAACAATTTCCATAGCAGCTTGCATGTTGGCTTGCATTTGTTGTATATGTTGCATTTGCTGTGCCAAATTCATCATCATAGTAGCCAAATCTGTAGGTGGTGCAGGCAAGTTGGTTGAGTTGGCTTGGGTATGAACATTCTGTGGTGTAATATTTTGAGCTCCAATATTTCCTTCCTGTCCTTGCTGACCTTCATTGCCATTAGTCTCCATAGGTGGTGGAGATGGGTTTGCATTCTGTCTCCTTCTGTGCCCAGCCATTTAAACTCTCGGGTGGTATTTTATTGGCAATGATACACATGTGAGACAAAATAGAATGATAGTATTGGGTTAGTCTCACAATGGAAAGCGAGAGAAGAGCAAAATTAATAGGCTAAAGTTCGGACAGAATCAAAATGTAGACAACAATCAGCATACGGTTGATGGCCAACGGTCACATGTTGTGCCATAGGTGCGACCTTCAAAATCCTGGTAACTTACCGAGACCCTGTGATCGATTATATGATTGATGGTTTTGGTCGAATTGTACGACCGTATGGTTCAAAATCAGGTTTTTAAACTTGTTTTTGAGATTTTTCCTTCTCATTCTCCTTTCCTTTCCTACGGTCACAACTCAACTCGCCACCACTGAGTTGCTACAGTGTCTACTGTACGAACTTGGTGATTTATCCATTGATCCACGATCTCCATTCCATTCCTTGAGGTATGTTCTCTACTTTTCTCCATTTTTAAGCTTTCATACCTAGGGTTTTTGTCATTTGTAGGGTTTTCTTCTAATTAATATTTTTATAATTGTAAAAAATTGATTTTTATTGAGGGCTTTTGCTACTGGCCACCCAATGGATGAAAGCCCCCAAGCAAATTTGAGTTTCATTGGTTCGTTTAGTAAAAATTTAAAATTCCCATTTTTGACCTAAATTTTGGGGGGTTTTCCCAATTGTCAAAATTTCTTCAAATTCGACCTACCTAGTTAAAATTTCCAATTGTATGAGCCTTTTCAGAATGGTTTGGGACCTATGTAAGTCCTCCTACCCAAATGTTTGGGTGAAAAGTGAGACTTTTTCCCATTCTATGTAGTTATGCTGTCAAATTTTTAAATTTATCTAACTTATTTTTCTTATTTTCTTCTCTTGCAGTTATCATGGTTCGCACTAAGGTTGCTCGAGTTCAAGACCCACGTCACTTTCGGTCCGTAGAAGCAAAAACACAATACCCATGGTTTAATCAAAAGAAGGTGGAAGGGGGTAGATGTGTTAACTTAGCCCATTTAGCCCTGTTTGACTTGGAAAGGGCGTTTGGTGATATGGGCTAGCTTCCAGTGATTCTGTACGAGGCTTGCACTCGTCCAGACTTGGTCAAGTAGTTCTACTATCTCTTACAGGTAGAGGGTGACCTAGAGGATGTTGATAGGGGTAGAGAGCTTTGGATCACCAGCTGAGTGAAAGGGGTTCCGATCTCTTTCAACTGTCAGAAGTTGGCTGATCTCCTAGGCATCTCAAATGATGGCCAGTTGGTTTACTATGCACCCAGAGAGCTACAGTTTCTGTCTACATAGGTGCGTGCCAAAATAGATAACCAAATTCTATGGGATGACCGCTAGGAGATGAAAGCAGTCAACCTGCGTCCAGAGCCATGGGTCTACTACAAGATTATCCAGCATAATATTATTCCCCAGGGTGGACATTAAGAGATGGTCTCACAACTGACCCAGTACCTGTTGTACTGTATTTGTACTAAGCAGCCAGTCTGCCTCCCATATATTATTCTTCGGACTATACACAGAGCTACGTTGCCTGACTTGAGAGGTAACTTGCCTTATGGGCGGCTGATCTCCACCCTACTCGCTCGTCTATAGGTGGACATAGTGGACGAGAGGATCCTTGAAGACACCTTCTCAGCTGACCTTGATTGGGAGGCCATTAGCAGGATGGGCATGAGAGAGATACAAGTCAGTGATGACGAGAGGAATGCTAGGAACATCCTTTCACTCGGGTAGCTGCAGCAGATGCAGAGGCAGTAGCAGCAGCAGTAGCAGAGGTAGCAACAGAGGCACACGTGAGTGATGAGGAGGAAGATGATGATCGAATGTACATGGATGTGGATGCCATCCCTCCTCCATCACCATAGCATTTTACTGGAGCTGGCCCTTCTCAGGCTTTTCCTTTAGCTGGCCCTTTACGCCCACCACCAGATGACATGATGGGGCTATTATGTGAGATTCGAGAGGCTCAGTGCATAACTGATTGGAGAGTAAGAGAGCTTTTAGATGCCTAGCACTCTACAGACCAGCGGATAGCGGATCTGAGAGCTAGTCTCCAAGTGACTTAGACTCAGGGGGCCTGGCTTGCGAGAGTATAAGCTGAGGACTATGATAGAGATCGTGAGGCACCTCCTCCTCCAGCACCTCTAGTTCCATGATATAATTTATTTCTTTTTCCCTTTTTATAATACAGAGTAACTGTCTGGATTGTGTATTGTACTCTGATTCGGATGTATCTTGTCTTACTCCCATTTGGATATATAAATAAAATTGGTTTTCCATTTACATATGTGCATTATTTTCTTTCTTAGTTTATGTCTCATACAACACAGGTGCTTATGGTGTGTTCTTATTACAACTTTTAATTTTTTTTATCCTAACTCAGTTCAAGACTCATGTGGAAGTAGTTAAGTTGATCAACAGAACCGGAGATGCTCTGATACCAAGTTGTCACACCCCAATCCTGGTCTAACCAGATTAGTGTGATGAACTGCCAATAAACCAATAGTTCAACCAGGATCTCCTATATGTCATACCCACCATATCAAACCTCACACACATTCCACAGTAATAATCAAAGGTAATAATCAAATAAGCGAAAGTCTTACAGATAATGAACTGAGAGTCTAACAGTGATAAATAAGTATTTAATCCAATTATCTCCAAACCACAAGACATAAAAATAAATAATCAATTACATATCTGATGCTCAAATTATAACTAAACTTAAGTAAAAACACATTGGCTGCACTTGCATGATGAATCTTGCGCATCTTCTTCAGCTTCTACGTCCATCGCAACAATGTGTCCATACGTCGGCGCATTCATATATTCTTCAATAGTAGGACCAGCATCATCAACTAAAAATATTTGACGTCGAAAGGGTGAGCACACTTCATGGCTCAGTGAGCAAACAAAACAATGCAACAAATATGTGCATGCATTCAATTCATATCTTTGGTCTGGTTTTTAAGTTTATAATGTGCTATAGAAAGGTTTGGTGGCCCCCGCACCTCTCTATAGGAGTATGTGAATCTACGCAATGGATCAAACACCATTGTCGTTCCACATGCACCCACCATGAAATAGATATAGAGCTAAAGTGTCCGGACCAAACACCACCAACACTTCTCCTGATGCCCTACCCATAGCAACACGTAAGCCCCTATTAGCGAGGGCTTGCAAACTAGGCTCACAACTAACCAATCCTAATGCAAACAGTGTATCCAAGGCCTTACCCCAGCGCCCTCATTACGTCCATAGAGAAAGAGCTAAGGCCCCCCGACAGAGTCAGAGACTACATGGTCGGAGACCACATCCCCTGATGCCCTACGATGTAATAGTTCTACTACGGTAATGGCGATACGACGATGTTAGTGGGCAAGACTTGAGTAGAGATAGAGCTAGAGTCTGGTGATGAGGTCAAAGACCACCATGCCACATTCTCCCCCTGATGCTCTACTCGCGTCCAATACACCAACCACACACATACATTCACATGCCTATTCCTAGCATCATCATCATCATCATCATGTTATAAATAAACAAAATTAAATATGCATGAACAATAATAGCAGGAATATTGGATGACATGTGGGATGCACATTACAAACATACAAGAATAGAATCAATCAAGGCATTGGACTCAATAAAAATAAATAATTTGTTATTATCCAATTAGTTTAGGTCTTGTTCCCTCACCTGTTAGCCAATCTTAATCTCCTTCCAAGCCTTGAAATTCTCTTTCAATCAATCTAGCAACCTAAAAATTATATAAATTTAAGTTAGGGTTCATATATAACATGTTACAGTAGTAGAAAATCGAAACAAAGCACTGATAGGTGTCTGATTGGTCCTATGGTCTCATACTGTATCGACCTTACTTCCTATGGTCGATCCCCTACAGTCGCATATGGTGCAACCATTGCTACTACCATATGATTGCTGAATCTTCTCGAATGCCTATAGTCGATCCTCTGGTCATGCTGGTCATGCTATGGTTGATCGTAACTACGACCTTGGGATTTATGGTCATAGACTACATGCAATTCGAGTTCTAACTGGGTTAAATCCTCTACTCTTCAATTGGATATATTCTAAGGTAATCCTATGGCCATCAATAGTTGTAAGACCCGCACGCCACAACCCGGTCTAACCTTACATTCTCGTGTCGTGATCGGTCTTCCCATCATAGTTGACTCAAGTGAACCAATTGTATAAAGAAACTACTAGATAAGGTAAGTAACGAGTCAAATTTAGTTGGTGTGGTTGACCGTTTAAGATCATGTTGAAACAACCAGTCAAAAACTAAAAACCAGAAAATTTTTGTCGTGTGGTAGTAGTTTTGAGGGGTGTGGTCGATACATGAGATCACACATGAGACCACACATGAGAGCACATGACGTGCGGTCGCATATTTTGGTCGTGTGGTTGACGGATTCTGCGACCCCACGTTCGACCACACGATGCTGAACAGACTCCGTGTTTAGGAAACTTTTCTAATTTAAGGGGGACTCTTTCCTAATTAAACTGGAACCCTATATGGAGGTTTTCCTCTATATAAAGGACGTTCCTTAGTCTCTCTCACTCTTTTAGAACTCAAATTGAAACTCTAAACCAAAGAGAGAAAGAAAAAGGAAGAAAAGGGGAAGAAGGAGATTTAGGGAAGAAGCTTGGAGAAGAAGGATGAAGAGAAAAGTTGTATCTCCCTACAGCATGCTTAAGGTATGGACTTGACTCTGTAGGCTAGATCAGATAGCGTAGGTTCCTTTTAACAAGTTGATGTGTTGAATCTAATGTAACGATTTCGGTTATGGAGTTTCTAATGAAAACCATGAGAAAATAGATTAGGGATAGTGGTTAATGAGAAACTGTAAATAATGGCCATAAAATAATCATAGGATGAACCCAAGTGATGAGTCGAGGAATCGACTCAGGAAGAATTTGGATTGAAGATGAAAAAGTGACCAAACATCATGTGGTCGTAGACTGTGGTCGACCACATGGTGGCCAGAGGGTCGACCACAGCTATTCGGGAAGTTCCCTGGAAAGATGTGGTCGCATGGTGTGGTTGCATAAAATGCAACCACAGGGTTCGACCACATAGTGTGTGGTCTCATATATTGCGACCACAGGATCGACCACACGATAACAACAAGCATATTTTGAGACCAAACAAGGTTTTTGACTACTGTAACTTAGTAAACATGAACCCTAACTTAAATACATTAATTATTTAGGTTCCTAATAGATTCAAAGTGACTTCTAAAGCTTGGGAGAGGAATAAACATCAATCAAAGGTGAGGGAACAAGACCTAAATTAATTGGCTAATAATAAACTGTTTTACTTATTGAGTCCAATTCCGTGAATGATTCTATGCTTGTATGTTTGTAATGTGCATTTCACATGTCATCCAATATTCCTGCTATTACTGCTCATGCATATTTAATTCTATTTATTTATAATATGATGATGATGATGATGTTAGGAATAGGCATGTGAATGTATGTGTGTGCTTAGTGTGCTTGTTGCAAGTTGATCATCAGGGGGAGGACGTGACACTGTGGTTCATCCTAGTCACCAGACTCTAGCTCTATCTCTACTCAAGTCTTGCCCACTAACATCATCATATCGCCATTACCATAGCAGAACTATTATGTCGTAGGGCATCAGGGGAGGTGGTCTTGGACTGTGTAGTCTCTGACTCTGCCTGGGGGCCTTAGCTCTATCTCTATGGATGTGAGGGATGCTAGGGTGAGGCCTTGGATACACTGGTTGGCATTAGGATTGGTTAGTTGCGAGGCCAGTTTGCAAGCCCTCGCCAATAGGGGCTTACGTGTTGGTATGGGTAGGGCATCAGGGGAAGTGTTATGCGGTATTTGATCCGGGCACTTTAGCTCTATCTCTATTCCATGATGGATGCGTGTGGGACGGCAATGGTGTTTGATCCATTGGGCGGCTTCACAAACTCATGTATTGAGGTGCGACGGCCACAAATCCTTTCTATAGCACATTGCAAACTTAAAAACCAGACCAAAGATATAAATTGAATGCATGCATATGTTTGTTGCATTGTTTTGTTTTCTCACTGAGCTCAAGTTCGAGAGCTGACCCTTGCATATGTATTTCTTTTTAGTTTCTGATGTTGCAGGTATTACGGTTGATGATTATGTCAACACGCTAATATATGAACAGGTGGCGGCTATGGATGAGCAAGCTGTGGAGGACTATTATGATTCGTTAAGCAAGCGTTTCAACTATGGATGCATTTAGTTTTTTACTTTCGTATTTGAATAATTGTAATATGTATTAAATTATGTTTTGGTTACTTGGAGATAACTGGAATATTTATTATTTATCATGATTGGACCTCAGTTCATTATTAATAAAACTTTCGCTATTTACTTTATTATCTCTGATTAATGTGGAATGTGTTTTTGTTTAACATGGTTGGCATAGCCTATACGAGATCCTGATTGAACCGTTGGTTTATTGATGATTCATCACACCATTCTGGCTAGTCCAGAATTAGGGTGTGACATTACTAGTTTCTCATTAACCCTAATTATCAACTCTCTCCTTATGTTTTGCCTTGGGATTTTCTTAAGGAAATCACATGGATCATAATAGGTTGATATTGCCTATTGTCCATAGAAGTTTTATTCCATAGAGTTTACATCTCTAGATATTAGGTTTATACATTTGTCTGTGATAGAGAGCCAATCTCTTCTCAGCAAATCCTCTCCTTAGCCTTTTCTTCTTCTCCTTTTTTTCCTTCTCTTTCTCTAGGGTTTACTAATGTTCTAAAAGAGTAAAAAATGGCTGAGGGACATCCTTTATATAGAAAAAAAAACTCTCCATATAGAATCCTCTTTTAATTAGGAAAGAAATCCCTTAGTTTAGGAATGTTTTTAAAACTCGGAGTTTGATCTGGGATCTCACGGTCGATGGCTACTGTCGCAGAACCCATCGATCATAGGGTCAAAATCATCGACCGTAGGGTCATTCATTAGTGGGCATTGTTTCTTTCCATATGGTCGACTGTACCTATCCAGGTATTTGACCATAGGTATGTTTTCAGTGTTTTTAACTCGATTCTCATACCTGATTTGTTATCCACCTTCAAACGATCGGTCCACTTGGTCCAGAAATTATGGGAAGACCTAGCAGGACACGGTTAGACCAGGTTAGTGGAGTGCAGGTCTTACACATTCCCCATCTTATTTTCTTTTCCAGATTCTGAGTTAAAACTCTAGTTCTAGGCCCATGAACAGAGCACTTCTATTTTGTCTCTGTTTCTAACCTCTGTGCATTGCACGATTTTTTAAGAAGTCATCCTAGATCCAAATCCATTTGGGTTTTTTGGAGGATGTTCCTAACTCATTATGATATGTTCCGTAATTTTTTAGAGTTCTTAAAACTTTATCTTCTATGTCTGAATTGACATATATAGTTAGGTTCTAGATCTGAACTTCATTCATGGATTTTTTTTGCTTAAGCAGGTTCGAGATCTAAACTTCATTCATGGATTTTTTTGCTTAAGAAAATCACAATGGATGGAGCTCAAATTAGGGGGAGAAACTCTTTATGACATATATGCTCAAGGAAAAATATCAAATTTGAATTTTAATGGTGGAATTCATACAATAATACAAACATATGATCATCTATACTTGTTCCCATCCAAGCCTATTATAGCATGTTTCTTTTAGAATCTTTAATGGAAGAAGGGGTTAGTGATGCTTACTTTGTCTCTATTGCAGGTATGGAGACCTTGCTAGAGCCTTGAAGGTTGGAGGTTGAACAAAAGGTGAGGATGGATCTCCCTCTCTCTTTCTCTTTCCATTGTTCTCTCTTTCACGCCAATGGGGGAGGGAGGCTATCAATTTTGTGGTCTCCTCTTAGGCCCCATTTGATAACACTCTAGCTTCCCTGGAGCTATTTCTGGTCTGGAGTCGTTGTCTACTTCTTCTCTGGAGTCAAGTTTTTTGAAGTAGAATGTTGTTTGATAACGTTACTCCAGAGTTAATTCCAGTGCTTATTGGAGGCGGTGGTGGTGGGTAGTGGCGATGGAGGTGGTGGCGGTGGTAGTGGTGGGGGGTGGTAGAGACGACCATGGTAGCGATAGGTGGTGTGGCGACTATGGTGGTGGCAGTGGTGGTGGGTAGGTGGTGGGGGGTGGGGGGTAGTGTGGCAACTGTGGTGATGGTGGTAGCTGGGGTGGTGGTCGGTGGGTGGTGGCGGTGATGGTTATGGTAGTAGAGGCGGTAGTGGTGGTGGAGGTGTGGTGGTAGTAGTAGTGGCGGCGGTGGTAGTGGCTGAGATAGTAGGTAGTGGCTGTGGTGGGTGGTGGTGGTGGTGATAGTGGTGGTGATAGTAACGGCGGTGGTGGTAGTGGGGTGGTAGTGGTGGCAGTGGTGGTGGTGGTGACAGTGGGCGAGGGGTGGTGGTGGTTGTGGCAGTGGCAGTCGTGGTGGTGATGGCAGTGGGTGGTGGTAGTAGCTTCTTTAAATGTAACTTTGGAGCAACTAGAGATACTTTTTTTAGCTCCTATGTTTTTACCCCCGGAGTTACCTTTACCCTGGTTCACTCCATGGGAGTCAAAATATAAGCATGCGTTACTAATCAGACTTCTTCTCTGGATTCGCTCCCAGGGAGTTGGGAGCTAGGAAGTATGGAGTGGAAGCATTATCAAATGCACCCTTAGAGACCCCTTGGGTCTTATTTATAGGGTCAAGGCTCCTCCCTTGCCACCTCATATTGTTTAGATTTGTTACATTTTTTATTTTGCTTTCAAAATTTCCATACTTTGCATTAAGCCTTTGTCTTTGAGATCTATATGACACATGTCATCTCACTAATAATCAATATGGAATTTTTTAATTGATATCTAATTAGAGACCAATTAGTCTCCATAAATTTCCAAAAATTTATTTCCTTTGTTTCCTTCTTTCTTTTTCTTTCTTTCTTAGTGCAATACACATACATACATTCTCTTTCCTCTACGATTTTGGAGAGAGAAACTCTTTGCAAACAATGGTGTAGGGAGATCTGTTTATTTTTTTTATTTATTTAACTCTTTTTTCTTTAATGGATTTTTTGCTATATTGCACTTTAGCTCTCATCTTTCTTTTAATTGCAAATCTACCCAAATTGGTAGAATATGGACTTTGTTTAACCCATTTATAGGCCCATTAAGGTTTACTGTAGGCTTTATGGGGCTTTAAGTGGACTTCGAATGGCCTTCCATTCTTTTTCCACTCTCTCCCCATTTTCTTCCTTACCTATCTCTTACAACACCTATGGAATATTGAGGGATGCATGGGCATGGATTTTAAGTGACACATGGCTATTCTAGGTGAGACCTAGGAGGATTAATAGGTGACTAGGATAGGTTGACTAAGGTTTTGACTAGGTTTGCCTTTAGGTGACTCTAGGTTGATTCTAGGGTTTAAGTATAACCAAACTTAACTATTTTGACCAACTTTGACTTTAACGATCAAAATACCCTCGGGATGGTCTTAAGTGGTTCTAGGCTTGGAAATTACCTTAAATAATCTACATAAGGTAATTTTTGGTCTTTCAAGGGGGGTTAGTACTACAAAGTTTATGGCATATTTTTAACCTATGTTTAAGGATGACAATAAGAGGTCTATTTATGGTAGGTTTCTAACCTAAGGGGTAAACTAGACTTTAGGAGAGTTATTTATGGAAACTCAGACTCTACCTAGGGGAAATGACATGTGGTGTTCCTAAAAATGTAGGTGAAAGCTGCTAATGTCATGGGATGACATAGGTAAACCCTAAAGTGATTGGTGAAGGTTATGAGAGATTTGTAAGGCAAAAATGGGGTGCTTACAACCTTGCATCATCCTTTACCATGCTCGATCGGGAACTTCATGAAGAGATAATAAGTCGAGACATAGGCCCTCAGAAGGTTGAGTCCTAGCTGACCTAGAATTACATATTGGCTAAATGGGATGTCTACCACGAGGTAGGTGATTGAAACCGATGATCTTCTTGGTTTTGTTCTAACTCTAGTCTCGAGCTAGATTCCTCATTCAACTTTTACCACATCGCTAGAGTAGCTGATTAATGAAAAGGTGATCGGTCGTGGATGTTTTACATTGATGTTCATGGCCTTGAAAGCATGGTAGTATAGGATATCTCCCGAGCTACCCATGTCGATCACAACCTTTTCGACTTCGTTTGTCTTATCGATTACCGTGGTAATTACCACCACATCATCATGTGGGAGGTCAACATTAAGGAGGTCTTCATCAGAGAAGCTGATGATGTCTCCCATTTGGTATGGACTGGAGGACATCAAGGAACTGCACACGCTTTTGGCTTATGCATTTCGGTTCTTCTTGTAGGTATTCCTTGCTGTCGGACCCCCTATGATGGCCTTTATGTAGTGATCTGGGATAACTATCCATGTATTGTAATAATCCTAGCTTACGAATCCCCTTCCTTCAGAGGTAATTTGTCACACCCCAATTCTAGACTAACCAGAATAGTGTGATGAACCATCAATAAACCAACGGTTCAACCGGGATCTCATATAGGCTATGCCAACCATGTTAAACCAAAACACATTCTACATTAATCAGAGATAATAAAGTAAATAGTGGAAGTCTTATTAATAATGAACTAAGGTCTAATCATGATAAATAATTAATATTCCAGTTATCTCCAAGTAATCAAAACATAATTTAATACATATCACAAATATCCAAATATGAAAGTTAAATACTAAGCGCATCCATAGTTGAAATGCTCGCTTAATGAATCATAATAGTCCTCCACAGCTTGCTCAACCATAGCTGCCACCTGTTCATATGTTGGCATGTCGACATAATCTTCAACCGTAATACCTGCAACATCAGAAATTAAAAAGAATTGCACGTGTGAGGGTCTGCTCTCCAACTTGAGCTCAATGAAAAAATAAAACAATGCAACAAACATATGCATGCATTCAATTCATATCTTTGGTCTGGTTTATAAGTTTACAATGTGCAATAGAAAGGATTGGAGGCCCCCGCACCTCTATACACGAGTGTGTGAAGCCGCCCAATGGATCAAACACCATTGTTGTCCCACATGCACCCATCATGGAATAGAGATAGAGCTAAAGTTCCTGGATCAAACATCGCATAACATTTTCCCTGATGCCCTACCCATACCAACACGTAAGCCCCTATTGGCGAGGCCTTGCAAACTGGCCTCGTAACTAATTAATCCTAATGCCAAAAAGTGTATCGAAGGCCTCAACCCAGCATCCCTCAATACATCCATAAAGATAGAGCTAAGGCCCCCCGGCAGAGTCAGAGACTACACGGTCCGAGACCACCTCCCATGATGCCCTATGACGTAATAGTTCTGCTAAGATAATGACGATACAATGATGTTAGTGGGCAAGATTGAGTAGAGATAGAGCTAGAGTTTGGTGACCAGGATGAACTCACGTCCTCCCCCTGCTGCTCCACTCGCATCAAGCACACTAACCACACATACATTCACTTGCCTATTCCTAACAGCATCATCATCATCATGTTATAAATAAACAGAATAAAATATTCATGAGCAGTAATAGTAGGAATATTGGATGACATGAAATGCACATTACAAGCGTACAAGCATAGAATCAATCATGGCATTGGACTCAATAAGTAAAACAGTTTATTATTAGCCAATTAATTTAGGTCTTGTTCCCTCACCTTTGATCGATGTTTGTTCCTCTCCAGCCTTTGGATGTCACTTTGAATCTATTACGAACCTAAACAATTAATGTATTTAAGTTAAGGTTCAAGTTTACCAAGTTACAGTAGTCAAAAACCTTGTTTGGTCTCAAAATATGCTTGCTGTTAACATGTGGTCGCACGTATGGTCGAACCTGTGGTTACAATATATGAGACCACACACTGTAGGTCGGACCCTGTGGTTGCAGATTATGCGACCACACCATGTGACCACACCTTTCCTGGGAACTTCCCGAATAGTTGTGGTCGATCCTCTGGTCACCCTATGGTCGACCACAGGCTACGACCACATGATGTTTGGCCAATTTTTCATCTTCAATCCGAATTCTTCGTGAGTCGATTCCTTGGCTCATCACTTGGGTTCATCCTATAATTATCCTATGGCCATTATTTATAGTTTCTCGTTAACCATTATCCCTAATCTATTTTCTCATGGTTTTCATTAGAAACTCCATAACAGAAATCATTACATTAGATTCAACACATCAACTTGTTGAAAGGAACCTATGCTATCTGATCTAGCCTACAGAGTCAAGTCCATACCTTAAGCTTGTTGTAGGGAGAAAGAACTTTTCTCTTCAAAACCTTCTTCTCCAAGCTTCTTCTCCAAATCTCCTTCTTCCTCTTCTCTTCCTTTCTCTTTCTCTCTTAGGTTTAGGGTTTGAATTTGATATCTAAAAGAGTGAGAGAGGCTAAGGAACATCCCTTATATAGAGGGAAAACCTCCATATGGAGTCCTACTTAGATTAAAAAAAGAACCCCCTTCGGATTAGAAAGGTTTCCTAATCATGGAGTCTGACTGGGTTCGTGTGGTCGTAGGTGTAGTCGTAGAAACCATCGACCACACAGTCGAGAACTTGTGACCACACAACCCAGATTTCTGTGGTAGCTAAAATTTGAGGTGTGGTTGACCACACCTGTTTTGGTATGCAACCACACGCTCCTAATTGACTGTTTTTGGGTTCAATTTCATACCTGGTCTTGTGGTTTCTTTACGCACTTGGTCCACTTGGTCCGCTTGGCCCGACCATGATAGGAAGACCTGTCACGACACGAGAACATAAGGTTTGACCGGGTTCGTGGCATGCGGGTCTTACAACTCCACCATCCTTAAAAGAAATTTCATCCTCAAAATTTGAACGTACGGATCTTACAACTCTCCCATCCTTAAAATAAATTTTGTCCTTAAAATTTAGATTTACTTCAGAGTCAATAGGTGGGAATTTTGTTTCTGCATTACATCTTCTTCTTCCCATGTAATCTTCTCCACGTCTTGTATTCGCTAGGTTACCTTCACATAATAAATATCTAGACTTCAGAGATGTACCTTCCAATCAGTGAACTAGGCCGGTACCACTTCAATAGTTAAATCATCTATCTAATCCAGTGGATCCGTGGTCAATATCTTTGATATGGATCTCCAACGTACTTCTTTAATAGAGACACACAAAATTCGTCATGCACACTAGACATGGACAGCGGTAACGCTAGTTGATATGCAACTTTTCTATATCTCTCTAAAATTTATAAGGTCCAACACATATATAGGATACAACTTTCCTTTCCTGTCTAATCATTTCAAACCACACATAAGTGATATCTTCAAGAACACTTTGTCACTTATGGCGAACTCGAGGTCTTAACATCTCGTTTGCCACTCTATAGATTTCTTCAATAGACTCAGGTCTTATAATTCCTTATTCTCTGACTTCATTCCAAAACAAAGGAATTCGACATTTCTATGGTACAATACTTCATAGGTGACATCAACATAGTAACTTGGTAGCAAATTCAATCCACATATACATTAGTTAGCCGCTCCAAAGCATACCGAGGTTGTATAGCAATGGAATGAACTATCTTCATAAGGCGATCAACAATCATCCAACTGTGTCAATCGATCTAGGAGTCAGTGGTAAATCGCTGACATAGTTCATTGTACTGCAGTTTCACTTTCAGCCTGGCTCCGATAGTGGTTATGGTAACCCATGTTGGTCTTTGTCCTTCAGCCTTTACTTGTTGGTAATTCAGTCACTGAAACATGCATCTAGCCACAACTACTTCCATTCCCTTCCACCAAAATAATCTCTTCATGTTTTGGTATATTTTATACTTCTAGGATGTACCCAATATGGAATAGAATGGGCTTTTAGCATTATCTTGTATTAATAATCAGCATTTTTCACTTTCAGGTATGCATAATCATCCTGTGTATCTCAGGACCTTTTTTGCATTCGAAGTAAGTTAGGGTTAGGTTTTTCTTTCTATAAATCTCCTTGCACCATTCTTATATACAAATCTAACAAAATTGCTACTTCTACTTCATCCATCAATTCAGAGATGATCTTTAATGCCACAAGTGCAGTCGAGGAACTATTGCTCCATAAGTTCATCCATAAGTTCTCGCTCAATTAGATCATCACGAGTTTCTATTATATGTTACTCTTCTTCCAATCTGAATTTGTTGCTGTGAAACATAAGGCAGCTATTGTACTAGGTCCTCCTTTTGGCTTCATTATTCCTTATTGATCAAAACCTCAGCTACCATATTATCCTTGCACTGGTGACATTGAATATCATAGTCTTAATCCTTCAGGAGTTCCATCCATCCCCTTAGCTTCATGTTCAACTCTTTCTGGTGAAGAGATAAGTAAGAATCTTGCAATCTGATTTAATCTGAAATTTTTTTCCGTATAGATAATGTCTCCAAGTCTTGATTGCATGAATCACAGTTTCTAACTCCAAATCATGAGTTGGGTGATTCTTTTCATACTCTTTCAGTTATCTTGAAACATATGCAATCACTTGTTTACCTTACATCAACACACATCCTAGACCCAATCCGGAAGCATCGGTATATAGGGTAAAAGGTTCCCCTCGTACCAGAATGGTCAAGATGGGAGCCGATATCAGTCTTGCTTTAGAATCTGAAAACATTCTTCACACTTGTCAATCCAATTAAACTCCTCTCTTCCTAGTTAACTTGGTAAGAGGTTTTGCGATCTTAAAGTGGTCCTCCATAAATCGTCTGTAATAACCAGCTAAACCCAAGAAACTTCTGATCTTTGTAATATTCTTTAGGTGTTTCTTACCATATGATTACTTCTATCTAAATAGGGTCCACTTTATCCCTTCTGATGATATTACGTAACCCAAGAAAATCACCTCGTTCAACCATAACTCACACTTCATGAACTTGGCATAAAACTTCCCCAATCTCCGCCTTGTAAGGCTGCTCTAAGGTCCTTTACAAGACTTTCTTCGTCTTTAGAATAAACCAATATATAGTCTACAAAAACTATGACTAACGTGTCCTATACATCATAGAATACCCAGTTCATAAGTTCTATAAAAGATATAGGGGCATTGGTTAATCCCAAGGACATACTCAAGAACTCATAGTGTCCGTACCTAGTCCTGAAAGTCATCTTCAGATTGTCACTATCCTTAATCTTCAATTGATGATGCTCCATCCAAGGTTAATATTAGGGAACACCTTTGCACTTTATAACTGACCAAACAAGTCCTCAATCTGTAACAATGGACATTAATTCTTTATGGTGAGCTTGTTCAATTTCTAGTAGTCTATACATAATCTGATACTACCGTCCTTCTCCTTCACGAATTGTATTGGCACTCACCATGATGCAATACTTAGCCGATTAGAACCCTTGTCTAATAACTCCTGTAGTTGAGTCTCAATTCCTTCAACCCCATAGGAGCTACTCTATAGGATGCCTTTGACACAGGTGCCATCTGTGAGGACAATGGGATTTTCATCATGATCCTCCACGAAATCAAAATTAGGCTCTCGCCTTGGTTACTTTTATCCATCCACGCCAATGGACGGAGTAAAATATGGAGTCGCCACCTAGATAAGGTCTAGGACCTATAAATGGTCTCTCACTTGGAGAGACCCTATGACTCATGCTCAATGGATTGGCTTCTAATCTTACCAGAGAAGGGTAAGTGTCAAGTTACGAGTTGGGAAGGTGTTAGGCACCCAACTCGCCCGGTCAATGGACCGGTCTCCTTCTGTCCTATCCTTTCCTGCATTCTTAAAACTTATGTATGTTCAGGTCATTCAATTTAGCCTAACTAGGCAAATGGGGAACCCTAGACCAAGTTTTTAAGTTGTTCTAACTTAGGGTGCCGCCACATAGATTTGAAAAATAAAATACAAGTCAACAGACAATAAATGGATCAATGAAGAAATGAATGGATAAAAAAAATAATCATGAATAAACAAATAATGAATTAAAAGAATGAATAACATAGAAAATACAACAGATAATGGATGACCGAGCTCGAGATCAAGCCGCCTACGTATCCCTGTGTGGCGGGAATCAGGCCAAACGTAGTTCGTGCTGGGGGTTGTGGTTGTGGTTGTGGTTGTGAGTGAGGTTGTGAGTGAGGTGCTCCCTTGACAAAGGAAGCACGTGTGACCGTGCGCGAAGGGTGAACTACTCAGAGTTCTCCACTTCCCGCTGCCTACGTATCTCTTTAGAGAATCAGGTCAAACGTAGTTCGTGCTGGGGTTTGTGGTTGTGGTTGTGGTTGTGAGTGAGGTTGTGAGTGAGGTGCTCCCTTGACAAAGGAAGCACGTGTGACCGTGCGCGAAGGGTGAACTACTCAGAGTTCTCCACTTCTCGCTGCCTACGTATCTCTTTAGAGAATCAGGTCAAATGTAGTTCCCAACAGTTAACGGGCTGTTGGACCCCACATGGCATTATTGAAGAGGTGCTCGGACCTCAGAGGTACTCGGACCTCAACTCCCCGCGCTCGGCAAGGCAACACTCAAGAGGTACTCGAACCTCGACTCCCTGCACTCAGCAAGGCAAACTCAAGAGGTACTCGGACCTCGACTCCTTGCACTCGGCAAGGCAAACTTAAGAGGTACTCGGACCTCGACTCCTTACACTCGGCAAGGCAAATTCAAGAGGTACTCGGACCTCGACTCCTTGCACTGGGCAAGGCAAACTCAAGAGGTACTCGGACCTCGACTCCTCGCATTCGGCAAGGCATCACTCAATATTTGAAAATGGTCGGTCCGCACACCGATTCCCAAACATGGGAAATGATTGGCCTAAGGCCAAAGACAAAATTAAGTAAAAGCTAGGTTGGAGATCAACATGATCCCAACCGTCGCCTGAAAACATGTAAACATGACACATTTTTGTATTTCTTTTTCTTTCTTTTCTTGTATTTTTCTTAATAAAACAAAAACAATTCTAGGGACCAACCCAAATGGTCGAGAGAGCTCATGGCCTAGGCAAGGCCCACCCCAGTCAGCATGGGATTTGAGAAAGTCAGCAAAGATAGACTCATTGGAGTCATCCTAAAAAAACTCACAACGTTGGGGAAGGGGATCCCTAAAATATCACACCCATGAAGTGGGAGGATGCATCACTTGAGGGTAGGGCATATGCATTAAACCAAACATTCAAACGATCTAAGCATGTTATACAAAAAAGAATTAGCTTACCTGAGACTAAGCATCAACGGGACTAAGCATGGAATTGAAAGTACACATCAAGTGAGAATCAAGACAGCATCATGGACAACCATACGGCAAGCAATAAATTCCTCTACTAAGCATGAATCCAAACATATATCAACTAATCCACACCCAAGCATGAAATAGATTAAACAATTGGAATGGTTCCATCTTCAGACAAGAATATGATCTAGTAAAAGCAGTAGACCGAACCATATTTATCCACTCGAACCGAATCAGATTTTTACTATAGACCCGCTCAAACCAAACCATATTCATCATGAGAGATAAACTAAACGAACCTAAACCAAATTTTGACATTGAGACCAATTTGAACCTAAACCAGACTTTGATATCAAAGGGAACCACTTCAAGATTTAACATTAATTAACAAAAATGGAAAACAAAGAAAGAGAAACATATCTGACCTGTTCTTCCAATGCAACTCGCTGCCATCCGGGTTTCATTCATAGAACTGAACTTGAAAATGGGGCTATCAGCTTTAGTAGCTGTGGTAGCAGCTTGTCCATGAAGCCGACCAGTCCTCCTTGCATCAATGAGACCAACCTTCTGGCCAGGAGGTGCATCACCACGGTGCTTGCATGCCCAACGTGTTGGTGGTTTCCTCCTCCATGAGGATGCTCCACCGAATTATCACAATCAGCATTCCCATCTTCATCTAAATTAACCGGGGCTGCTGCTGTAGCATTATGTTTACCTTCACCTCTACCCGAATTAGACATTGAGAAGGCAAAAGGAAAGACACCCCAACAACAGTAGAACTCCACTTTCCACCTGCTGAATTTATTTCTTGTCCAACTGGAACATCCAAATAGGATCCTATCAATAAAGCGGTATCCACATTGTTCAGCTTTGATCCATGTCCATGGTGATCAAACTTTTCCTCCCAATGAATGTTTACTGGCTTATCCTCCGACTTCAGTTTGACAGGTGGCAACCTTGGAAACTCCTCCTTGTAATCCTCAGAGACAAGTGGTAAATCGAAGCTACAGACGTTCTTCTGCTCTAAAATTCCCTGGGACTTCCCAAAAAATATAACTCTTCCAACCTCGTATACCTGCTCCTTCATGACTGCCCTGATATCATTAGTCTCTAATTTCCTTGTTCCTTCTTTTGATTGTCACCTGAAGCTAGAGCACTATCATAACTAGTTGATGGATTACCTTTGGAGAGTGGGAAAATAGTCCTGACAGAGCACTCCTTCTTCAGATCTGAAGACTGTGTGGGTTCCTCATTTTTTGACCACAAGCCATCCATCAATCTATCCTTGGAGTATTTAGGATTAGGTCCATATTGCTGACCAAGTTCTTTGCGCTCACTTGTCTGACTCCTATCAAATTTAAGTTCAAAACTAGATTTACTTGTACTTGCACTTCCAAGCCATGGTGTTCCCTGTTCCCCAGACAAACCCAACTCCGCAGCATGACTGTCTCCAGACTTCGTCACACCATTTTCACGAATCACATGACTTAGATATCGAAGGCATTCCCTAATCCAATGGCATTATTCTTCTATACTCAATGCATCTGAAATAAAATAGAATCCAGAATGATTTTCAATACAGAACACGGGATAATTGAAGTCACTGAAATCCAGAGATTCCAGTAAAATCCGAAGATTCAAGGGGGTATTAATCATTTCTGGTCAAAAGGATCCAGTACAGATCTGAAATCGATGACCTCTCTTCCCATTGAAACCCTTGATTTTGCCTCAAATAATCCCGGTAGAATGAAATCCCATATACCCGAGAGATTGAAGGGTAGCAAAGAAATACAGGAGCACCACTACTACACCGATTCGAGAATGAAATAAAAACATCATAGTCGAAGAGTATAGATGCCAATCACCGTTCAGGGAGCCTAAAACCAGAATGAACCGATCTCCTTCTCCCACCTCTTCTTCTCTTCTTGTTCCCTCATTTCTCTCTTTCTTCTCACTCCTTTCTCTCCCTTTGCTGATTTCCCTCTATCTAAAAAGACCTCTCTCTACTCCTTCACCCCGAAAGACCAAAAATCAGGTGACTACGAAGGAGGTTCATCTTTCTACATATGGAACCAAACCATCTCTGTTTATACCACTTAGAAACAATCTGAAAAAAGAGGAAGATACAGCTAGAAGAGAACTGAAAAGAGAAGATGAAAATGAAGAACACAAATAAGAGTTGGGCATCACACCCCTTTGTGGCTTTCAATCCTCTTCTTCTAATTTTCTGCAACTTCTCTTTCTCCCACCGTTCTTTCTCAAATCCAATCCAGCAATGCCTCTTCCCTCTTCCAGCAGTTGTTTTCTCGATTCTGTTATCAAAGCCTTAGTGCTTGAAGGAATTAACATTACAGAGATTGTTGCTCTACTTACTGAATCGTACCTAGCTGTCTCATTTCCCAACTCTTTGAAGACCTGAGTTCTCCCTCCTTGGTTCAGCAGCAACTCTTCTCTCACTCAACTCTTTTCTCTCCGTCTCCCACTCTTTCTCGATCTCCTAGCCGCAGCCATGAACCTCCTATTTCTCAAATCATTCTCACCTTCACGGCTGCTGCCTTCTTCTCTTTCCTCTTTTACATTTCCTCATCTCTCCTCATTTCTCTCACTCTTGCTGCCGCCTTCCTCCTCTTCCTTTACAGGTTGCCCGTTCTCTTCAATCTCCTTTATGGGTTTTTCCTCCTCCTTTGCATTAACATCTCCCTCCACAACTTTTACGGTCTCGACCACTTCTGGTTGAGAAACCGGAACTTCTACCACTTGGGTCTCTTCGGAGTTAACTTCAACAGTCATGGTTGACTGGTTTTTTAGATAAAAAATGAAGAAGAGTGAGCAAAGGAAACAATGGAGGAAGGAGAGAGAACAAACTCACAACCTCACCGCCTCTGTTTCACCTCTCCTCCACTCCTTCTGTAAACCAAAATCCAGCCCTCCTCTCTTTTTCCCCTTTTCTTCTTCTGCCGCCTCTCTCTATTTCTCTCCCAACCGTAACTGACCCCCTCTTCTTCCTAATTTTTCTGCTCTCTCACTGATCTGCCTCCCTTAGCCGAAAATCCCTCCAATTTCTTCTCCTGGTTTCTTGCTGCCGCCTTTCCCTTTCTTTCTCTCCCTCACGACAGTCTCTCTCTCTTTTGTTTGTCTAGTTTTTTTTCTTTTCCTAACCCTTAATCCAAGGGCTAGGATCCCTCCACTTGATCCCCTCTCAAATCCATCTCATATGATAAAAATAAGAATAGAAAAAATTACTACACAATTTCTTCTAAGCCCAGACCCAAGCCCATTAGTCTATATCCTATTAACACCTAATTTAAAACCAGCCCAAACCCATTATTCTATGTCCTAAACACCAACCTAAACTAAACCCAGCCTAAACCCAATGTTTAATAAAGCCCATTAATAAACTAAGCCCATAAAAATACAAAAACCCAACATAATCCTAATAGACTCCAAATTCCTAGTTAGACTATCCTAAACCCAAACTCACTCAATTTTTTTTATAATTTTTTCTTCTTTTTAATGATTTCTATTTTTTTTATATTTTTCCTAACAGCCTAAAAATACAAGAAATTCTAATATGAACAAAATGATAAAAAAATGTCCTCAATAAGACATGGGCCAAAATTTGGGTCTTACACCATCCCAGGTAATAAGTTAATAACGAACTCGATCGTACGATCAGATGGTAACCCAGGTAAGTCTCCTGGAAACACATTAGGGAATTTACGCATCACATCAATATTTTCCATCTATGGTGTGTCTTTGGTAACGTCTACAACCATTAACGATTGTTGGCTGATCCCAATATGTTAAGGATCTATTGTTGTAGGGTTCACAAAGATCCATTGACAAAAATATTGTAATAAACTAGGGTTACAATGAAAGACCTAACCCTAACATGTTCTGGACTATAGAACGGTGTAGGATGAGCCCTAAAATAAGTCGAGGGATCGACTCTAGAGAGATACAAACCAAGGCATTAACTCGGACACCTTTTGGAACATTCTGAGATGTTATCCAGAAGGATGTCTGGATGCAGAACTAACAGACCGAACATGCTATCAGACAAGAGATCGGACTTAGGAAGTGTTTCAAGGTCTATCCAGATTGATGTCTGGTATGGCTATTGACAGACCGGACATGCAATCGGATAATCAATCTGAAGAACACTAAACTATCAGAATTAAACCTAAATTCATTCTATTATTTATCTAGGATTCATAAGCAAGCCAAGCTAGACTCAACAACTCAGAGATTGTTAAGCATCACTCAATAAGTGAGGAACAAAATTCCAAACTAATTGGTTAATAATAAACTACCTTGTTTGTTATTGTTGTGTTTGTGCATATAACATGTCATCCAATATCTGTTATTATTGTTCATACATATTTATTTATTATTCTTGTTATGATGTGATTGAGAATAAACATGTGTTTATGTGTGGTTGGTGTGTTAAGAGGAGAGAGGTTGGAACTTGAAACCATATCGACATCGTTGTATCGTCGTTACCATAGCGTGCTTAGTGAGAGATATGGTATCTAGGAGAGTACTGGGGGTGTGTAATCAATTAAGCTCTAGCTTTATCTCTGTTTCATATTGAAGGATGCTGGGGTAGGGCCATGGATACACTTGTGATGACATCTAAGATTGGTTAGTGATGTATCACAATTTGCAAGCCCCCTCCAGTAGGGTGTATGTATTGGTATAGGGTTGAGTATCAGGGGGTGCTGGCGATCTATGATCCGTTAGGCTCTAGCTCTATCTCTCTCTCGTAGTGAGTGATGTTGGGTGATAATAGTTTTGGTTGGAGCCTGACCATTGGGTGTACTCACACTCTCGTGTATGAAAGTTAGGATTAGTTGTGCAATACGAAGCCTAACTTTACCATAGCACGTTGCAAACTTAATCAGACCCAATGATTGAATGTCACATCATGTATATTTCTTGCTGCATGTTTTATTTCTCACTGAGCTAAGTTATGAGCTCACCCAATGAATTCGTATTTTTTTTAGTTGATGATGCAGGTACTACTATTCGAGATTTTGTCAATGCACCTTCTGTTGGAAAAGTGGCAGTTATAGACGTGTAGTCGGTAGAGAACTAGCATGACTCGTCATGCGAGTGCATCTATTGCGTTTACCTTTAGGGTTTTACTTTTGTGTTTGGGATTATAAGACGTGTAATAAGTTATTGTTATTTTATATTTTGGTCTACATTGAATAATTAGATTATTTATTAAATTCTCATTTAGATTCTCAGTTCATTATTTAATAAAGATTTTCGTTGATTATTTATATATTCTAATTATGGTTCATTGTATGGTTTGATTATTGGCATGGTTCTTATGTAATCCTGGCTTGAGCCGTTAATTCATTGACAGTTCATTCACACTTCTGGTTTGACCAAAATTGGGGTGTGACAACTTGGTATCAGAGCTCTCGGGCTCTACCAATCAAACCTGAGTACTTTAACTTAGGTCCATGAACTGAGTTGGGATAATTAAATGATGTAATACAAACACATAATTAAGCAAGTATGTTGGTTGAGACAAAGACAGTAAATAAGAGTGTAATACACAATATAAAGGGAGGAATCATATTGTGAGGACAAAGATGGAAAATCTTTGAAGTCGCCACCTAGATTTAGGTCTAGGACCTTGGAAAATGTGAAATCTCATCCCAAGGTAAGACTTCGATTGACTCATGACCCTTAGATTGGATTTCTGGTCCATTAGAGATTGGGTAAGCGTCAAGTTACGATTATGGGAAGGGGTTAGGCACTCAAACCGCCCGATCGAAATTGGTCTCCTATACCTTTCCTATGCAAGACTCTATTTATTAAATTAAACCAAACCAAGTGGTTTGATATCATTGAACCGAATCTGTATCCATCAGATTGCCTACGTATTACGAAATTATTCCAAAAATCAGGTTCACCATCGTAGTTCAGGTGTGATTAAAGTTTATGGCTGTGATTTATGCTTGTGCATGATTAAGTTCTTTGTTCAAGTTGAAGTTTATGCTTGAAAGGTTGAGAGACCCCATGGATTAGGATCTGGATAGTCCATGTGGACCGATAGATAGTCCTAGTGGATCTAAGAATGGATAACCCTTTCTGGGTCAAAATATGGATAACCTATTCTGGGTTGGAATAAGGATAACACTATCTGGGTTGGAATGTGGATAATCCTATTTGGGTCAAAATGGGGGTGGATATCCTAGTGGATCTATGGATAGTCCAAGTGGACTAAGGTGTGGATAACCCTTTTTGGGTTGGAATATGGATAACCCTTTTTGGTTTGGAATATGGATAACCCTTTATGGGTTGGAATATGGATAACCCTATCTGGGTTGAAATGTGGATAACCCTATCTGGGTTGGAATGTAGATAAATATCCTAGTGGATCTATGAACAGTCCGAGTGGATTAAGGTTTGGATCCGAATTTGGGTTTCTCCCAAATGACCTACGTATCCTAGGGTTTGCCCTAGGAATCAGAATCCGCGTAGTTCGGGATTGGGTAACCTTTTCTAGGTTAGAATGATTGAGAACCTATTCTAGGTTTAGGGTTTAGAACCTATTCTAGGTTTAGGGTTTATCGAGGGGTAAAATCGTCCTAAATTACCCTTTTCATCCTAAATTCTAATTTTGGAAGGTTTGGCAAAGAATTTTTCTTTCTTTATTATGGTTTTTTATAATTTCCATTATGCCCTTCCTAAGAATGTGGGTGCCTAAATGCACGTCCCCACACCTAATATGTTTGCTAGGTGTACAGATATGGCAGTTCGACTAGGGTGTTGCATAAATTAAATTATTGCCAAAATTGAATTATTCATCTAAATATGGCATATAACACATTTATGGCAAGAAATACACATATAGCAAGATTGTGAAAATCTCCTTAATATGGCATGCACTGTAAATAAAGCAAGAGCCTATATGGTAAGATCTAATATGTTAATTCTAAGCATGGCAAGACCTAATATGACTATTTTTAGGGTTTTTTTTATCCTAATTGCTATTTTCTTTCTATTTTAGGGTTTTCTACCCTAATTGCTATTTTCTTTCCATTTTTAAGGTTTTCTATCCTAATTGCTATTTTCTTTCCATTTTTAGGGTTTTCTACCTTAATTGATATTTTCCTTTCATTTTAGGATTTTCTACCCTAATTGCTATTTTCTTTCCATTTTTAGGGTTTTCTTACCTTAATTGCTATTTTCTTTCCATTTTAGGGTTTTCTACCCTAATTGTTATTTTCCTTCCATTTTAGGGTTTTCTACCCTAATTGCTATTTTCTTTCCATTTTAGGATTTTCTACCCTAATTGTTATTTTCTTTCCATTTTTAGGGTTTTCTACCTTAATTGCTATTTCCTTTCTGTTTTATGGTTTTCTACCCTAATTGCTGTTTTTTAATTTATCTCTTTTCAAGACGAATATGATGAATGAAAACATTCCAACTATAGTAGTGGTAGTAATCCAAACATAGCAGTAAGCATCCAAACATGGCATTAATCATCTAAATATGATAGTAAGCATGTGGCAGACAAATATGGCAATAAGCATGTGTACCATTCCAAAACAGCAAGAATCATGCAAGCATCAAGATGGTGGACATATCAACATAGAATCCAATGGTTCAGATTTAATGTCATCACATAATCAGAAATTAATTGATCATCCAGTGGATCAGATTTATCAATCAATGGCTCAAGATCAAAGGCCATAATTAAATCATGTGAAAATAACTTAACATCAAATGGTCATATACAAATTTGCATTAAAAAGTTTCAAATCAAATCACCCATACCGCCCATATAGATAAGATGACCATATTTAATCATCCAAAATCTATATCAATAGTTCATATTTAATCACCTTAAATTTCAAACCAATGGGATCAATTTTGTAAAATTCTCGTTTGATAAAACTTCTGCTTCTGGATTCTGGATTCTGGTTCAAATTTGGATTCTACTCCAAACTACTCTAGGATTATTTTGGAGTAGAAACTTGTTTGATAACGCAATTCTGAAATGCATTTTAGAGCATCTTTGGATTAGAAACATGTTTGATAACACACTATCCCTCCAATCGAAGTCTAGAAAAACAGTCGTAGTAGTGGTGGTAGGCGATGTTGTTGGTGGTGGTGGTGGAGGCGGCGGTGGTGGTGGTGTTGGTGGTGGTGGTAAAGGTGGCGACGACGGTGGTGGTGGTGGTGGTGGAGGCGACGGTGGTGGTGGTGTTGGTGGTGGTGGTAAAGGTGGCGGCGACGGTGGTGGTGGTGGTGGCTGTGGTGGTGGTTGTGGTGGTGGTGGTGGTGGTTGTGGTGGTGGTGGTAGTGGTGGTGGTTGTGGTGGTTGTGGTGGTGGGGGTGGTGGGTGGTGGGCGGTGGTGTTGGTGGTGGTGGTGGAGGCAGCGACGGTGGTGGTGGTAGAGGTGGCGGCGGCGGTGGTGGTGGTGGTTGTGGTGGTGGTGGTTGTGGTGGTGGTGGTGGTGGTGGGTGGTGGGCGGTGGTATTGGTGGTGGTGAAGGCGGCGGTGGTGGTGGTGGCGATGGTGGTGGTGGTGGTGGGTGGTGGGCGGTGGGTGGTGGTGGGTGGTGGGTGGTGTGGTGGTGGTGGTGGTGGTGGTGGTGGAGGCGGCGGTGGTGGTGGTGGTAGAGGTGGCGGCGGCGGTGGTGGTGGTGGTGGCGGTGGTGGTGGTGGTGATGGCGGTGGTGGTGGTTATGGTGGTGGTGGTGGTGGTTGTGGTGGTGGTAGTGGTGGTGGTCAAGTGATAGTCATGTGAGTGTCGACTCTTTTTTTTCTCTTAAATAGTTGATCCAACAGCTTGGAGCAAGTATTTATGACTCCAAAATTTTAGATTCTGGAGTCATTCTGAATCCGGTTCACTCTGTGGGAGTTGGAATCTAACTGGACTTATCCAACGCGCTTCTACTCCAAAATGCTTCCCTGGGAGCCAGAATCCATAGAATCCAGAAGTAGAAGTTTTATCAAACGGGCCCTAAGCATTTCAGATAAATTTTGATCATATGAAATTCCTACATGTAATTAATCCAATTAATCTCAAATTCCCAAGATCAGATCCAGATCAGGTGGCCATAATTTAATCATCAAAAATCCATATCAATGGTCCATATTTAATCACCTTAAATTTCAAACCAATGGGACAAATTTCATAAAATTTTAAGCATTTCCAGATCAATTTTGATCATATGAAATTCCTACATGTAATTGATCCAATTAATCACATCAAATTTTCAAGATCAGATCCAGATTAGATGACTATAATTTAATCATCAAAAATCCATATCAATGGTCCATATTTAATCACCTTAAATTTCAAACCAAATGGATCAATTTCATAAAATTCTAAGCATTTTTAGATCAATTTTGATCACATGAAATTCCTACATATAATTGATCCAATTAATCACATCAAATTCCCAAGATCAGATCCAGATAAGATGACCATAATTTTAATCATCCAAAATCCATATCAATGGTCCATATTTAATCACCTTAAATTTCAAACCAATGGGATCAATTTCATAAAATTCTAAGCATTTTCAGATCAATTTTGATCACATGAAATTCTTACATGTAATTGAGCCAATTAATCACATCAAATTCTCAAAATCAGATCCAGATAAGATGGTCATAATTTAATCATTCAAAATCCATATAAATGGTCCATATTTAATTACCTTAAATTTCAAACCAATGGGATCAAATTTCATAAAATTCTAAACATTTTCAGATCAATTTTGATCACATGAAATTCCTACATGTTTGGATCAATTTTATCCACATGAAATTTCAACACATTTGGGTCAATTTTAGCACATGAAATTTCAAATAAAGAACAAAGAAAAAGATAAAGCAGAGTTTACCTATTTTTTCTGATTTCTCCTTCTCTTGATCTTCTTCTTCTTCTTCTTCTTCTTCTTCTTTTTCTTCCTCTTCTGTTCTTTCTTTTTCCGATTTCAGCTCATCTTCTTCATTCTCCCATGCTCTCTCTCTCTCCCTCCCTTCTTTCGGATCTCCCCCCTCTTCTTATTATTATTATTATTTTTTCTTACTTTCCTTTTTCTTCTCTTTCTTTCCTTCTTCTTTTTTCTTTCTTTCTTTTCTTCTTTTCTTCTCTTTCTTTCATTTTCTTCTCTTTTTCTCTTTCTTTCCTTTTCTTCTCTTTTCTTTCATTTTCCTTTTCTTCTTTCCTTTTCTTCTCTTTTCTTTCTTTCCTTTCCTTTTCTTCTTCTCTTTCTTTCCTTTTCTTCTCTTCTTCTTTCTCTCATTCTAGAAAACGTGAAGGAGATCCTCTTTTTATTATTTTTTCTTTTTCCTTTTTTCTTTTATTTATCTTTCTTTCCCCTTTTTTTTTCTTTCTTTTTCTTCTCTTTTCTTTCTTTCCTTTTCTTTTCTTCTTCTCTTTCTTTCCTTTTCTTCTCTTTTCTTTCTTTTTCCTTTTCTTCTCTTCTTCTCTCTCTTTCCTTTTCTTCTCTTCTTCTCTTTCTTTCCTTTTCTTCTCTTTTCTTTCTTTTTTCTTTTTCTTCTTTCCTTTTCTTCTATTTTCTTTCTTTCCTTTTCTTCTCTTCTTCTCTCTCTCATTCACG
Organism: Protea cynaroides; assembly: GCA_028583415.1. Classification (NCBI taxonomy): domain Eukaryota; kingdom Viridiplantae; phylum Streptophyta; class Magnoliopsida; order Proteales; family Proteaceae; genus Protea; species Protea cynaroides. The sequence continues at coordinate 71,867,890 of CM053272.1, read as the reverse complement.
TTTTCTAGAGAGAAAACGTGAAGGGGATCCTTTTTTTTTCTTTTCTTATTTTTATTTCTTTCTCTCTTTCCTTTTTTTCTTTCTCCCATTCTCTTTCCTATGGCCTCTCTTTCCTCTCTCTTTCTTATAATATATATATATATATATATATATATTAATATGTATTAATACAAAAATGGGGTGCTTACACATATGTATAAGTAAATTAAATGTATTCAGACATGAAAATAAGATACAGTCCACAAGCCAAACAGTTACCCTAGGATAAAAGAAAAATGTAATAATGTCAAGAAACAAAAGAAAGGGAATGCTCTATCACTGGGCTGGTAGAGGAGGAGATGTAGGCTGGTCTATATCGTAGTCCTCCTCGTAAGCCACCCTAAGCCAATGTACCTGCTCCTGGGTAGTACGAAGGCTCTCAGCAAGAGGTACCACCCACTGATCCATCGCCCGTTGAGCATCAAACAGAGTCTACTGACCCTCCAAAGGGCCAAGAGATGGGAGAGAATTTGATCAGAGACAAATTGAGAAGGTCCAACTACTGGTACGGGCTGGGGTGCTGGAGAGGGAATATCATCTACATTCATGAACAAGTGATCCTCTCTATCCTCAGCTGCTTTTGCCTTGCCTGCTGCTACTACGGCAGCTGTTGTCCCTCGCAAAGGTCGCTCGCGTGCCTCCAACTCCTCGTCACTGATGATGACATCGTGCAGGCCCATCTTGTAGATGGCCTCCCAATCTAGGTCCGCCATGACCGTCTCCTTGTACATTCGTTAGCCCTCCATGTCCATACCAAGGCGATCAAGGAGGGTAGTAATCAGATGACCATAGGGCAGGTTGCCCTTCAGTTCAAGGGTCGCTGCCCGATGTATGGTACGGATAAGGATGTAGGGCAAGTACACCTCTTGCCTAGTGGCAATGCAATAGAGGAGGTACTGAGTCAGCTGGGATACCTCATTGTAGTGATAGCTCTGAGGTAGGATGTTATGTTAGATAATGCAGTAGACACGGGGAAGATGACATAAATTGACCGCCTTCATATCTCAGTAGCCACCCTTCATGATCTGACACCATACCTCACTCCGGAGCTCCTTAGTCATATATTTACGCTCCTTGGGCGCACAGTATACGAGCTATCTAGCATTAGAAACATCCACTAGATCTGCCAACTCGTGGGTGTTGAACAAAATGTCTACACCCTTTACCCTGCTGGTGATGCGGAGTTCTCTACCTCTATCAAAATCATTAGGGTTTCCCTCCAACTCCAAGTTGCAGTAAAACTGCTTCACCAAGTTTGGGCTGGTAATGGCGTGATACTGAATCACATACAGCCAACCTAGTGCGCCAAAGGCTACCTACATATCGAACCTGATCAACTCTTGTAGGTTCACAAAGCGCTCCACCTCAACACTCTTGGTTTGAAAACTGGGTACCAAGCCTATGCCTTTGCCGAATGGAACCACACCCATCAAACAACCTCGTGGGTTGGGGTAGACCTCGAAAACCAGAAAGGCCAATGTTTTTGGCAGTGGCTCTACGTCTAGACATAATGAACCTAGGAGAATCAAATCAAATAAACAGATATTAGTGGTATAATGACGTAAAGTGGGCAAAAGCCTCAGTCTCGCCCAATAAATGGACAGGAGGACTTACATCAATGAGAAAATATATGAGCACATCAAACCAGTAGTCAATTGATGAATAATTGAAAGAAATATGAGAAATTTCAAAAAATTTGGAAAAGCCCCAATTTCTAGGGCACAAATTCAAAATTTTAGGGTTTTTAAGAAACCAACTGATGAAAACCCAAATTGATTGAGGGCTTTCATTCATTGATGCCCCAACATCAATCTTAAGTAGAGAAATAACATTTCCTATGGTTGGAAAAATTTTAATAAAGGAAAAACTAGAAAAACATATCGAAACCCAAAAAAAAAAATCAAAAGAAATGGTAGAAAGGGAAGGAGCTTATCTTGTGGGGGTTGTCACACATTTTGGCTGGAGGGAAAAATGCTTCAAGATTGTCCTGAAGGACTATAGAGACTCACCGGCACCGAGTCGAGCCGTCACTCAGAGAAAACAAGAAAGAGAAGTGGGAAAAAATAACCCAACTCGTAGGTTTAAAAACTAAATCTGGGTTGTCTAATCGGACTTTTTGACTTATAAAGTCGACTAGATAGTCGACCAGACAATTGATTGGACACTCTCGGGAAGTATCTCAAATTTTTCTGGCGTAGCGTCAATCAGATAAAATTTTCTGACTGCCCAAATATGTCCAACAGGCTGATCCGTAAGAAAAGTTAGATTAATCAAGGGACCGGTCAAGGGCCACCAGACAAAATTTTTCCTGCATATGCTTGTTTCTCCATTTTCATGGGGATTTTCATGAACTGTGTGGGACTAACCCTGAAAATATCGACTATGTTATACAAATTGTCTCATACATGTTGGCCATGCAGATCCTTCGACACTATTAGTCTGAAATGGTAGGATGTAGAGGAAGTCGAAGAGGCCATAACCCGACCCCACCAACCCCACCTAAATGAGAACTGGTGATGAGAACCCAACTGGACAGATGTTGAATAATGAGAACTAGACGGGAGCAAATCAAGATGCAACTGTCTAGGCCAACCAAAATAATTTACCTGGACCACCTCCAAGGGACTTGGCTATAGTTGTGACCAATTTGACTCGTTAAATGTAAGAACAACATCAAATATTAATGGAACTAAGAGCGGCTTTAAGAATGAACATACCTACCACTGCCAACACCACAGGGCTAAACTAATATGGCACCAGTTGGCAGTAACACCATCCTTGCAACTCAGGAACTACAATAGCAGATTGTTGTGCTAAACACCCCCACACAGTACCAAGGTGTATATCAAGGTGGTTACTAAGGCAGATACCCATACCCACCACCAATGTATGGGATGGATGTTCCAGAGCAGAATGATTTAACAAGGTTGGTTGATCGGTTTATGAAGATGAAACCTCATACGTTCTTAGGCAATGGGTCAAACCCAATGTGGCCAGCACAGTGGATAGACGAACTGGAGAAGACCTTCTTAATGATGATCATAACTGAAGAAGAGAAGGTACTATGCGCAACCTACATGATGCGAGAAAGTGTAAACCACGGGTGGAGTTCCACCTGCACCTATCTAATGACCACGTACGCTCAGGTAACTTATGCCATATTCAAGGAGGCATTCTTCGAAAAGTACTTCACTAAGAGCTTCTGAGATCAGATGGAGAGGGAATTCTTAAATTTACACTAGGGACAGATGACTATGGACCCATACTAGTAGAGATATGAAGAATTGTTCTTCTTTTCCCCTACTAGAATGCAAGAAGAAGGTACGAAGACCCGACAGTTCACCATGGGATTTAGGGGCAGCATTTGTGAGCATGTGCTGGGTTTAGAGAAGAACATCTACAATGAGGCAGTATAGATTGCCTGAGTTTTGGAGTCTAGCCAGGAAGAGAGCTTTTCGCTCAAAATCAAGGACTAAAGAGGCCTACTACTGAGACTTCAACTGGGGAACGTTCAAAACCTTTTTTGACCATTCAGATCACAAGAAACGACCAGGTCAACCAAGACGGATCCAATGGTGGTAAAATCGGGGCCCGATCAGGCCATCTAGAGCAATTGTTACAACTGTGATTAGATAGGGCATTTTTTAAAGTCTTGCCCCCATCTAGCAAGGCTACTGCAACAAGGGAAAGTGTACACGGTAACATCGAAGGATGTAGCCGCATTACTTGATGTGGGGATAGGTATGACTTAAATTTTTTTTTCTACATCATCCTTGTATGCGCATATAGACTTAACGCTAGTTAAAAATTACACACATGGTAAGGGTAGTTGGTCTACCCGCCAGAGTCCTCTTCGACTTTGGGCCCATCTATTCTTTTGTATTTGTCTCGTTTGGAAAGAGATTGGGCGTACCCGTCAAACATTTAGATTAGAGCCTGTTAGTACAATTAACTTCAAGACTAGGGGCAGTGTTAGATGAGTGCCATAGATCGTCTCCAATTCATATTGATGGAAGGGATTTTTCGAAAGTTAACCTAGTTCGACTCAAGATGGGAAACTTTGATGTTGTCTTGGGAATGGACGGGTCCTCCAAACCTGACAAGAGGACCTGACCTTTGAGGTTGTGCCGTTGAGATCACAAGTACGAAAGTGCAGCGATTCCGTAATCAAGTTAACTATCATGGCAGGGTAACTTAAAAAAAACCAAGACGTGGAAAGGACCACCTGGGAAGAGGAGACCATAATTCCGAAAGAATATCCCCACTTGTTCGATTCAGAAGATACGTTCAAATTTTGAGATTAAAAATTCTTTTAAGGATGGGGGAGTTGTAAGATCTGCACTCCATGAACCCAGTCTAACATGGGTTATCGTGTCGTGACAGGTTTTCCTATCATAACCAGGCTGGATGAGACAGTCGGATGAAGTAGCCATACGTCAAGGTAACATTAAGGTAAATGTTTCTAGTTCTTTTACCTTGTTTGGTCTCACTTTTCTGCCACTAGATAGTGCACCCAAGTAGCTTAAAATACTGACTTATACCTTGTTTGATGGGATTGGTTGAGTTTTCCAGTCTTACAGGTTGTGCTACTGGACAAGCGACTAGACAAACCTAGAATCAAATCTGAAAATAGGAAACTTTCCTAGTTTGGGTGGACTCTTTTCCATACGAGAGTTAGAGCCTTTTAAGGACACTCTCCTCTATATATAGTCCCTCTCCTTCAATTATATCTCTCTTTGACTCTTTTAAAACCCTAGAGTTTGAGAGAGAGATCTGAGAGAGGAGCTCTACAGAAGAAGAAAACTGTGAAGGAAAAGAAGAGAGAAGAAGGTTGGGCAAGGAAGGATCGTTTCTCCAATAAGAATCTATGTTAGTTTCCATCAACGTCATCAAGAAACCAATAGTAAGTTCCTAATCACTGTAGATAGGTTAGGATGAACATAAGGTTGGGATCACAACCGTTAATGACTATTGACTAACCCTAATATGTTAAGGATCTATTGTTGTAGGGTTTACAAAGATCCATTGACAAAAATGTTGTGATAAACTAGGGTTAAAATGGATGACCTAGCCCTAACATGTTCCGGACCATAGAACGGTGTAGAATGAGCCCTAAAACGAGTCAAGGGATTGACTCTGAAGAGATACAAACCAAGGAGTTAACTTCGACCCCTTTTGAAACATTCTGGAATGCTATCTAGAAGGATGTCCGAATGCACTACTTGTTGATACCACATTTCATCCACCAACCTTTGGGTGACACATGCCCCCAGGCATGGCTATGTGGGAGGGTGACACGTGTCTTGTTAAACATGACCCTCAACTCGCAAGGTCGAAGGGTTGTTTTGTCTTTTGGGTAAGAACCTGCCATGAATTTGCGTAGAGTACCAAGTCATGTCATCATTTAGCGACTTGGTGGTATTGTGTTTCAACTCGCATCTTGTCTTACATCTCAACTAGTGCACGTGCAAAAGACTCCTAAACCATCACGACAATAGATTTTGTGGGATTCTCCCATAGCGGTTAAAGCAAGCAACTTGGGACATCATGGCCGTTGGTTCATCATCCTACAATCATGCGTGAAATTTGGGGATGCTCCTGGCGGTTAGTTAGTTGTTCCCACGCCATATCCAAAGGTTATCCAAGATCTTTTTGTGCCTATAAAGCCCCTCAACAATCACTCAGTTAAGCAGAAGCTAGTTAAGCACACTCAGATATGCTCTCATACTTTTATCCTTGAATTCATCTTCTCCCCCAATGACTAAGGAGTTTGTAAGACCCGCACTCCACTAACCCGGTTTAACTGTATCGTACCAGGTCTTCCCATCATTCCTAGACCAAGTGGACCGATCATGTGAAGATGGATCACAAACTAAGTATAAAAATTGACTCAACACCCAAAACTGTATGCATATGGTTGCATACCTAGGTAGGTACGGTCGACCATATGGAAAGAAACAATGGTCACTAATCAATGACCCTATGGTCGATGATTTTGACCCTACGGTCAACGGGTTCTGCGACAGTAGCCATCGACCATGAGACCCCAGATCAGACTTCGAGTTTTAGAAACTTTCCTAAACTAAGGGATTTCTTTCATAATTGAAAGAGGACTCTATATGGAGAGTTTTCATCTATATAAAGGACATCCCTCAGTCTTTTTCACTCTTTTAGAACATTAGTAAACCCTAGAGAAAGAGAAGGAAGAGAAGGAGAAGAAGAAAAGGCTAAGGAGAGGTTTTTGCTGAGAAGAGATTGGCTCTCTATCACAGGAAAAGATATGAACCTAATCTCTAGAGATGTAAACTCTAAGGAATAAGACTTCTATGGAGGTTAGGAGATATCATCCTAATATGATATATGTGATTCCCTGAGAAAATCTCAAGGATAACCATGAGGGATGAGTTTGATGATTAGGGTTGATAAGAAACTACTAATGATGGCCATAGGATGATCTTAGGATAAATCCAATTGAAGAGCAGAAGATTTGGCCCAGGAAGAACTCGAATTGCATGTAGTCTGTGACCAGAAATCTCAAGGTCACATCTACGGTCGACCATAGCATGACCAGCCTGATCAGAGGATTGACCGTAGGCATTCAGGAAGATTCAGAAATCATATGGCCGTAGCTACAGTCGCACCATATGCGACCATAGGGTATCGAACGTAGGCAGTAAGGTCGACACAGTATGAGACCATAGGACCAATCAGACACCTATCAATGCTCTGTTTGGATTTTCGACTACTGTAACATGTCACATATGAACCCTAACTTAAATTCATATAACTTTTAGGTTGTTAAATTGAATGAAAGAGAATTACAAGGCTTGAAAGGAGATCGAATATTTCTAATAGGTGAGGGAACAAGACCTAAACTAATTGGATAATAACAAACTGCTTTATTTTATTGAGACCAATGCCATGATTAATTCTATGCGTGTATGCTCGTAATGTGTATCCCACATGTCATCTAATATTCCTACTATTACTGCTCTTGCATATTTAATTCTATTTATTTATAACATGATGATGATGATGATAATGCTAGAAATTGGCATATGATTGTATGTGTGTGGTTAGTGTGGTGGATGCGAGAGGAGCATCAGGGGGAGGACGTGGCATGGTGGTCTCTGACCTCGTCACCAGACTCTAGCTCTATCTCTACTTAAGTCTTGCCCACTAACATCATCGTATCGCCATTACCTTAGTAGAACTATTACGTCGTAAGACATCAGGGGAGGTGGTCTTAAATCGTGTGGTCTCTGACTCTGCCAGGGGACCTTAGCTCTATCTCTATGGACGTATTGAGGGATGCTGGGGTGAGGTCTTTGATACACTGTTTGGAATTAGGATTGATTAGTTGCGAGCCCAGTTTGTAAGCCCTCGCCAGTAGGGGCTTACTTGTTGGCATGGGTAGGGCATCATTGGAAGTGTTGGCAGTGTTTGATCCAGATACTTTAGATCTATATCTATTCCATGGTGGGTGCATGTGGGACGACAATGGTGTTTGAACCATTGGGCGGATTCGCACACTCTTGTATAGAGGTATGGGGGCCACCAAACCTTTCTATAGCACATTGCAAACTTAAAAACCAGACCAAATATATGAATTAAATGCATGCATATGTTTGTCACAATGTTTTGTTTACTCACTGAGCCGGGATATGTGCTCACCCTTTCGACGTTGAATATTTTTAGTTGATGATGCAGGTCTTACTGTTGTAGACTATGTGAATGCACCGATGTATGGACATGTTGCGGCCATGGACATAGAAGTTGTTGAAGATGTGCATGATTCATCATGCGAGTGCAACCAGTGTATATTCGATTAGTTTAGTTATATTTGATTATTGGAACATGTAATGGATTAATTATTATGTCTTGAGTTTTGGAGATAATCGGATTTATTATTTATTATCATTGTTAGACACTCAGTTCATTATCTGTAAGACTTTCGCTTATTTGTTTATTACCTTTGATTGTTACGGTAGAATATGTGTGTGGTTTGATATGGTGGGTACGACCTATACGAGATCCTAGTTGAATCGTTGATTTATTGGCTGTTCATCACACTAATCTGGTTAGACCCGAATTGGGGTGTGACAACTTGGTATCAGAGCTCTCCCAAGTTCTATCCATTGACCTAACTACTTTTACATGAGTTATAAACTGAGTTAGGAAAAAAATTAAAAACTGTAATAAGAATGCACCATAAGCACCTGTATTGTTTGAGACATAAACTAAAAAGAGAATAATGCACATATGTGAATGGAAAATAAATAAATAAATAAATAAATATATATATATATATATATATATATATATATATATATATATATATATATATATATATATATATATATACTAAAATGGGAATAAGACAAATGTATATCCAAATCAGAGTATAGTCCACAATCCAGACAGTTACTCTGTATTATAAAAAGGGAAAAAGAAATAAATGATATCATGGAGCTAGAGGTGCTGAAGGAGGAGGTGCATCGCGGTATCTATCATAATCCTTAGCATACACTCTCGCGAGCTAGGCCACCTAAGTCTGAGTCGCTTGGAGACTAGCTGTCAGATCCACTACCCACTGGTCTGTAGAATACTAGGCATCTTAAATCTCTCTTACTCTCCAATCAATCATGCGCTGAGCCTCTTGAATCTCACGTAGTAGCCCCATCATATCATCTGGTGGTGGGTGTGAAGGGCCAACTCCAATAGAATGTTGTAGAGATGGAGGTATGGCATCCACATCCATGTACATCTTATCGCCATCCTCCTCATCATCACTTTCGTGTGCCCTGCTGCTGCCACTGTTGCCGCCTCTGTGTCTATTGTCGCTACTTGAGTGAGAGGATGTCTCATAGCATTCCTCTCGTCATTATTGACTTGTATCTCTCTCATGCCCATCCTGTTGATGGCCTCCCAATCATGGTCAGCTGAGAAGGTGTCCTCAAAGATCCTCTCATCCACTAGGTCCACCTGTAGACGAGCGAGCAAGGTAGAGATCAGCCACCCATAGGGCAAGTTACCTCTCGAGTCAGGCAACGTAGCTCTGTGCATAGTTTGAAGGATAATATATGCGAGACAGACAGGCTATCTAGTACAGATACAGTGTAGCAGGTACTGAGTCAGCTGTGAGACCATCTTGTAGTGTCCACCTTGGGGAATAAGATTATGTTGGATAATCTTACAGTATACTTGTGGCTCTGGACACAGGTTGATTGCTTTCATCTCCCAGCGGTCATCCCGAAGGATTTGGTTATCTATCTCTGCACGCACCTGTGTAGACAGAAACTGTAGCTCCCTTGGCATACAGTAAACCAACTGACCATCATTTGAGATGCCTAAGAGATCAGCCAATTCCTGACAGTTGAAAGAGATCAGAACCCCTTTCACCCAACTTGTGATCCAAAGCTCTCTGCCCTTGTCAACATCCTCTAGGTCACCCTCCACCTAAAGGTGATAGTAGAACTGCTTCACTAAATCTAGGCAAGTACAAACATCGTACAGAATCACTGGCAGCCAACCCATATCACCAAACACCCTTTCCACATCAAACAGGGCTAAATGGGCTATGTTTACATATCTACCCCTTCCACCTTCTTTCGATTAAACCAAGGGTATTGTGTTTCTGCTTCCATGGACCTAAAGTGACGTGGGTCATGAACTCGAGGAACCTTAGTGCGAACCATGATAACTGCAAAAGAAGAAAATAAGAAAAACAAGTAAATTTAAAATTTGGACAGCATAACGACGTAAAATGGGAAAAAGCCTCACTTTTCACCCAAACATTTGGGCAGGAGGACTTACATGGGTCCCAAACCATCCTGCAAGGCTCATACAGTGGAAATTTTCAACTAGGTAGGTCGAATTTGAAGAAATTTTGATAATTAGGAAAAACCCCAAAATCTAGGTCAAAATTGAGAATTTTGAAAATTTTACCAAACCAACCGATGAAACTCAAATTTTCTTGAGGGCTTTCATCCATTGGGTGGCCAATAGCAATAACCCCTAATAAAAATTAAATTTTTACGGTTCAAAAAATATTAATTAGAAGAAAACCCTACAAATGGCAAAAACCTAGGTATGAAAGCTTAAAAAGGAGAAAGAGTTGGGAACATACCTGGAGGAACAGAATGTAGGTCGTAGATCGATGAAAAAATCACCAAGTTCATACGGTTGATACTTTAGCAACTCACTGGTGGCAATTTGAGTTGAGAACATAGGAAGGAGGAAAAGAAATGAGAGGGAAATCTCGAAAATAAGTTTTAAAACTTATTTTTGACCATACGGTCACACAATTCAACCAAAACCATTGACCATATGATCGACCATAGTATCTCAGTAAGTTGCCAGGGTTTTGAAGGTCGTAGGCCATCGACCATATGACAACATGTGACCATAGGCCACCGACCGTATAACTGACTATTGTCTATTTTGATTCTATACGAACTTTTACCTATTAATCTTGTTCTTCTCTCGCCTTCCATTGTGAGACTAACCCAATACCACCACTCTATTTTGTCTCACCTGTGTAGCTTTGCCAATAATAAATCAACTAAGAGTTTAAATGGTTGGGTGTAGAGTAAGTAGAAGGAAACAGAATGCAAACCTATCTCCACCACCTATGGAGACCAACGACAATGAAGGTCAGCAAGGGCGAAAAGGAAATATTGGAGCTCAAAATGCTGAACCTCAGAATGTTCACACCCAAGCCAACCCAACCAACTTACCTACACCACCTACGGATTTGGCTACTATGGTGATGAATTTGGCACAGTAAATGCAGCATATACAGCAAATGCAAGCCAACATGAAAGTTTCTATGGGAATTGCTTTCTCAGTGACAAATACAACATCTCTTCCTGTAGGACAAGCTAGTACGACACCTAGTGGTAGCAACACTGTACCCCAAGCATTGCAAACACCAGTAGTACAAAGCCAAGTGCAAAACCCTGAAGTACCACAAGGCGGGTATAACCAAGGTAACTATCTGTACCAACAGCCTATGTATGGGGCATATGTACAGTATCAGCTTGATCACTCTCGATTGATCGAGCGCTTCCTGAAGTTGAAGCCTAAGGAATTCATAAGCAAGCCATCAGATCCGTTGTGGCCAGCTCACTAGATCGATGAGATGGAAAGAAACTTTATGTTGATGACTATAAATGAAGAAAAGAAGGTATTATGTGCCACATTTATGTTGAAAGGTGACGCACACTACTGGTGGAAATCAACTAGAAGTTATCTGTTAACAAAGCACGCCCAACTGACACGGGTTATTTATAAAGAAGCTTTCTTCGAGAAACCAAGAGTTTCAGAGATCAAATGGAAAAGGAGTTCTTGAGTCTATACCAAGGACAAATGATTGTAGACGCATATCAACAGCATTATGAAGAACTATTCTTCTTTGCTCCTTCTAGCATGCAAGAGGAAAATACCAAAACCCGAAGGTTCGTCATGGGACTTAGGGGAAGTATCCGTAAGCATGTATTGGGACTGGAAAAGAAGATTTATAATGAAGCTGTACAGATTGCTCGAGTACTAAAATTGAGCCCGTGGGAAAGTTATTTTGCTCAGAATAAAGGTATAAAGAAGGACAATGGAAACTCATACAACGGAGGGAACTCAAAAGACATTTAAACCCTTCTGTACTCAAGGTTTTAATGCTGCAGCCAAGACTACTTTGACAGACCAACCTAAATAGAAGCAAAGTAATGCTGGAGTCAAATGCTTCAATTGTGATCAAGTAGGACATTATTCAAGAGAGGGTCCTAAGCCAAGGAAGCAGCTACAGCAAGGAAAAGTTTATGCAGTTACTTTTGAGGATGCTGTCGCATCGCCTGATGTGGTCATAGGTATGACCTGAACCTTTTGTTTGTACTACCTTGTGTGAGCATATAGATTAATATAAGAAGAAAATCACAGGTATTGTACCTATTAATGGCATATCCGCCAGAGTACTCTTTGACTCTGGAGCTACTCATTCTTTTATATCTATGTATTTGGAAAGAAGTTAAATCTACCCCTCAGACCTTTAGACTGCAAACTGCTTATCCGATCACCTATGGGATTAGAAGTGGAACTAGACAAAGGTTATAGACCATGTCTAGATCCTATTGGCGAAAGGATTTTGGATGCAACCTTAATTCAACTCGAGATGGTAGACTTTGACGTTATCTTGGGAATGGATTGGTTAGCTCGGCACTCCGCAAACCTATTATGTACGGAAAAGAAACTGACATTTAAAGACAAGGAAGGAGTAGAGTTTAGTTTTGTGGGAACCAAACTTCCCCATAAACGAAAGTTCATCCTCTCAGCATTGAAGGCTAGAAAATGCCTCGAGAAAAGAATAATTGGGTACTTAGTGTCAGTGGTCGACCTCACCAAGGAGGTACTACGAATGGAGGATTTTGAAGTTATACATGAATTTCTGAATGTATTTTCTGAGGAATTACTAGGACTACTACCTGATCGAGTAATAGAGTTCTTTATCGATCTTATACCCAGAGCCGTACCAATATCTAAAGCACCCTATCAAATGGCTTCTACTGAACTAAAGGAACTGAAGGTACAATTACAGGAATTACTGGACAAGGGCTATATTAGACCCAGTATATCACCATGGGGAGCTCCAGTATTGTTCATGAAAAAGAAGGACGATAGCGTTCGACTATGTATAGATTATCGAGAATTGAATAAACTTACAATCAAGAATCGAAACCTGTTGTCTCGGATCGATGACTTGTTCGATCAGTTGCAAGGTGCCAAAGTGTTCTCCAAAATTGATCTTCGGTCAGGATACCATCAGTTGAAGATTAAGGAAGGTGATATTCCGAAGATATCATTCTGAACCAGATATGGACATTATGAATTTTTAGTCATGTCTTTTGGATTGACTAACGCACCTGTAACTTTTATGGAACTGATGAATCGAGTATTCCACGATATGTTGGATACTTTTGTCATCGTATTCATTGATGACATACTAGTCTACTCCAAGGATAAAGAAACTCATATCACAAATCTAATAGCCACATTGCAGCGACTAAGAAAAGAGAAGCTTTACGCAAAATTTACTAAGTGTGAGGTTTGGTTGAATGAAGTCACTTTCTTAGGCCCTGTAGTATCCACTGAAGGATTTAAAGTGGATCCAAGCAAGATTGAAGCCATTGTAAAATGGGAAGCACCTAAGAATGTTGCTGAAATCAATATTTTCTTAGGTTAGCTAGTTACTATCGACGATTCATGGAAGATTACTCTAGAATTGCAGTACCTCTCACCAGTCTGACAAAGAATGGAGAAAAGTTTGTTTAGACAGACAAATATGAAGAGTGTTTCCAAACATTGAAGGCTAGATTGATATCAGCTCCCATCTTAAGCATTCTGATTTCGGGACAACCATTTACCTTGTACACCGATGCGTCTGGATTAGGTTTGGGATGTGTGCTTATACAAGGAAAACAAGTGATTACGTATGCCTCAAGATAACTGAAGACACATGAGAAGAACTATCCCACTCATGACTTGGAGTTAGCAGTGGTGGTACATACTGTCAAGATATGGAGACATTATTTGTATGGAGAGAAATTTCAGATTAAATCAGATCATAAGAGTCTCACACACCTTTTTAATCAGAAAGAGTTGAACATGAGATAGAGAAGATGGCTGAAATTATTGAAGGATTATGATTGCGATATACAGTATCATCCAAGAAAAGCTAATGTAGTTGCTGATGCACTAAGCATGAAAGCTATGACAAAATCCCAAGAAGAAGCTAGTACAAATGTTGTAGTATGTGTCACAGGAGGAGTATTAATTATGATAACGAGCAGTTTGTGATTGATATTCTAAATGAATCAACTGACCAAGGGTTTATTCATCTATTCTCAAACATATTTGCTACATTAAAGATTGTACCTGATCTGATAGATGAGGTGAAGACAACTATTAAATCAGACCCTTATCTGAGAACGGTGCAAGAAGACCTTGAAAAAGGTAGGACTAACCCTGACTTTACATTGTAATAAGATACAAAGGGAGAGTATGAGTTCCTAAAAATGAAGACTTAGATATTAGACACAGACTAATGAAGGAAGCCCACACCATCGCTTATTCGGTACATCCTGAAAGTACAAAGATGTATCATGATCTAAAGAAACTATATTGGTGGAGAGGAATGAAAGCAGATGTAGCTAACTTTGTATCTCAATGCTTGAATTGTCAACAGGTAAAGGCTGAAAGGGAAAGACCTGCAGGATTATTGCAACCACTACCAGAACTGACATGAAAATGGGACTGCATCATTATGGACTTCGTCACCAGGTTACCATTGACTCCCCGAGTAGTTGACGAGGACTGGGTGATTGTAGATCATTTGACTAAGACAACTCGTTCCATATCTATATGACCTCAGTATACCCTAGAGAGGTTAGCTAAGTTGTATGTGGATAATATTATCAATTGCATGGTGTACCTGAAAGCATCATGTCCAACAGCGGCCCACGCTTTACTTCATAGTTTTGGGAAGGATTACAGAAGACTATGGGTACAACGTTGAAGTTTAGGGCTTCATTCCATCCTTAGACCGATGGACAGTCAGAACGTACCATTCAGATTTTAGAAGATATGCTCCGAGCTTGTGTAATTGATTTCAAAGGATCATGGGATGAGAAATTACCATTGATTGAGTTCGCTTATAACAACAGCTATCAAGCAACTATACAGATGTCACCCTATGAAGCACTATACTGTAGGAAGTGTCGAACTCCTTTATTTTGGAACGAAGTTGGAGAACGGAGTATTGTTGGACCAAAGTTTATTGAGAAGAGTTGTCGAGTGGTCGACATTATCAAGGAAAGGGTCCGAACAACTCTGAACCGTCAAAAGAAATATGCAGAGAATCGACGCAGAGATCTCGAATTCACTATAGGTTATAAGGTATTTCTAAAAATATCTCCTATGCGTGGTTTAAAATGGTTTGGACAGAAGGGAAAAATATGTCCCAGATATATTGGACCTTATGGAGTTCTAGCTAGACGTGGAAAGGTAGCATATTAGTTAGCACTACCACCATCAATGTCTAGTGTACATGATGTATTTCATGTCTCGCAATTGAAGAAGTACATCAGAGATCCAACACACGTATTGACAATGGATCCACCGGATTTAACTAAAGACTTGACATTTGAAGTAGTACCTTTTGAAATCACTAGCCGGAAGGTTCAATGTCTTTGCAACCACGATATTTACTATGTTAAAGTTACTTGGAGAAGCTAAAATGTGGATTAAATTACATGGGAAGAAGATAATGCTGTGCAGAAGTAATATCCTCACCTATTCGACTCGAAAGGTATGTGTAAATTTTGAGGATGAAATTTATATAAGAGGGGGGGAGTTGTAAGACCCGCACTCCACTAACCTGGTTTAACTATGTCATGCCAGGTCTTCCCTTCATTCCGGGACCAAGTGGACCGATCGTGTGAAGATGGATCACAAACCAGGTATAAAAATTGACTCAACACCCAAAAATGTATACATATGGTCGCACACCTGGGTAGGTACGGTCAACCATATGGAAAGAAACAATGGTCACTGATCAATGACCCTACGGTCGATGATTTCGACCTTACGATCGATGGGTTCTACGATCGTAGCCATCGACCATGAGACCCCAGATCAGACTCTGAGTTTTGAAAACTTTCCTAAACCAAGTGATTTCTTTCCTAATTGAAAGAGGACTCTATCTGGAGAGTTTTTCTCTATATAAAGGACATCCCTCAGTCTTTTTCACTCTTTTAGAACATTAGTAAACCCTAAAGAAAGAGAAGAAAGGAAGAGATGGAAGAAACGGAGAAGAAGAAAAGGCTAAGGAGAGGATTTTGCTGAGAACAGATTGGCTTTCTATCATAGGCAAAGGTATGAACCTAATCTCCAGAGATGTGAACTCTAAGGAATAAGACTTCTATGGAGGTTAGGAGATATCAACCTAATATGATCTATGTGATTCCTTAGAAAATCCTAAGGATAACCATGAGGGATGAGTTTGATGATTAGGGTTGATAAGAAACTACTAATGATGGCCATAGGATGACCTTAGGATAAACCCAATTGAAGAGCAAAGGATTTAACCCAGCAAGAACTCGAATTGCATATAGTCAGTGACCACAAATCTCAAGGTCACAGCTAGGGTTGACCATAGGCATGTCCAGCCTGAATAGAGGATCGACCATAGGCATACGAGAAGATTCATATGGTCGCAGCTATGGTCGCACCATATGCGACCATAGGGTATCGATAGTAGGCAGTAAGGTCGACACAGTATGAGACCATGGACTAATCAGAAACCTATCAGTGCTCTATTTTGATTTTTGGCTACTTTAACATGTCACATATGAACCCTAACTTAAATTCATATAACTTTTAGGTTGTTAAATTGATTGAATGAGAATTACAAGGCTTGAAAGGAGATCGAGTATTGCTAACAGGTGAGGGAACAAGACCTAAACTAATTGGATAATAACAAACTATTTTATTTTTATTGTGTCCAATGCCATGATTGAATCTATCCATGTATGCTCGTAATGTACATCTCACATGTCATCCAATATTTCTGCTATTACTGCTCATGCATATTTAATTCTATTTATTTATAACATGATGATGATGATGACGCTAGGAATAGGCATGTGATTATATCTGTGTGGTTGGTGTGTTTGATGCGAGTGGAGCATCAGGGGGAGGATATGGCATGGTGGTCTCTGACCTCGTCACCAGACTCTAGCTCTATCTCTACTCAAGTCTTGCCCACTAACATCGTCGTATCGTCATTACCTTAGCAGAATTATTACGTCATAGGGCATTAGGGGAGGTGGTCTCAGACCATGTGATTTCTAACTCTGTCGGGGGGCCTTTGCTCTATCTCTATGGACATATTGAGGGATGTTGGGGTGAGGCCTTGGATACACTATTTGGCATTACGATTGGTTAGTTGCGAGCCCAGTTTGCAAGCCCTCGCCAGTAGGGGCTTACGTGTTGGTATGGGTAGGGCATCAGGGGAAGTATTGGCGGTGTTTGATCTAGACATTTTAGCTCTATCTCTATTCCATGTGGGTGCATGTGGGACAGCAATGGTGTTTGATCCATTGGGTGGATTCACACCCACTCGTGTATAGAGGTGCGGGGGCCACCAAACCTTTCTATATCACATTGCAAACTTGAAAACCAAACCAAAGATATGAATTGAATGCATGCATATGTTTGTCACATTGTTTTGTTTGCTCACTGAGCCGTGATGTATGCTCACTCGTTCGATGTCGAATATTTTTAGTTGATGATGCAGGTCTTACTATTGAAGACTATGTGAATGCACCAATGTATGGACATGTTGCAGCCATGGACGTAGAAGTTGTTGAAGATGCGCATGATTCATCATGCGAGTGCAACCAGTGCTTATTCGATTAGTTTAGCTATATTTGATTATTGGAACATGTAATGGATTAATTATTATGTCTTGAGTTTTGTAGATAATCGGATTAATTATTTATTATCATTGTTAGACACTCAGTTCATTATCTATAAGACTTTTACTTATTTGTTTATTACTTTTGATTATTACTGTGGAATGTGTGTGTGGTTTGAATGGTGGGTACAACCTATACGAGATCCTGATTGAACCGTTGGTTTATTGGTAGTTCATCACACTAATCTGGTTAGACCAAAATTGGGGTGTGACAGAGTTTGTCATCTTCTCTAAGCTCCATACTGTTAGTTTCTATACTGACTTGATCGTTGGAGTGGAGGTCAGACCATCTCGGTTTCCCCTTTAATATTGATTCACTTTTCCCATCTTGCAGGAGAACATGGACCAAGTACTTGTTGGTAAATAGTCACAATAGTTTGGCGCCCACCGTGGGGCCATTCACTTTCTTAAAGATGTGAATTCAAGACCTTCCAGTCCTACTTACTGAAGAATGGTGAGGTATACTCATAATCAACCTAGCGGTGAAAATCCTCTCGGATCAACCCACCAGCAAACAATGACTCAATAGAGGAGGGACAGGGCCAGGACATGGTTCCTACAGGGGATGTCGGTGGAAATAATTTTGCAGACCATAATTCCCCCCAAGAACATGCTTCTGTAGGTCTAGAACCTATAACTCCATACGTCACCATGGAGGAGTTCAATTACTTGAAGGCCAAAGATTATTCAAAACGCTATAGGGACCAACTCACCCTTGAGGCGCTCGTGCACCACCTCGAGGGCCAGAAGCACCATGAACTTCCAATCAGAACCAAGAATTTCCTATTGAAGAATAGCTGCCCGATCTGGTCAACAATGATAAAGGCCTGGAA
The DNA here is from genome assembly GCA_028583415.1 of Protea cynaroides. NCBI lineage: Eukaryota > Viridiplantae > Streptophyta > Magnoliopsida > Proteales > Proteaceae > Protea > Protea cynaroides. The sequence continues at coordinate 71,849,491 of CM053272.1, read as the reverse complement.
TACATTCCAGTGTCCACCAACAGACTCAGACTCATTGGACAGATAACACAAAAGGGCAAACGACCTTGGACGAAAAGGCAGCCAAAAATCCCAAAATGACGGTCAAGATAGGGTGCATGCCGCTAGCCTGGAGAGAGCCACTATCAAGAATAGACTAGCAGAGCAAAGGCATACTGTAGAAAAGGAAGCACCTCTAACCACCCAACAAAGAGAATTAGAGCAGTAGTTCTTGGCCATGCAAGTCTGCATGACTAAGATGGAAAAGAAGCAGGCAGCCCCTATCGTAGTATCAAGAAAGAAGGAATATTGTGCCGATATGGCCTTCACGAAGGAGATAATGGATGTCTCAAGACCAGAGCATTTCTTTATGCCGAAGGTCAATCCGTATGATGGGACAATGGACCCTCAGCTACACCTCGACAACTTTTCAGCTTTGATGGTGCTCCACCGACATGAAGATGCCATCCTTTATCAGGCTTTCCCATTGATGTTGCGAGGTGCAGGGCGACATTGGTTTAACAACCTACCGACTAGCTCCATCCAATCTTTTGACCAGTTGAGTGATCACTTCTTTGAACACTTTCAGACACAAACGGCTCCAAAGAAGACCTCAACAAACCTTATCAATGTCAAGCAAAAACCAGAGGAAACTCTGCCAGCATATCTTTCAAGATTCAATCACGAGTTTTTAGAAATCAAGAACATCAGCTTAGAGGGTAAAATGACTACATTGCAAGGCAGAATTAAGGACAAAGATATTTTAAAATGGCTCTACAAAAGGCCACTACAGACCTATGCTGAACTGATGACTAGGGCTGAAAAGTACACTGCAATGAATGAGGCTTTTCTCCTTACACATCCCAAGTCCAACCAAAAAAGAAGAGCTGATACCCAAGTTGCCATTCCTTGCGACACATCCAAGAAACAAAAGATTGGAAAAGACGAATTCCCCAGAAAGCAGGTCGCCAAGGTGGACCTTGACTACGATCAATTCACCAAACTAACCATCCCTATGTCCAAGCTGTTACACTACCTGAAGGGCACATAATATGAGTTGGCCGCTCTGTTACCCATGAGGCCTGACCCAAGGAGAGATAGATCAAAGAAATACTACAGGTACCATTACGAGAACAGGAACGACACTGATAAATGCTGAGCCCTCTACCACTCAATTAAAGTCCTGATCAAATGCGGTCATATCCACGAGTATGTAGACAAGCCGCAAGATGCGGACAATAGGCAAAAAGGCAAGCAGCCCATTAATAGAGAAATATAAGTTAAACCGTGGCAACCTCGCAAGATCCAAAATGAACAAGAAAGGGATGACTCGGTGTCACTACCTGTCAACAAAATTGGTGGCTGCAGAGGACAAGTCATCCAGAAAAGCACAGAGATCACATCATAGCAGAGAGGGTGCTCCAACAATCAGAATATAAGAATAAGTCACCGAAGGAAAAACATCCTGGGCCAGAAGTCAGAGGCCATTTTGGGGACCAACTATGGACCTAGGGTGTAAGACCGGCACGCCATCAACCCAGTCTAACCTTACGTTCTCGTGTCGTGACCGGTCTTTCCATCATAATCGGCTCAAGTGAACCAATTGTATAAAGAAACCACAAGATGAGGTAAGCAACAAGTCAAATTTAGTTGGTGTGGTTAACTGTTTAAGTTTGTATGGAAGCAACCAGGCAAAAACTAAAAACTAATAAAATTTGGACATATGGTGGCATTGTTAAGGAGTATGGTCGACTAAGTTGTGACCGCACAATGTATGGTTGCATGTTTTGGTTGTTTGGTCGACAGATTATGCTACCGCACGATCGACCGTATGAACCCAGAACAGACTCCGTGTTTAGGAAACTTTTTTAATTTGAGGAGGACTCTTTCCTAATTGAAAGAAGACTCTATATGGAGGCTTTTCTCTATATAAATGATGTCCCTTAGCCTCTCTTACTCTTTTAGAACCCAAATTGAAACTCTAAACCTAAGAGAGAAAGAGAGATAGGAAGAAAAGGAGAAGATATTTGGAGAAGAAGGCTAAGAGGAAGGTTTTTTGCAGAGAAGAGTTCTATCTCTCTATAGCAAGCTTAAGTTATGGACTTGACTCTATAAGGTAGATCAGATATAATTCTTTTCAAATTGATATATGGAACCTAATACAATGATTCGATTCTAGGTTTTTTATTGGAAACCATAGAGAGTAGGGTAGGGATAATTGATAAGGATAAATTGTGATTAAAGGCCATAAATGATTTTAGGATGAATCCCATTGATGAGCCAATTGGTGGAACTCGTATGAGAAGTAAAAATTAACCTGACTATATATGGTCGCAGCTATGGTCTATCATAGGATGAGAAGAGAGTCGACCACAGCCATTAGGGAAGAATTCAGGAAACGTATGGTCGTAGGTACGATCGTTAATAGTGCTACCATAGGATATCGATCGTACGTCGTATGGTTGCATATATTAAGACCACAGGGTCGACCATAGGGTATGGACCATATGATAGCAGTAAGTATATTTTGAAACCAGACAAGGTTTTGGACTACTATAACTTGGTAAACTTGAACCCTAACTTAAATACATTAATTGTTTAGGTTTTCAATAGATTTAAAGTGACTTTTAAAGCTTGGGAAAGGAACAAGCATCAATCGAAGGTGAGGAAACAAGACCTAAACTAATTGGATAATAACAAACTATTTTATTGTATTTGTCCAATGCAATGAATGCTTCTATGCTTGTATGGTTGTAATGTGCATCTCACATGTCATCCAATATTATTAAATTTTTACTCATACAAATTTATTATTGTCTATTTATAACATGAAGGTGATGTTGCTAGGAATAGGAATGTGATTGTCTGTGTGGTTAATGTGCTGGATGCGAGTAGGGCATCAGGGGGAAGACGTGGCATTGTGGTTCAGCCTGGTCACCAGAGTCTAGCTCTATCTGTCACACCCCAATTCCGCACTATTCAGAATGGTGTGATGAACCGCTAACAAACCAACGGTTCAACCAGGATCTCGAGTAGGCTATATCCGTGTTATCTGAACCCCATACATTCACATTCATAATCAGAGAAAATATATAATAGCGGAAGTCTTATAGTAAAACGAACAGAGAATCTATTGTGATACTAATATAAAAAATTATTCTGTATCAACTAAGACATAAATAAATATCAAATACATGTCTTTAATAAATCCAAATAAAGAAAACTAGAAAAATATCTAATCGAATACACATGAGTTGCACTCGCAAGAGGAGTCATGTGTATCCACTTCAGCTTCAACTACCATCGCTGCGATATTCTCGTACTCTGGAGCATTTATATAATCTTCAACGGTTGTACCTGCATCATCAACTAAAAATATTCGACGTCGAGGGGTGAGCACACATCACGGCTCAGTGAGCAAACAAAACAATGCAACAATACATATGCATGCAATCAATTCATATCTTTGGTCTGATTTTACGTTTGCATTGTGCTATAGAAAGGATAGGTGGCCGCCGCACCTCTATGCATGAGAGTGTGGATACGCCCGATGACTCTCACCGTCGCCCACAGCACCCAAATGAACATTGTACAACGAAGGTCACATTTATCGATGCACAACTCCATACCAACAAATGAACCCCTGATGGCTAGGGCTGCAAATGGGGCTCTCTATTAACCAATCCTAATGTCAAACAATGTATCCAAGGCCTCACCCCAGCATCCCTCAAAGCACCCGTAGAGATAGAGCTAAGGCCCCCCGGTAGAGTATAGGACTCAAGGACCGAGACCCTCCTTGATGCCCTACGTCACAATAGTTCTGCTAAGGTAATGGTGATACGACGATGCTAATGCACAAGACTTGAGTCAGAGATAGAGCTAAAGTGTCCGGATCAAACACCGCATAACACCTCCCCTGATGCCCTACTCGCATCAAGCACACTAACCACACACAAACATTCACATGCCTATTCCTAGCATCAAATCATCATCATCATGTTATAAGTAAACAAAGTTAAATATGCATGAACAATAATAGCAGGAATATTGGATGACATGTTGAATGCACATTACAAGCATATTCGCATAGAATCAAGCATAGCATTGGACTCAAGAAAATAAAAGTAGTTTATTATTAACCAATTAGTTTAGGTCTTGTTTCCTCACCTTAGCTTGTTAATAGATCCTCTTTCAAGCTTTAGAATCACCTTTATAATGTTATTATATCGCTAGAAGACCTAACAAAATCGATAAAATTTAATTAGAATTTATTCAGAATTTAAAAACCATGTTGTTAACTGAGGGTCGGAGGTAGGGTCTGAGTCATGATCGACCCTTGGTGCGACCCTCCCCATTCTGGACTTCCCGAACACTGAGGGTCGATTCTCAGGATCACATAGGGTCGGATGGTCATCGACCCTCTGTGCGACCCTCGGTGGATTTTGGTCAATTTCCCTCCTTTTAGTCCATTCTTCGTGTTTGGAGTCCTATGATTTTCTCCTACAGTCCATTCAACATTCGTTCCATGGTCTAGAACCATGAATCATCCACCTAGATAGCTTTCATGTAATCTCCCATAGTTTTCTATGAAAACTTAACCATGGGTTGATGGTTTGGGTTTCTCTGAGATCATACTCTCATCATTATCTAACCTAAGGTCTGTAGAAACTCATGGAATTAGTATCCATACCTGAGAAGAATACTCCTTCTCTGCAACTCTTCTCCTTTTTTCTTTCTTCTCTCCCTTACTTCTTTTCTTCTTCTCCTCCTTCTCTTCTCTTCCTCTCAATTCAATTAGGATTGTAAAAGGAGTGAAAGAGGCTTAGGGATGTCCTTTAAATAGAGTAGAAACATCCTAAAATAAGTCCCTTTGAGATTAGGAAAGAATCCAAATCAAAAATTAGGAAATTTCCTAATTTCAGTTTTGGCGGCAACTGAGGGTCGATGGGAGGGTCGATGATCCCGTCGACCCTAGGTTCTTAAGATGTCCGACCCTCCCTGTAAAACAGAGGGTCTAACTTTCTGTTTTGGGGGGTCCGACCCTTAAAAAACTTATGAACCAGACCAAAGATATGAATTGATCCATTGGATGAGCTTACACACCCATGTATGGAGGTGCAGTGGCCACCAAACCTTTCTATTGCACATTGTAAACTTATGAACCAGACCAAAGATATGAATGGATGTCTTTAATTACTGTAAGGTATGCCCTTCTTACCAATCTTTAGGCTGCATTATAAAGTGGAATATGGTGGCACTCAACCTAATTCTGATGGGTGAAGTTTTTGATGTTTAGGGCATTAACTTTATGGATCCGTTTCTAAAGTCTTTTGGGAATGAATATATTTTGGTCGCAGTGGACTACGTATCCAAATGGATAGAAGTTGTTGCCACTAAGACCAATAACCACAAGGTAGTCAATAAATTCCTAAAAGAAAATATATTCTCCCAATTTGGTACCCCTCGAGCTATCATTAGCGACAAGGGAAAACACTTCTACAACAAACTATTTTAAGCCCTTGTTCAAAAATATGGTATTACCTATAAATTGACAACCCCTTGCCACCCTCAGACCAGTGGTTAGGTTGAAGTGTCCAATCGACAAATCAAGCATATTTTGAAAAAGATTGGCAATCCGACTAGTAAGGATTGGTCCATTCGTCTCGTAGATGCTTTGTGAGCTTATAGGACCGTTTTTTAGACCATTCTTGGTCAATCCCCTTACTGTCTAGTGTATAGAAAAGCTTGCCATTTACCAGTCAAATTAGAACACCAAGCATTTTGAGCCATTAAGAAATTAAATTTTGATTTGTAAGATGCTAGTACTCATAAAGGCCTCCAGCTCTCTAAGTTGGATAAATTACAAAATAATGCCTACGAAGGTGCTCGAATCTATAAAGATAATACCAAGGTTTACCATAACAAACATATCCTTCAGAAGTTTTTCACCCCTGGCAACAAGGTTTTGCTTTATAATTCTCATTTACATATTTTTCCTAGTAAACTTAGATCCCGTTGATAGAGCCCTTATATTATTCAAAATGTTTTCTCATCAGATGCAATTGAGATTTTAAATCCAGGTATAGGTGCAACCATCAAAGAGAACGGCCAGCGTCTAAAGCCATTTTAGAGCTTCCACACGACTCCACTGAAGATGTCATGGATCTCCATGAGTCTTTTTACATCGATCCTTGATTCAAGGAGTTTTTTCTTCTCCTTGTCTTTGTCTTTTATTTTTCTACATACATTGAGGACAATGCATGATTTTAAGTATGGGGGAAGGGTTGAGATTTCAGGGGAAAAAAAAAGATGATTTTTTGAGCTTTCATTGCAAATTTTAACTTTTATTTTTGGGAAATTTAAATCACTATTTCTATGATTTTGACACAAAAGAGGAAGGAGAGAGAGACCTACGACACTATCATATGCGAAGTAATAAAACCCTATGTGAGGATAGTACTTAGGCTGTATCTAAAGGTGGGAATTGAGTTAGAAAATACATATTACCTCACCTGAAAGGATGAATCTTTTATGGTTATAGTTGATAATTTAAGCCTTTGATTAAAGCTGAGACCTTCTTTAAAAAAATAAAAAAATAAAAAAAGATAATAAAAAGAGTTAATGTTCTTAGAACTAAACAATGCATTTTGCCTCAAGAAGCGAGGTGTCTTGATTGAAATTCCTTAGATGAGATTTCTTGTTAAAAAAAAGTACTCTTTAGCATCAATGTCCTTAAGGATATCTGCCAAAAGTGAAGCTACATAATAACATGAGAATGCATAACCACTTGCACTTCTCAAGACAATTGTAGTGTAGCTTAGAGAAAAAAGAAAAAAATTTTAAAAAAAAAATGTGAAATACAAATGTTAAAAGCTGATCTTGGGTCTTAGTTGCCAGTGTATTACCATGGGTTTTACCTTAAGAAAATATATGTTTGGAAGATATAACAAGGTTCCCTAATTAAATATGCATGCTTAATGTTTGAATCATATGAGGTTATAAAGTTTAAGTGTGGGGGTGTCCCTGTTTTCTTGATTTTATGTTGAGTGTCTTGACTAATAAGATGTGTGTATGTTCATTTTTCCTAAATACCAAAGTTAAAGTTTAAAATTTGTATATGAATTTTGTATGTTTATTCTCTGAAACACTCACGAGACACAACTCGTCTACTAGGGGTGACCTAGGGGTTTAAAGGCTTGTTGCACATGCTAAATGCAATTGTAATTCCTATGAAAGTGAGTTAAGATTTTATTTTATTTTTATTTTATATTTTTCTTTGCCCAAGGAGGAGCGAAAGCTCAAGTGTGAGGGTATTGATAAGTGTGTAAATTCTATATTTTTATTCCCTTTGTACTATACTTTTTAACGTGTTTTATGTCTTATTGAGTTTATTAGAATGAATTTGATAAGTTTGGCATATTTTAAAGACTTTGTGAATTAATTGCTTAAAGATAAGAAAATTTCAGCATTCTTAATTTTGATGTTCTGAACTTCATGTAGGTTTTTGACGTGGAAAGAGTTCCCGAATTGAAAAGTTTTCTTCAGTAAAGTTGTAGAGGAGATCTCAAGATTTTCAAGAAGGTATTATGGAGAAAATTTTGAGTTTGTTTGGACCTCCAAACATTGCCTCAAAGTCTGATACAAAAATCTAATCCAAATCCGAATCAGAGCAACCGTACAATCTGATTAGAGCATTCAATGGTGGACGAAATTTTCATAATGAATCTCCTACTCAAATTAAGAAACCTACAATAAAAGAGGTTGAATTGATTTGGTATTTGAGTTAGATGAGGAAACTACCATTCTAAAAGACTCCAAGGAAAGAAGAAAACTCCATAATTCTAAGAATCTAAACAAAGAAAGAATTCTAAGCTACAAAGGATTGCTATTCTATATATAGAGAGAGCACTAGTGTTGAAGATAATCTCTCTCTCTCTCTCTCTCTCTCTCTCTCTCTCTCTCTCTCTCTCTCTTTGCTGAAAATTTTAGTCTCTCTCTTTCTTTATGATTTTTCTTTTCTCTTTCTCTAAAAGATTGTAATGCTTGACTAGTTTATTCATTCGGTTCAACGAATTCAATTGTAAGTTTTTTTAGTTTTGAAATTTATTTAAGGGAGAGTTCAAGAGTCTTAGTTTCTTCTTTTTAAGTTGTATTCTTCTTGCTTAATTTTTTTTCTCAAGTTTTAATTTCAGATTTAGAATTCTATAGTAGGGCAAATCAATATAGGTTGTAGCCTATTATTATTTTAATTTAGGGGAGAAGGCTCCCTTTGTAATCGTTTGCACATCGCCTTGGAGTGACAACGAGACAAAGAGCGACGATAGAGAAATCTTCCAATAAGATAAGTTTTCCTACGGTCTTTTATTTTTAACTTCGTTTCCTTCATGCAATAGATCTGTGTTACTCTATGGTTAATATAGTAGTTTTGTAAATCTTTGTACCTTTAAGAATGAATTATCATTGTTTTTATTGCTTGATTAATTTTTATTGAAGCGATTAAGGTGGTTAATTCATTCAAATACCTTCGGTATACTTTGCCTTATTTAAATTAGGATAATAGCGATTCCTCCTTGAGGTCAACCCGTTACTGCATGATATCGTGCACTTGCGGTTACACATTTTAATTTCCATCAAAGGCAATGTTGCTTTCGTTGGGTTCATACATTCTAATATGATTATAACCCGAATACACATCTAGAAAAGATAACATATCATGACCAGCGGTAGCATCAATCAAACTATCAATTCTAGGGAGAGGGTATTAGTCTTTTGGGCAAGTTTTATTCAAATCTGAGTAGTTAATACAAATTCATCACTTCCCATTCAACTTTTTAACCATTATAACATTTAAAACCCACTGGGGGTACTTGACTTCCCTAATTAATTCAGCAGTGAGTAGTTTTTCAACTTCTACCTTAATGGCTGCTTCTCTTTGTGGTGCCAAGTTCCTCTTTTTCTGCTGCACAGGCTTGTACTGTGGGTCTATTGCCAACCGATGCTTCATGTGGTCGTGAGGGATTCCTGGCATTTCTGATGTCGACCAGGTGAAGACATCTGAATTATTCTTGAGGAAGGCAACAATCTCATCTCCCTATTCTTTCTGCAGTGATAATCCGACTTGAAAGTACCTCTCTAGTTCATCTTCCGAGACTGGTGTCCGGATTAGATCCTCAACAGGATATCCTCTCTCCTATTCAAAGTCATCGCAGAGATCCTCTAATTGAATTGAACCAGCGAGTTTATATTCATGTGTCTCTAAGTCTGTGGCATAGCACCTTCGAGATATCCTTTGGTCTACCTTGCATCAACCTTCCCCGTGCTCTGTAGGGAACTTCATCACTAAATAGTATGTTGAAATGCAAGCCCGTAGCAAGATGAGTCCAGGTCTTCCAAGAATAACGTTGTGGTTGGAAGGGATATCCACCACAAGGTAAGAGAGGGAAATAGTGGCCCTTCTGGGCTTTGTTCTGACTCTGGTTTCCAGGATGATTCCACCCTTCACTTTGACCATGTCCCCAGAAAAGCTGATGAGGGAGAATTTGATGGGGCATAAATGTCTTTCATCAAGGCTCATTACCTTGAACACGTAGTAATACAGAATGTCGACCAAACTCCTATGTCCACCAGTACCCTTTCCACTTCATTCGCTTTGTCCATTACCATGGTGATGACCACGGCATCTTCATGGGGAACCTTCACATCGACCAAATCATCATCAAAGAAAGTGATGGCATCTCCAATTTTTTACAGTACAGAAGAGTTAAAAGATTCACAGCCCAATTTGGCATACATTTTTCTGCCGATCTTGGAGGTATTTTTGGCTATGGGGCCTCCTATTATTGCTCTAGTATAGTGTGCCAGTTCTACAAGCCACGTCTGGTAGTAATCCCAACTCGCATACTCGCCATCTCCCAATGGAAGGGAATCCTTCTTTGGGGGAGTGCCAACTCGGCATAGTGGCGGGCTTAGGCTCCGACTTGACTTCCTTTTGTTGATTCCATTGGGCAATCCATTACCCGACTTGTCTTGTTGATGGAGTTTGGCAAGTCACTCAATCATATTGGCAATAAATCCCTCAGGTCCATAGTCGGCCCCCGACTTCTAGCCCAAGTCATTTTTCTTCGTGTGACTTGCGCGGCTTGTTTTCTGATGCCGAGTTCCAATGCATCCTCTTTGTTGTGAGGTGATCTCTGTACTTTTCAAGTTGACTCTAATCTGTCCCCTTGGATCTCTGATTTTGTTGAGAGGAGGTGACGTTGAGTTGTCTTCATCGAAGTCTTCTTGATTTCTCTAAGCATGTCGCGGCTCAACGTCATTCACTCTATTGGCTGGTTGCTTGCCCTTCTACTTGCTATCTATCACTGGTGGCTTATCCACATATTCTCAAATATGATCACGCTTGATCAAATCTTCTATTGCATATTCGAAGGTGGAATATTTGTCCGTGTTGTGCCCATTTTCCCGGTGATATCTGCAATACTTCTTTGATGTTTCTCTTCTTGGATATGGCTTCATCAGAGGTGGTTTAGCTAACTCATACTATGTCCCCTTCAGATTATGCAATAATTCGAACAAGGGGATAGTGAGCCTGGTAAACCGATCCAAATTGAAGTCCACTCTGGTGACTTGTTTGCCAGGGAATCCATCTTTTTTGGTCTTTTGTCTCTTGGTGGATTCGCTGGGGGTTTGATTGGTGGATTGAGTGTCGTTCCTTCTTTTTTCTCCAGTTTTGGGATGCATAGGAGGAGTGCCTCATTTGCTGCTACATACTTCTCAGATCTTGTGATCAATTTGGTGTAAGTTAGTGGTGGCCTCTTATAGATCAATTTCAGTAGATCTTTATCAGTGATTCTACCCTACAGCGCCGTCAACTTGACTTCTGAGCTAACGTTCTTGATCTTCAAGGCCTCATGGTTGAATCTTGAAAGGAACACTCTCAAAGTTTCTTCTAGTTTCTGTTTGACGGCAATCAGTTTCGCAGATGTCTTCTTTCGGGCAGTTTCAATCTGGAAGTGTTCAAAGAAACAGTCGCTTAATTGGTCAAATGACTGGATAGAGTTGGCTGGGAGGCTGTTGAACCAGAATCTTCTTGCGCCTCATAATGTTGACGGAAATGCCCGACAGAGAATGGCGTCTTCGTAAATGCAGTACCATCAACACAAAATAACTATCGAGGTGCAGTTGAGGGTCTGTCGTCCAATCGTATGTGTCACACCCCAATTCTGCACTATTCAAAATGGTGTGATGAACCGCTAGCAAACCAACGGTTCAACCAGGATCTCGAGTAGGCTATATCCGTGTTATCTGAACCCCATACATCCATAACCATAATCAGAGTAAATACACAATAGCGGAAGTCTTATAATAAAATGAACTAAGAATCTACTGTGATATTAATATTTAAGTAGAAAATTATTCTGTATCAACTGAGACATAAATAATTATCAAATACATGTCTTTATTAAATCCAAATAAAGAAAATCTAGAAAATATCTAATCGAATACACATGAGTTGCACTCGCAAGAGGAGTCATGTGTATCTACTTCAGCTTCAGCTTCCATCGCCACTACGTTCACGTATGCTGGAGCATTCATAAAATCTTCAACGATATAACCTGCATCATCAACTAAAAATATTCGACGTCGAGGGGGTGAGCACACATCACGGCTCAGTGAGTAGACAAAACAATGCAACATTACATATGCATGCAATCAATTCATATCTTTGGTCTGGTTTATAGTTTGCAATGCGCAATAGAAAGGTTGGGTGGTCAAAGGTTAACGTTTATTGACCCCGCCTCTATACACAGGGTGTGGAAGTCCGCCCGAAGGTTAACGTTTATCGTCGTCCCCATCCACCCTAATCATGAACATTATATAACAAAGGTTAACGTTTATTGCTATATAGTGTCATACCAACACGTAAGCCCCTGTTAGCAAGGGCTTACAAACTAGGCTCGCAACTAACCAATCCTAATGCCAGATAGTGTATCCAAGGCCTCACCCCAGCATCCCTCAGAATGTCCATAGAGATAGAGCTAAGGCCCCCCGGTAGAGTCAGAGACTACAAGGACCGAGACCACCTCCCCTAATACTCTACGACATAATAGTTCTACTAAAGTAATGGCGATACGACAATGCTAATGCACAAGACTTGAGTTAGAGATAGAGCTAAAGTGCTGAGACCCGCCAAAGGTTAACGTTTATTGACGTTCTCATCACACCGCCCCTGGTACTCGCTCGCATCAAGTACTCCAACCACACACATACAATCACATGCCTATTCCTATCATCATCATCATCATCATGTTATAAACAATAAAGTAAATATGCATGAACAAGTAACAAAAATATTGGATGACATGTTGTATGCACATTACAAACATATTCGCATAGAATCAAGCATGGCATTGGACTCAAGAAAAAGAAAACAGTTTGTTATTAACCAATTAGTTTAGAGTCCTGTTTCCTCACCTTAGCTTGCTAATAGATACTTTTTCAAGCTTTATAATCACCTTTATATTATTATTGTATTGCTAGAAGACCTAACAAAGTCGATAGAATTTAATTAGAATTAATTCTGAATTTAAAAACCAATCTGTTAACTGAGGGTCGGAGGTAGGGTCGGAGTCCTGATCGACCCTGGGTGCGACCCTCCCCAAACTCTAAACTTCCCGAACACTGAGGGTCGATAGTTAAGATCACCTAGGGTCGGATGGTCATCGACCCTCGGTGCGACCCTCGGTGTACTTTGGTCAATTTCCCTCTTTTAGTCCATTCTTCGTGCTTGGGATCCTATGGCTTGCTCCTACATTCCATTCAACATTCATTCCATGGTCTAGAACCATGAATCATCCACCTAAATAGCTTTCATTCATTCTCCTATGGTTTTCCATGAAAACCTAACCATGGGTTGATGGTTTGGATTTCTCCGAGATCACACTCTCATCAATATCTAACCTAAGGTCTGTAGAAACTCATGGAATTAGTATCCATACCTGAGAAGAATACTCCTTCTCTGTAATTCTTCTCTTTTGGCTAAATTCTCTTCCTTGCTTCTCTTCTTCTTCTTTTCCTTCTCTTCTCTTTCTCTCAATTCAATTAGGGTTGTGAAAGGAGTGAAAGAGGCTTAGGGAAGTCCTTTAAATAGAGTAGGAACATCCTAAAATAAGTCCCTTTGAGATTAGGAAAAAATCCAAATCGAAAATTAGGAATTTTCCTAATTTCAGTTTCGGAGGCAACTGAGGGTCAATGGGAGGGTCGATGATCCCGTCGACCCTAGGTTCTCTAGTTGTCCGACCCTCCCTTCAAAACTGAGGGTCTAACTTTCTGTTTTGGGGGGTCCGACCCTCCCTGGCTGGGTATGCGACCCTCCCCTTAAATTAAGTATTTTCGGGTCGATTTGATACCTGGGATCTCGATCTCCTTCACGCCCTTGGTCCATTTGACTCGACCACGATGGGTAAACCTGGTTCAAGGTGGTAAGACCGGGTTAGATTGACACGGGTCTTACAACTCCCCCCTACTTATAAAAATTTCATCCTCGAAATTATACGTACCTTCTGAATCAAATAAGTGAGGGTATTGCTTTCGTATAGCATTTTCTTCTTCCCATGTAATTTCTTCCATGTCTCTACTTTTCCATGTGACCTTAACATAATAGATATCTCGGTTGCCTAGACGTTGAACCTTTCGGCTGGTGATTTCTGTTGGTGTTACTTCAAATGTCAAATCATCAGTCAAATCTGGTAAATCTACTGTCAACACGTGTGTTGGATCCTTGACATACTTCTTCAATAGGAAATTGAAATACGTCATGCACACCAGACATAGATGGTGGTAGTGCTAACTGATAAGCCACTTTAGCACGCTTAGCTAGAATTTCATACGGCCCGACATATCTTGAACTTAGTTTCCCTTTCTATCCGAACCTTTTCAATCCTCGCATAGGCGATACCTTCAAAAATACTTTATCACCTACGGCGAACTCCAGATCTCTACGTCCAGTATCTGCATATTGCTTCTGACGATTCTGAGCTGTTCTTACTCTTTCCTTGATAATATCGACCACTCGGTAAGTCTCTTCAACAAATTCTGGCCCAACAATACTACGTTCTCCAACTTCATTCCAAAACAAAGGAGTTCGACACTTCCTGCCATACAGTGCTTCATAAGGTGACATCTGTATAGTAGCCTGATAGCTATTGTTATAAGCGAACTCGATCAATGGTAACTTTTCATCCCATGATCCTTTGAAATCAATTACACATGCTCGTAGCATATCTTCTAGAATCTGGATTGTACGCTCTGACTATCCGTCTGTCTGTGGGTGGAATGCAGTACTGAACTTCAACGTTGTACCCATAGCCTTTTGCAATCCTTCCCAAAACTTAGAAGTAAATCGTGGATCTCTATCAGACACAATGCTTTCTGGAACACCATATAATCGAACAATATTATCCACATACAACTTTGCTAACCTTTCTAGTGTATACTGAGGTCGTATAGGTATGAAGCGAGCTGTTTTAGTCAGACGGTTCACAATCACCCAAACTGCGTCAACTACTCGAGGAGTCAGTGGTAGTCCCGTGACGAAGTCCATAGTGATGCAGTCCCATTTCCATGTTGGTTTCGATAATGGATGTAACAGTCCTATGGGTCTTTGTCGTTCAGCCTTTACTTTCTGACAATTTAGGCATTGAGACACGAACTTGGCTACATCTGCTTTCATCCCTCTCCACCAATATAGTTTCTTTAGGTCATGATATATTTTTGTACTCCCAGGATGTATCGAATAGATGGTGGTGTGGGCTTCTTTCATCAGTTGGTGTCGAATGTCTATACTTTCTGTCTCGGGTACACATATTCTTCCTTTGTATTTTAGTACTCTCTCTTCGTCCAAGGTGAACTCAGCATTAGTCCTACCTTTCTCGATATCTTCTTGTACTGTTCTTAGATAAGGATCTGATTTAATAGCTGTCTTCACTTCATCCATTATATCCGGTATAATCTTCAAAGCGGCGAACATATTTGAAAACCGATGAATGAACCCTTGATTGGTTGATTCATCCGTTGCGTCTATCACATATTGCTCATTGCTGTAATTGAATACCATTCCGGTAGTACACATTGTTGCAGTTGTGCTAACCTCTCCTTGCGACTTTATCATTGCTTTTCTGCTTAACGCATCCGCTACTACGTTCACTTTTCCCGGATGATACTGGATATCACAATCATAGTCTTTCAATAGTTCCAGCCATCTTCTTTGTCTCATATTCAACTCCTTCTGATTAAATAAATAAGTAAGACTTTTATGGTCCGACTTAATCTGAAATTTCTCTCCGTATAGGTAATGTCTCCATATCTTGACAGCATGTACTACTGCCGCTAACTCCAAATCATGAGTGGGATAATTTTTCTCATGTATCTTCAACTGTCTCGAGGCATAAGCAATTACTTGCTCCCCTTGCATAAGCACACATCCTAATCCCAGTCTCGACACATCAGTGTATAAGGTAAATGTCTGTCCTGGAATAGGAATAGTCAAAATCGGGGCGGATATCAATCTGGTCTTCAATGTCTGAAAACTATTCTCACATTTATCCGTCTACACAAACTTTTCACCTTT
This sequence comes from Protea cynaroides, assembly GCA_028583415.1. NCBI lineage: Eukaryota > Viridiplantae > Streptophyta > Magnoliopsida > Proteales > Proteaceae > Protea > Protea cynaroides. Next base: position 71,833,866 of record CM053272.1, on the reverse strand, counting down.
CTTAGTCAGACTGGTGAGAGGTACGGCAATCCGGGAATAGTTACGAATCTCCGATAATAACCAGCTAGACCCAGAAAACTTCTAATTTCTGAAACGCTCTTTGGTGCTTCCCACTTTACAATAGCCTCGATCTTGCTGGGGTCCACTTTGATTCCTTCAACGGATACTACATGGCCTAAGAAAGCGACTTCACTTAGCCAAAACTCACACTTTGAAAATTTGGCATATAGCTTCTCTTTCCTTAAACGCTGTAGGGCGGCGTTTAGGTTCTTGATATGAGTTTCTTCATCCTTGGAGTCTACCAATATATCATCAATAAATATTATAACCGACGTATCCAACATATCATGGAAGACCCGGTTCATAAGTTCCATAAAAGTTGCTGGTGCGTTTGTTAATCCAAAAGACATGACCAAGAACTCATAATGTCCGTATCTGGTCCTGAAAGTTGTCTTAGGAATATCACCCTCTTTAATCTTCAATTGATGATAGCCCGATCGAAGATCGATCTTAGAAAATACGTTTGCTCCTTGCAACTGATCGAACAAGTCATCGATCCGAGGTAGTGGATATCGATTCTTGATTGTCAGTTTATTCAGCTCCCGATAGTCGATGCATAATCGAACGCTACCGTCCTTCTTCTTCACGAATAACACTGGCGCTCCCCATGGTGATATATTGGGTCGAATATAACCCTTGTCCAGCAGTTCCTGTAGTTGCACTTTCAGTTCCTTCAGTTCAGTAGGAGCCATTCTATAAGGTTCTTTTGATACTGGTGCGGCTCCAGGTACAAGATCTATCACAAACTTTGTGGCTCGGTCGGGTGGTAATCCTGGTAGTTCCTTCGGAAATACGTCGGGATAGTCCCGCACAACTTCAATATCTTCCATTTGTGGTGCTTCTTTGGTTAGGTCGACCATTGATACTAGATACCCGACTGCCCCCTTCTCAAGGCACTTCTTAGCCTTTAGTGCTGAGAGTATGAGCTTGCGTCTACGGGGAAGTTTGGTTCCCGAAAAACTAAATTCTGCTCCTTCTTTGTCTTTAAATGTTAGCTTCTTTTCGGCGCATAATAGGTTTGGAGAATGCCGAGAACCAGTCCATTCCCAAGATGACGTCAAAGTCTGCCATCTCAAGTTGTATCAAGGTTGCATCTAAGGTTTTCTCACCAATGAGAACTGGACATGGTCCATAGCCTTTCTCTAATTCCACTTCTAACCCCATCGGTGACCGTACAATTAATTTATAGTCTAATGTTTTGATGGGTAAGTTTATCTTCTTTCCGAATGACACAGATATAAATGAATGAGTAGCTCCTGAATCAAAGAGTACTCTGGCGGATACGCCATTTATAGGTATGATACCTGTGATTTATTTTACTTAGTCTACATGCTCATACAATGTAATTACAACTTTAAAAAGTTTCCGTCATACCTGTGACCACATCGGGTGATGCGGAAGCATCCTCGGATGTAACACCATATACCCGTCCCTGATGTAACTGCTTCTTGGGCTTAGGGCACTTCCTTGCCATATGTCCCGGTTGGTTGCAGTTATAACACTTAGAGCTTTCAGAATTTGGCCTGAGGTTGAGCTACTGGAGTAGTCTTGGTTGCAGCAGTAAAATTTTGAGGGAGGAAAGGCTTATATGTCCTATTATTGCCTCCGTTGTAAGAATTTCCCACTGGCCTTTTGATACCCCGGTTCTGTGTGAAATAACTCTCCTTCTGGCTCGATTCAATAACTCGAGCGATTTGGACAACTTCATTATAAATCTTCTTTTCTAAGCCCAGAACGTGCTCTCTAATGCTTCCTCTCAGTCCCGTAACGAACCTACGGGTTTTGGTGTCTTCTTCCTGCATACTAAGTGGTGCGAAGAAAAACAGCTCTTCATAACGCTGTTGATATGCATCCATTGACATCTGTCTCTGATATAGACTCAGGAACTCCTTCTCCATAGAATATCTGAAGTTTCGTGGAAAATATTTCTCAAAGAAAGCTTCTTTATAAACAGCCCAAGTCAGTAGGGCGTGCTTGGTCAATAAGTAAGCCCTAGCCGATTTCCACCAATGATGTGCATCACCCTTTAGCATGAAGGTGGCACATAATACTTTTTCTTCCTCTGTAATAGTCATCATGAGAAAATTTCTCTCCATCTCGTCTATCCAGTGTGCTGGCCATAATGGATCAGACGATTTGCCGTTAAATTCCCTGGGCTTCATCTTCAAAAATCTCTCAACCAGTCGAGAGTGATCCATCTGATTTTGGGGGTATGCCCCAAACATAGGGGTTGGATACTGATAATTAACCTGAGCTGCTTCCGGACCGGGTACTGGAATTTGTACAGCAGGTTGTTGAGGTGTCTGAGGTGCTGGGTGGTTACCCACCGGTACTGCACTGGCTTGTCCCATCTGCATGGGTGTAGCATGAGCAGCCTGGAACATGATTCCCATTGCAACCTGCATCTGAGCCTGTGCGTGTTGCATCTGTTGCAGCTGCTGAGCTAGGTTCATAACTACGGTTGCTAGTTCCGGTGGTGGAGGTGGAAAATTTGTAGGATCTGCCTGATCTGGATTTCCTGGGACATATACATTCTCCTGGCTAGTTTCCTCCACAGGTGGTGGTGGTGGAACTGCATTTCTGCTCTGTCTGGTTACTCTTCTTACAGACATATTTTTCTTCTGAGATGGGTGGTGCCTTAAAATAATCAAAATAAGTGAGAAAATCATTGATACTCCATGTAGGCACATTAACCGATGTAAACTTTCAAATTTCAATTCATTTTATGAAAAAAAATACTGTCTTTTTTATGCAGGGTCGATGGTGAGGGTCGATGGTATGTCCGACCCTGGGAATAACCTGTTCTTCCCAAGAGCTGAGGGTCGATGTGAGGGTCGATGGGTGTCCGACCCTCAGTTCCGACCCTTAGTTTTCTGTCAGATTCTTGAGAGCCGAGGGTCGATGGGAGGGTCGATCCGAGGGTCGATGGTTCTGGTCGAATTGTCCGACCCTCAAACCAAAAATCAGATTTTTAAGATTCGATTTTGGGTCATTTTTTATTCTTTCCCTCCCATTTCGACTCGTCTCTCCCTTCTGAGTTGCTACAGTGCCACTCTACTAGTTTTGGTCAGTTTGAGTCTGGGTTTCGACGTCCACATCATCCCTACAGGTATGTTTTCTCATTTTTACCTGTTTTTAGGTTTTCATTTCTAGGTTTTTGCCCATTTAACTGGTATTCTTCAAATTAAACTTTTTTCAATTGTAAAAATTCGATTTTTATTGGGGGCTTTTGTTATTGGTGTCTCAAGGAACGAAAGCCCTCAAAAAATTTTGAGTTTCATCGGTTGGTTATCGAGAAACTTGGATTTTTGCTCGTTTGCCCTAATTTATCGAATTTTTTTTTTCGATTTCTTGAAATTCCTTCAAATTGGACTTCATTAGTTCCAATTTCCCATTGTGTGAGTGTTGTAGGATATGTTGGAACCTACGTAAGTCCTCCTGCCCGCGTGCACGGGTGAAAAGCGAGGCTTTCGGCCAATTTATGTCATTATAATGTCAAATTTTGGATTTTTATCCTATTAACTCCTTGTTTCCCTTTTTCTTTCTTATCTACAGATACCATGGCTCATACCAAGATACCCAGAGTTCGTGATCCGCTTCGTTTCCGCTCCAACGAAGCCGAGGCACAGTATGCCGACTATGCTCGTAAGAAAGTGGAGGGTGGTCGTATGGTGAACTTGGCTGAGCTAGCCTTGTTCAACGTAGAGAGAGCATTTGGTGATATGGGGTGGCTCCCTGTCATCACTTACGACGCGTGCACATGTCCGGATTTGGTGCGCCAGTTCTATTGTAATCTCCAGGTGGTGGGGAATTACAATGACGTTGAGCGTGGTCAAGAGTTGCGCATCACCAGCTATGTTTAAAGGGGTACACATTTCATTTGACTATCGACAACTGGCCGATCTGCTGGGCATTCCTTATGATGGCCCCATGGTTTACTGTGCACCTGGAGAGCCCCAGTTTGTTTCCATGGAGATGAGGGCAGAGATCGATAATCAGCTGCTACGACCTGATCGCTGGCAGATGAGAGCTTGTTACCTGCGTCCAGCTCCACGGGTCTTCTGCAAGATTATCCAGCATAATCTAATCCCGCAGAGTGGGCACTATGAGAGGGTTTCTCAGCTGACCCAGTTTCTGATATATAGTATCTACACCAGATAGCCAGTCTGCCTTCCCTACATCATCATGCGGACCATGATTAGTGCTACATTGTCCAGTCATAGGGGTAATCTACCCTATGGACGTATGATTACCGTTCTTCTGACCCGCCTGGGGGTTGACTTAGTAGATGAGAAGATTCAGGAGAAGACCTTCTCGTCGCCTCTAGATTGGGAGGCTATCTACAAGATGGGTATGCGGGATGCCCAAGTCAGTGATGAGGAGAGAAACGAGATGGTACACCCTCACACTCACATTGAGATGGCTGACGCTGAGGCCGCTGCTGCCGCTATTAGAGCTCATGTGGATCTTGTCGATGATGACAATCGTATGTATATGGATGTCGACTCGATACCAGCGCCTTCACCTACGCATGCGGCTGGAGTTGGTACTTCTTCTGCGGCGGATCCTGTACCTGAGACTGGTCCTTCTCATGCGGCTGGTCCTTCACGCCCACCTTCTGATATGATGGAGATGCTGCAGGAGATCAGAGAGGCTCAGCGCAGATCTGATATGAGGATGGATGAGTTGTTGGACGCACAGCGTCGGACTGATCAGTGGGTGGCTGATCTCACAGCTAGCCTTCAGACGACCCAGACTCAGATAGCCTGGTTGACTAGAGTCTATGCCGAGGACTACGACAGAGACCATGAAGCGCCGCCTCCTCCTTCACCTCCAGCTTCTTGATTGTACTTTATTTCCTTGTACTACAGAGTAACTGTCCGGGTTGTGGACTGTACTCTGCTTTAGTTATGTATATACGTTTTGCTTCTCTCTCTGATTGTATGTAACTTGTTTTCCCTTTAATAGATGTATTATTCTCTTTTTAAATTTGGTCTCACCATCACTGGTGCTTATAGTGTGTTAATATTACGGTTTTTTCTTTTATCCTATCTCAGTTCACAACTGTCTCGAATGTATGTTAGTTCAGCGGACAAGGCCTGAGATGCTCTGATACCAAGTGCATTATTCAGAATGGTGTGATGAACCGCTAGCAAACCAACGGTTCAACCAGGATCTCGAGTAGGCTATATCCGTGTTATCTAAACCCCATACATCCATAACCATAATCAGAGTAAATACACAATAGCGGAAGTCTTATAATAAAATGAACTGAGAATTTACTGTGATATTAATATTTAAGTAGCAAATTATTCTGTATCAACTGAGACATAAATAATTATCAAATACATGTCTTTATTAAATCCAAATAAAGAAAATCTAGAAAATATCTAATCGAATACACATGAGTTGCACTCGCAAGAGGAGTCATGTGTATCTACTTCAGCTTCAGCTTCCATCGTCACTACGTTCCCGTATGCAGGAGCATTCATATAATCTTCAACGATATAACCTGCATCATCAACTAAAAATATTTGACGTCGAGGGGGTGAGCACACATCACGGCTCAGTGAGTAGACAAAACAATGCAACATTATATATGCATGCAATCAATTCATATCTTTGGTCTGGTTTATAGTTTGCAATGCGCAATAGAAAGGTTGGGTGGTCAAAGGTTAACGTTTATTGACCCCGCCTCTATACACAGGGTGTGGAAGTTTGCCCGAAGGTTAACGTTTATCGTCGTCCCCATCCACCCTAATCATGAACATTATATAACAAAGGTTAACGTTTATTGCTATATAGTGTCATACCAATACGTAAGCCCCTGTTAGCGAGGGCTTACAAACTGGGCTCGCAACTAACCAATCCTAATGCCAAACAGTGTATCCAAGGCCTCACCCCAACATCCCTCAGAATGTCCATAGAGATAGATCTAAGGCCCCGGTAGAGTCAGAGACTACAAGGACCGAGACCACTTCCCTTGATACTCTACGACATAATAGTTCTGCTAAAGTAATGGCGATACGACGATGCAAATGCACAAGACTTGAGTTAGAGATAGAGCTAAAGTGTTGAGACCCGCCAAAGGTTAACGTTTATTGACGTTCTCATCACACCTCCCCTGGTACTCGCTCGCATCAAGTACACCAACCACACACATACAATCACATGCCTATTCCTATCATCATCATCATCATCATGTTATAAACAATAAAGTAAATATGCATGAACAAGTAATATAAATATTGGATGACATGTTGTATGCACATTACAAACATATTCGCATAGAATCAAGCATGGCATTGGACTCAAGAAAAGGAAAACAGTTTGTTATTAACCAATTAGTTTAGAGTTATGTTTTCTCACCTTAGCTTGCTAATAGATACTTTTTCAAGCTTTATAATCACCTTTATATTATTATTGTATTGCTAAAAGACCTAACAAAGTCGTTAGAATTTAATTAGAATTAATTCTTAATTTAAAAATCATTCTGTTAACTGAGGGTTAGAGGTAGGGTCGGAGTCCTGATCGACCCTGGGTGCGACCCTCCCCAAACTCTGAACTTCCCGAACACTGAGGGTCGATAGTTAGGATCACGTAGGGTCGGATGGTCATCGACCCTCGGTGCGACCCTCGGTGTACTTTGGTCAATTTTCCTCTTTTAGTCCATTCTTCGTGCTTGGGATCCTATGGCTTGCTCCTACATTCCATTCAACATTCATTCCATGGTCTGGAACCATGAATCATCCACCTAAATAGCTTTCATGCATTCTCCTATGATTTTCCATGAAAACCTAACCATGGGTTGATGGTTTGGGTTTCTCCAATATCACACTCTCATCAATATCTTACCTAAGGTCTGTAGAAACTCATGGAATTAGTATTCATACCTGAGAAGAATACTCCTTCTCTGTAATTCTTCTCTTTTGGCTAAATTCTCTTCCTTGTTTCTCTTCTTCTTCTTTTCCTTCTCTTCTCTTTCTCTCAATTCAATTAGGGTTGTGAAAGGAGTGAAAGAGGCTTAGGGACGTCCTTTAAATAGAGTAGGAACATCCTAAAATAAGTCCCTTTGAGATTAGGAAAGAATCCAAATCAAAAATTAGGAAATTTCCTAATTTCAGTTTCGGAGGCTACTAAGGGTCGATGGGAGGGTCGATGATCCCGTCGACCCTAGGTTCTCTAAGTTGTCTGACCCTCCCTTCAAAACTGAGGGTCTGACTTTCTGTTTTGGGGGGTCCGACCCTCCTTGGCTGGGTATGCGACCTCCCCTTAAATTAAGTGTTTTTGGGTCGATTTGATACCTGGGATCTCGATCTCCTTCACGCCCTTGGTCCATTTGACTCGACCATGATGGGTAAACCTGGTTCAAGGTGGTAAGACCGGGTTAGATTGACATAGGTCTTACAGTTTGATCAATCTTCGGCATAAAGAAATGCTCAGGTCTTGGAACCTCCATTATTTCTTTTGTAAAGGCCATATTGGTGTGGTACGCTTTCTTCCTTGCATGGTACTCTTTCTTCCTTAATGCTGTCACAAGTGCCAACTGCTTCTTCTCCATTTCCGTTAAGCGGGTTTGTATGGCCAGAAACTGCTGTTCCAATGCACTTTGTGGCAAGACCGTCCGTGCTTCCATTTTTGCGGTGCATTTTTGTTCTGTAAGCCGATTCTTGATGGCCGCCCTTTCCATGCTAGCGGCATCTATCCTTTCTACCACGTCATTTCTAGATTTCCCGTGACCTCTCCAGCCAAGATCATTGGCTCTGTTGTGTTGTGCGTCTAACGAATCTGTTTCTTATTCTTCCTCTGGAATGTAATCTGGATCCTCCTCGTCTTGCTCCATATTCAGCTGATCTTCTTCCATAGGTGATTCTTGTCCCTAGCTAAAGCTGTGTAACCTTTCTAACCCCCTACCCGGTGCGTAGGTGTTTCTTGGTTGGGTGGGTGGTCACTGCGGCTTGAGCAATCTTGTTATCTCCAAACTATGTTCCTTCAGGGAGTTGAATAGTTCGAGAGTGGCGTATTGGGGCATAGGTTCCTGGCCAGCAGGGATATGTTCTTTTGGGAAATCGCGATTGGCAGAAGAGTTTCGCCCCCTATTCCCAGGAGGAATGTCGTCCTGGGCTGGAACGTCCTCTATCAACTCATCATTTCCACCAGGATTATTGCGGGTATGTCTCATCATTATTATGCAAGAGGGTGAGGACGAAGCTTCTTGAATTCGCGTTCTTGAAAGAAAAAGAGGGGCCCCACGGTGGGCGCCAAACTGTCGCTATGAAATACCGACTGACTCATGGTTCTTCTTTTCCTGCAAGACAAATGAGGACAAATGGTTATCGGAGGGAGGACCAAGACGGTTCGATGTCCACTCCGACAATCAAGTCAGTATAGGGAGCAAACAGTGTGGAGTTTGGCAAGAAGAAGGCAAACACCTAAGACATGGGGAAGAAGGAGAATTCAAGAAAGGCTGAAAGTAAGGTTCAGATGATTGTTCCTCTTGCTTTACCTTGGACCGTCGAGTGGTTATATAGAGAGTAGAGAATCTTAGATAAGATCGAGGCATAACCGTCTAACCGCCAAGAGTGTATCCAATAATCTCGAACGACCGTAGGATGGTGATCCTACGACTGGGGCATAACAATCTGTTAAATCGCCCAGGCTGTCCACATTATTCGCTACATAAAGATTCCTTGTTGACGCGGCAATTTGGGATCCTTGAAAGAATGCACTAGCTGTGATGTAAGGAGAGTGCAAGTTGGATCATCCTAGGACGGGGGAATTATCCATTCCCTTGATGAGGGAGTTGCAGCACAGCATTGCCAAGTTGCAAACCAGTTGTACAACTTTTCACTTTACACGGAAAGCTGACGGGTTCCAACCCGCCAAATACGGTGACTTCTAAACCACCAGGAGTAGCAAGTTAGAGATAATGGCTGCCTGGACACATGTCACCTTGCCATGTCGTCATGCCTAAGGACACGTGTCTCCTAACGATTGGTGGACGAAATATGGTATCAACACTCCCCATCACAAAGCTCATCTCTTTTGCTTCCTCCTCCCAAAGGAAAAATGGTTCACTATTGCGACTACTGTCTTGACTCGGTTTTCGTCATTGAACCTTTGATGGTGTCGAACACAAGCTTCCGATGGAACGTGGATTCAACACAATCAGAGAGATTCTAGACAGATGCAGTTGCCGCCTTGGAAGAATCATCTTCCTGGGAGATGGCCAGATTCCTTTTGAGAAGGGTTGCTCATTTCACACTTCCCGGTTTGAGTTTCGTCGGACAATGAAAATGTAAAAATAAAAATAAAAAAAGAAAATATAAAAATTAAAGTGAATGATCGAAGTGAAATTAAAGTGAAAATAAAAGGGAAAATATAGTATTTCAGAGCATTAGAACACCATGAAAAATCAAAGTGAAATTAATAGAGCAACCGCTAGAGACGATGGGTTTTACACGGGAAATATGAAAATATAAAAGATAAATGTGAAAAGTAAAAAAGAAAAATATACAAGATAAAGTGAATAATATTAGGGTAAAATAATTTTTTTAAATATTTTATGAGTGCAAATAGTTTGAGTATCTTTAGAAGGTGTTAATGATATTATTCAAAAAAAAAATAAAAATAAAAAATAAAAATAAAGTAAATGAGATTAAGCTAGTTGTGATGATCATTTTTCCTAAATATTGAGAACCTTTCTTCCCGTTTGCATGTACATGTGCATGCTATCTTTTTTTTCATTTGATTTCTCTCATATTCGTTAAACGGGATTCAAATCGTCTCTTCCCTGTATTTCAAGGAGGAGGGAGACGCCCCCGTCGGATGGCAAACACGTGGCTCTCAGGAAAATCTAAGCCCCACGTTCAAGCAGACATCCAACCGACAAGTCGAGTAGATAGGAAGTGTTAACTCGAACATGAGACTCAAATTTTCTCAAGAATCACGTGTCGATCATCCTACAAGGGCGTCTCCTCCTCCCTGAAATACAGAGAGGAGACGATTCGGATCCCATTAAACGTGGCGTGGCAACTCGAAGTTTCATTGACTGTTGATTGACCCGGGAAGTTACACATGGTTACACGTATCGTATTTTGTCAAGCAACGTGTCTTTATTACTTTATCTAGATCTCTACATAGATTACCACGTGTCCTCTTCTTTACTTTAGCCACCTTGAAAGGTCTGTTATGGGATTAGTGGCATCAATCTCTACCCACCACAGAGCAGGGAAAAAAAAAAAAAGAATCTCTACCTTCCCCAACCCAGCTCTAAATTTTCATCATCTTTTCCGACGACGAAAGGCGCCTGGTAGATTAATCGCCGAGGATATGGGTCAAGGCCAAGAAGTGAAGACCAGAGAAGAACCCAAAGTTGACATTCTGGTATCTCTCTCTTCGAATTGTTCTTTTTTAAGTGGTAAATCATTTGAGTTTTCGAACGCTAATGTAGGGATTTGTTTTGAGAGGTGTAGGAAAAAGGAAAAATATTCTTCTTTTACAGGCCAAAGGTGGATAAAGAAGAAGTTCACAGTGCGGATGATGTTCAACGATTGTACATCGTTCTTCGACCGGAATCCGGCAAGAGGGCGGTGGAAGAGAAGCAATCTCCAGATTCTGGCAAGGAAGAATCCAAAAATGAAGCTGGTGAGGGTGCAAGTGGTTCTAGTCGAAAGAGCAGTGGCAAGGAAGGATCCATAAATGAAGCTGGTGAGGTGCAAATGGTTCCAGTCGGAAGGGCAGTGAAGGTGGCCATGGCAGCCAGGTACTAACTTCCAAGTTCAAACTAAATCTAAGAGAGTTTTACCGAAAAAAAATCTAAGAGAGTTTTAGTTTGAACAGTAGTAATTTTATAGTTTTCCAGGGGTAAAGTAGTCATCTTAACATTATTTGGATTGATGGGTTGGACCGGTTTACTCACAGGTGTAAAATGAGACCTGATATATGAACTAAATCTATTTACCAGCAAGGCTGACGATGCCAAACAGATGATTCTATTATATTTTTTTTGTCATAAAATTAAACTTTTATTTTGCAATTTGAAGGAACCCTTGCTGAGGCTCTTAGTGATTGGGAAAAAAATGCTTCCGGATCAAGCCAAGAAGAGCCGACCGTACTGGGGATTTGTGGAGATGGTGACTACGAGAATTGAAGATGTGAAAACTGCTCTTAAAGGAGGTACCCATTCTTTTTTATTCAACAATTTTTTTTTTTTTTCCTGGGCCTCCATCCGTGTAAAATTTATATTTTAGGTGAGGTAAAAGATGTTAGATTTTTACATTCATAGCGTTTCTTCCTAAACCTTAATGTCCATACAAAGATCTTGAACACAATGTAGATTCAATGTAAACATGTGCATAGAAAATTAGTTTTCGCCATTAGTTTTGAAGCTTTGATCACATTATGAATTTAATAGCCGTAGAGATTCTACTTATTTCCTATACTCATGTGCAGAGAGGAAAAGAAACTAAAACTTTAGAGACTCATGACTTAGTATATATAATACTGACACAAATCCTAATCAATCCCATATTGAAATAGAGATTGTCTAGCTCTTTATCTTGTGACAAACCAAACTGAACCGATCAACCTAGAGACTGTCACTAGTCAATGGGTCTGATAATTATTGTCCATATTAATATATTCTAACAAAAGAAAATAGAAGTTTTTTTCCCTCCCCATAGGATCACATGGAGCCTTATGGAATCTATAAACATCTTGTTTTCATCTCCATTGTAGAGGAATATGATAATGCAACAAAAGGACACCAACGTAAACCTCCTGCAAGAGCATTAGGCAAAGGAGTATATAGGATTATAAAGCACTATACAGGCAAGAAGGTGCATACCCATTTTATCTACAAGTTTGAATTCCCACCCGAAGATTCCAAACATGAACCCCAAGAATCACTTAATGTGGAACGTGAAGGTTCATTCCTCATACAGATAAAGAATCCAGACCAACATGGTAGATCTCAGTTTGGAGGGCTTCAGAACAAACGCAAGACTGTCTTCTCTGCACATCTTCAAGGGCAGTTTGGGCACTTACGGTACTGTCCAGCTAACCCTCTGGACTTTTTGAATTATGAGGGCTGTGAATTCCTACTAATATCAGCTTCTGATGATATTGAAGAGGAGTTGGGGTTAGAACTCATGCCAGAAGGGGAAACCGAACTGGATTGTTCAGATTTGCTGAAGACACAGGTTGACATTGAAAGGGGGGTCTACTATAGAGTGGCTAGGTCTACCATGTTGTGCATATCCATCCTGTACACTACTCCACGCACTTCACAAAATACATAATCTAAACAATGCACATAACATTCACAACACAGATATACGTGGTTCACTACCACAGTATGTGATGGTTAAGTCCATGGAGTAATGCCCTACGGGCTCCGTATATACTCAATACTTAATTTTTAGTTGTTTACACAACAAGGAGTACATACACCCAATTTACCCAGCATAAAATTAGGAGGGCACAAATATACCAATAATTCAGGTACCAAAGTACCAGTGCTCAGCACATGCTGCACATACTATGCTTAATCTGCACCCACAGGAAGCAAACAGTAATAGTTTTTGGGCTTATAGCAATGTCCTACAATTTAATCCCCACTAGCTAGGCATTCATCATTTATCACCTACAGCTAGCATACATTGAGTACAAAAAATAAACAATTAACTCATACAAGGTTAGGAGGCTTACAACCTTTGTTTAGCATATTTTTTGGTAATCTGGAAAAACTTTAGGATGTCTCTATGAAGTCTGGCACAGTCTCGAAGTCCCCAAGAAAACCTTCAATTCATTGTATACAACATAGGCCACATTTCCCTCTCTCTCTTCTTCAAAACACCAACACACCTTTTAATACTCCATTAAAGCTTCACTTAGGCTCATGTAACTGTCATTACTACCCAACAGCCATTCAACTCTCAAATACACATCAATGAAGCTCAACTCCACTTCTTGATGGTTGGTGGAAGGATTCAAACCATTCATACACACCAACATTGTAATGAAGCTTCACACAAGCTCATAATCACCATACATATTCAATGGAAGCTTCACCAACCTCTCACCACTCATTAATGCACCACTGACAGACAAGGTTGAGGTTGGTGGGTGATTGATTGCTCACACACAAGGCTAAACCCTCAAAAACCCCTTTATACCTCTTCTATTCTCTTCTTTACAATTTCTACTCAACTTTGAACTCCATTAATCGCTCACCACCATTCTGGACCTTCATTACTCTTCAATGGAGCCTCAATATCCTCATAGAAGATTGGTGTAGAGATTTTTCATCATAGAACCCACCAACACCTTCCAAAGAGAGTTTTTCACCAAAAACCCAAGCCTACTCCCTGTTCTTCATCCTCAAAATGTTCTTCAGTGGTAGAGCATTCAAAATCGAAGAGAATGCAATTTGAACGGTTCGATTTGGACCTCAATTGATCAAGATATGATCAAAACAAGTTTGGCCAGTAAAAACATTTAGAATAGAATCTTTTGACCGCATATGGTGTACTCGCGCCGCACCAGAGCACTGGTTCGCTAACAAGATAGAGCGCTGTCGAAAATCCATTGGTCGCATGAAGAATCATTTATATCCGTCGTTTGATCGTCTGAAAATGACGGAAGTCTGAGAATGGCGGAAGAGAATAACCACCATTGGATTTGATCATCGCGTCATTTAAAATCGGATTTAATATAATCCGTAGGATTTGGATCATTGCCGATGACGCCATGTACACATGCTACACTGAAGCTATGTCTCAGCTGACTGATCAGACGGCGTTGTCGAGTTCCGATTGGTTCTCAAGGAATATTCGATAGCTGTTGTTGGATCGATGAGAAAAGGCGGGATTGGTCTCTAGTCGTTGGATCTGACAGATCGCGTAAAGTGCGATCAGATTGAATCAAAGCCATTCGATCTGCAGCTGTTTTGATGTGCACCATACTCGCGCCACACTGAAGCACTGCGCCAACTCCATGCGCCGCAGACCATCGAATTAAGTTGCTTCAGTCCAATGAAAAAACTCGCAGGAGGATCTCTTAGCGTTCGCCGAGATGCACATTAGCCCACCTTTTTATGGGCCGTCAGATCGAGATTTTGACGACGTGGCTCATTCTTTTCCGTCGAATTGGCTTCTTGTTCTTTTCAAAATCCCAAAAATGTCCCTGCCAAACCCTTTAATGGCCTCTGTAACCAATTTGATACTCTAAGTATCACTTCAATGGGCCATTGGCAGTAGGGCCCCCCTCTCTCTTCGCATACCATCGAGCACCTAGTGTGCGAGTGCGTGAGGCCTATGACATGCGCGAGGGGCCTGCTGCCTTGTGGCTGGCCTGTATGCTAGCTAGCAGGCAGCGGACTTGCTTGCTGCATGGCCTGGGCTGCCTTGCGACCTCGGCTGCCATGTGGCCTCGGCTGCCTTGCGCCCTAAGCTTCCATGTGGCCTGGCCACCTCACCTGTGGGTCCCACTCATGGTTTTCTCTCTCCTCCTCTCTCTTCATTCTCTCTCCTCCTCTCTCTTCATTCTCTCTCCTCCTTTTCTTTCTTCATTATATGCTTGTCAGAAGCCACATTAGATGCCACATCACCATAGATTGCCACACATCATCAGTGGGGCCCACTATGGGATCCAATGCCACCTCAGTGGGGCCCACCCACTTTCTGTCTCTAGAATTTCTCTCTTTTCATTTTCTCTTATATTTTCTCTCTCTAGATGAAACAAGTTATACCATTAGTGAGACCCACTCTGTAGAACACTGTAGAACACGCCCAAGGCTTCTTCATCACTACCACTTGCACAGACATTCTCTCTCCTCATTTCTCTTACTGTAAGCTCATCCACAATGCCACATCAGTCAAGTTTCCAACAAGGACAACACATAGTCCAACACATCTGCTACTCCCCTTCTAAGGGGTACCTGGGTTTGAACGAAATCTTCACACCTGTTTGATCACCCTTGACAGTTCAAGGCCTGAGGCTAGAATGCTCGTGAACTTATCTTTTTGATTTTGAACGAGTGAATATTGTAGTATATATATACGCTGTAGTTTGTAGGTTTTCTTATGTCATGTAAATAGTTGGCCTTATTCTCTTCAAGTAGTTACTGGTCTTTGTTAGCCTATGGTTTGCTCTTGCTGGGTATCTTTTGTTGCTGGGGAGAATCTTTTTTGTAGGGAGTTATTCTCCTAAGGCTACGTTTGTTTCACGTAAAAGTTGGAAAAGAAAATTTTTCAGTAAAATAAGATTTTTATTTTTTTATTTTGGGGGGAAAATATATATATATATATATATATATATATATATATATATATATATATATATATATATATATATATATATATATATTTTTTTTTTTTTTTTTTTTTTTTTTTTGAAAAAACCGTTTCATCTCTTGTGGTTTTTTCGAAATACAAATACATCCAAATGTTTTAAACAAGGATAAATTTCAGCTACCCCCCATAATAATTTCGAAACATCATCTACCACCCACACTTTTCAAAAAACATCAACTACACCCAAGTAACTGACGGAAGAGACTGAAATCATTGTTAGACATTTTTACCCTTTTCGTTTTTAATTGAAAATTTAAAAAAAAAAAATTACTAATATAACCCATCTCATTTTCTAACTTATACAAAAAAAGAAAATTTGCCTTAGAACCTGCATCTGAAGAAACTATCTTGTGTCATCGGAGAACATAAACACATACCCCTTGGGAATAATCTAGGGTTTCTTCAAGTCGAGATGGATTTGGTTGTTACTGTGAAACTGGAAGCCTGAGCCCGCCAATCGGCTCTTCACCGTGCTGGATCTGCATAAGAAATACTGAGATCGCCGACGATAGGAGACTCTTTTCGCCCTAAAGAGATGTGAAATTTGGAAGAAACGTTCAGTTTCAATGAAAATCTGAAATCCATGGGGGTGACCTGGTTCCCTCCACTGGTAGGTTGTCAGCCATGTCGTCGGAGAAGGAAGGGAGAAAAAAAGAACCAGACAAGAAAATAAAAGAAAACAGATGGAGAATTGAAGAATAAGAAGATAAAGAAACAAATAAAAGAAAACAAAAATGAAGAAAAAGAATGAGGCAGAGGAAGAAGGAGAAGAAAAAAAAAATTCCAGTGAGAAAAACACACAGGAAGAAGAAAACCAGAAAAGTAACGTAGGACGACGAGTAGAAAGAAAAAAAAAAACTACCTGGTTGGTCGCTTGAATAAATGGCAGTGCCAGAATAAAAATAAAGTAGAAGGAAAAACATATTAAAATCAAGATTAGGAATTGGAAGGAAAAACAGAGGAGAATAATAGCCAAGATCCTGAAAAATGAGTTAAAAAAGAGTCTCGGAAAAGGGTCGGCCATTGACGATGGCAAGGAATCATTTTATATCTCAGTTTCGGAGGGTCATCCGATTGCTGTAGGTTTCCATAGCTAAGTTTCAGTGGGTAAAGAAGAAGAAACATGATTTAGATTTGGGGTTTTACCCTCCTTAAGTAAAGGAGGGTAAAACCGTCTTTTAACATTTTCTTAAGGGCATTATTGTCCATTTCAAAATCAATTTTGGGTGACATCAGCAACTAACATAATTCGTTTAACGGAATGGATCTATTTGATTAACGGTGGTAAACGTTTGGGTGGTAGTTGATGTTTTTTGAAAGGTGTGGGTGATAGGTGATGTTTCGAAACTATTTTGGGGGGTAGCTGAAATTTATTCTTTTAAACAATTATGAATATCTGCCCTACGACGATTATTAAATCATAACTTAATCCACCTTTTTAGATATATTCTGTTAGATGCTGATGGTTTATGATTAATATTTTTGTAATGATTAAACTAATTAATCCCATTAAAGGGTCAAATACCTGACTTACTTTCTTCTCAGTTTGTCTTCCTTCACTATCTTCTTTTCTCCCTCTCTCGTTTTTTGCGATTGCTCGATTCTCTTTCCCTACTATCAGATCTTGGTAGTAGATGTTGTCAAATGTTTGAGAGGTGACGGGGTCCAAGTTGCCAGCAATGTTAGGGTTTACATTTTGGGGATTGGTAGCAATCAACTACTGGGCATAGCTTCCCTTGAAGGAAGGGTCGACGTGGAATACAAAATTACCCCTCCTCGCCGGCAAGTAGTTGTAGTTAGAACCCCAATTTCCATCTTTAATGCGACGGAAGTCCCAAGTGAATATTCCAACGAATTGCTAATGAAAGGTCTGAGACGTCATGAGCGCTTTAGAAATCTGGTGATTTTCTCAACTCTATTTGAAATCTGATGGTATCTCTATCATTTGGAGTGGATTATTCTAATGATGTCTCTATTGTTCCGGGCTGTACAAACCAATATAGCTTCTCTACATGTATTCCGAAGGTAAAAAAATCTGCATATATTTCCATTGTTTCTGGTATTAGTGGGTGATTGAGGAAGTGAAAGAAATGGGTATTTTTTTTAATTCTCTCCACCTTGTTTTTGGGTAAAAAAAAGGGCGTCTCAGTGCACGAAACTCCCATTACTACAGGCTCTGGGGAGACTCAAAATGTATGTAGCCTTACCTCCACAACATGGAGAGGTTATTTTCGTGTTTCGAATCCGTCTCCACCTTGCTTTTGGGTACAGATTACAAAATCTAAAAAGAAAAAAATTTAATATCAGACACACCTACTTTACTACAATGACAAACTCAAACATCATCAATGGACTTTATCCGAACCCCTTGGGTCTTCGTCGCCTTACTTGGATGACAGTGAAATGGTGACTGTGGAGAATGAATCTGGGAATGAGGAGGGGGAGGAGATTGTGTAAGAATTAACAATCAATCAATCAAATCAAATAACATATTTGGATCCATTGCGTTTAAAGGATAGAGGTTTTACAAGCTTTTTGAGCGTCCTCTGTCAGTAGTCGTCAAATCCTCTATCAGTCTAGTCTACTCCCTTTTCTCATGTACGTTGAACAACACAGCCAACTATGGGATTGGTTATCTATATATAGACAGGGAGCAAGGACCAATCCTAAAAGAAGGGTAATTTGGTCCTTCCTATAATTGGGCCAAATTACAAATAGGTCCCCAATCTATTACACGTTAAGGTGGATTAATTGAAACCCTCCCACAAGGGTAGCATCCAATCACAGCCGTCCATTCAACACCCATCCACTAATCCAAACCCACACAATGACTGGTATGTGTCCATAATGATGAAACCATTACATTCTCTCACTTGGGCTGCATCAGTACATTGCTTCAACCATGGATTAGAAAATATTATAATCACATATAGAAATTGTTGAAAGTAGCTCACCTTAACCATTACACCCTTGGGCCAAGTAAGAACATAAACACTTAATCGTAAACGTCATCACGTCTCAAGTCAAAGTGGGACACTACAAGTCAAAATGCTTACACCCTTATCCGCTTTTGGGCTACAAATAATGTAAAGCTAGCTTAGGGAAGTTGCATGTCTCGATCGTCGAACATGTGAAATCCAAATTAGTCCCGATTTTCGACTAAACTCATTAGCTACTCCATCATTTAGAGCTTACTGGAATCATTCTTGACATGACAAACTGCCACTAAAACTTCCAAAATAACTACTCCATATAGAAGCACACTATAGATACCTCATATTGAAGTATCATAGGACTAGATTTGTAAATCCCATTTCACTAGCCCAAGTTCTCAAGCTGAGTAACTCTACTAGCTATGTGTACCTTTAGATATAACCTTTGACATGTGAGGAAGGTAATATATGGAACTACCTCTACTATCATTCAAGGTCTGCCCTTATTCTCATTCAAGGCTTGTCTTTACTAACATTCAAGGCAAAATATGTACATGTACAAATAATGAAAAAACTATAAGAACACTAACATTTATTTAAAAGTAATATACACTATATGTCTATAAAACGTACTCCCACTAACAAAATATATCAAGGGATTCAACTAATCCCATACAAGCAACACGCTATTGAAAAGCCTTTGGAGCTAAAGCTTTTGTCAATGGATCAGCAATCATAACGTCTGTAGAAATGTGCTCAATAGATGTCATAGACTCTTGAACCTTATCCCTAACTAGGAGATACTTTATATCAATGTGCTTTGAGGCAAAAACACTCTTGTTATTACGAGAAAATTGCACTGTAGCAAAATTATTACAATATATCTTTAGTGATCTGACTATGGAATCAACCACTTAAAGCCCTGAAATGAAGTTTCTCAACCATAGAGCTTGAACTGTGGCCTCATAACATGCCACAAACTTCTTGGTAGTAAATTTTTGTTATAATCATGCAAATTTTTGCATATTGGACCTATTAAGCTCTTTTTTGAAACTCCAACAGTTAAAATTATCCTAATCACGTGAATGAAAGTAATTTAAGACGGCCAAGGAAATTAACTTGTATCTTTTTTGCTTTTGTATTGCAAATTGAAAGAAATGGAATTCTGATTCCATCGCTGGTGACTATGAAGCTTCTAAATGTTTCCTTTTTTTTTTATATGTAGATATGAAAAATATTTATAATAAGTATAGAATTAAGTTTCGAAATGTTGATCAACTTGCGTGAATTGGCAAATGGTCTTGAGACTATTTTTAAATGCTAATAATAATAATCATTTATGAAGTCTCGGACTCATTGAGGAACATAGGCCTTCAATGGAGTCATATGTATCAAAGGTGAGTCCATTCGATAGTGATAGGCAAGGTTAACATTCCCTTAGTGGTTGGCCCATTCATTAAACATGTAATCTTTAGTAATGGGCTAATAAAAGGTTATAACATAGTAAAATATGTTGGATTTTAAATTTTTGAAATTTTACATTTAACCGAACAACTGGTGCAAAATTAATTTCACTTCACTTCTCGTGCAACCAAACGACTCAAGGGAAAACAATTTCACTTCACTTCCCTTCACTTCACTTCCCTTTTCCATTTGCCTTGCAACCAAACATTGCCTAAAAGACTATTCTTGATTCTATCTTAAGTTTCAGCTATTGTCAATATAATTCTCTGACTGTTATTCTCTAAATTTCAAATTCTCAAAATATATTATATCATCCATTGATAAACATAAGAAATTCTTTGAAGCATACTTGTGTTGAGAATCTGAAGTTGTAATATGTTCGGTAGTGCATGGGTATATTTGTAGCTAAAAATCATAGTTGGGGGACTTAGGTTATTAAAGTCATTGGTCAACGAGTTTCTTGTAATTAAAGTTTTAAATTTCATAAATATAACGGTAATTTACACCAGAGATACCCAACGTTTTGAGAAATCATACCAGAGGTACCTTACGTTTCAAAAATCATACTAGATGTACCTCTTCTCATATTTCCAACATTAACCCTATCTAACGTTAGCATCCTTCAAGTTAACCATTAGATCTACCTCAAACTTTCAGGAACTGATGGTTTCTTGTTGAACTACCCTTTTTTGGTGTCTGATCGTTGGCACACTCACCTAAAAAGTAGCAAGTTGGGGTACAGAGTTTTCACTGGAGGTGTGTACCATAGTCGAGCTTTGTGACTTGGTGATGAGCAACCGCCGATGAGGAAGGGCCATGGGAGAGGACAGGGGCAAGAGAAGAATGGGCAATTGAGACAATGATGAGCACATGGGAATCTGAATGGTGAGTCGTTGCAGCAACGGGATGGTGAGAGCGTGAACCATGCTAAACAGGGATAAATTTGGAAGTACAAAAATAGAAAGTACCCCAATTGTAAAATTTTTTAAACGTCAGGTACCTCTAGTGTAATTTACCCTAAATATAAATATGAGAAATCAACTGAGTAACTGAACTTATTGATCTGTTTTCTTCATTTCTTTTCTTCTCTTTTTTCTATCTTCTTAGGAGGTTGAGTGTTCGATCTCAGCTAGGTGCGGAAAGTGTGTTGTCATGCCCCTCTGCACTAACCAGGTGTTGGTGTCTGTGCAAATCCGAATGTATGCATTTACATGGGGAGATGTTGATATACATTATTATGTGCTCTTCCTAATAACTCAAGCTTTTAGGATAAGTGGTTGTAACATACCCAATAGAAAAACGGCAAGAAATATACAAAGTAATGGCCATAAGCTTCACTTCGTCACTTTTTTAGATTGAACATATTGTGTAAGAAAGGTCTGTCCAGTTCTGTCCCTTAAGACTTTATTCTGCACCCTCATTACTATCCGCTTCAATAATCATGAAAAATTTAGTGACAAAGATAAGAATTTACATTTACATATAAAGCCATCACATTCTTGCAAGTTACATACAATTTTTGTTGGTAGATTCAAGTAGCATGGCAGAGTAAAGTACACCTGTTATATTGGCCTACACCACCAACCAGATATCATAATTAGCTCAGCCTTTTCCAAAGGAATGAAAATAAAAAACGAAAGATGACTCTCAAAAAAAAGAGATAGACATAAGAGATATTCAGTGGCTTGAACCACCCACACATGATCATCCACGTCTGCCATGGTCACCTTTGAAAGAAGCTTCCTTAAGTTGCATTCTTAGGCTGTTTAATGAAGTTACTTTTGGAGTGAGGAGGCTGGAAAAGAGAGAAAGCAAGAGTGCTACTTTTGCCATTGAAATATTTTATTATTTATGGAGACTACAAACAGATGCACCACCCAATTCTTTTCTAATCAAGTCTAAGATGTCCATAACCTGCAAAGAAGCAATTATTACCACTTAAGAATATATCCACTGGTGAAGAAAGCAGAAATCCTTGACAAGTAATATTTACATATATGTGTATGTTGGCCAATGTGTACATGTTATAAAAGGGGAAGAGGGGGCATTTCATGAATTAATTGTACAGATATGGTGCAAACTGCAAGTTGATGACCAAAGCTTCTTTAGGTAATAAATGCTGAGAATAAATGCTAACGAATAAATTGACAGAGGAGGCTTCTTCTTTGTCATGATTCTGATTCAAGTAATGATGCAGATAAATAGCAGAAGTGGGCTTACTTAAGTAAAAAATAAGCTTTGGAGGGGTAAGGTAAGGTTACATATGTGTTGGACCTTTGGTTCAATGAGTATTCATTCATTTCATTGTATTTGGAAACTTTAATGGGCCTAAATTAGGTATAGGAGACAGGAATATAGAATTAATTGGGGTTTCAGTCATTTTCTGTTTCACTCCTTATTTCTTATTATATTATCTTTAGCTGGAATAGGGCTTATGTTAGCAATCCAGCTTATCTCTATCTTATCTGTATCTATAGAGTCAATCTTAGTAAAATAGGTTGCTTTTTTCCCCTATTGAATTATGTTATCTCTATTGGTCCTACGAGGGTCAGCTCACATTATAAATAGAAGTAAAGCCCATAGCCTCTCAGAAAGATTTGATGTAATATCAGTTAAATTTTCTGATTTTTTCTGATGTAGTTTCAGTAGTTGCTGCTGTGGATTCAATAGTGTGCTTGGTGGATTTCAAATGAAGGCTATGGTGGATTCCTTAGTGGAAGAATGGATTCATATTCTTAGGTTTTGGTGAATTCCTGCCCTGTTACCTATTTTTCCATCTATTTTATTCAAGTTCACAATTCTGATTTCTTTCAAAGTTTTCACCCTGCAGTACTTTGTTTCACACAATTTTCTGGTTTGTTACCTTGTTCTGGGTTCCTGTTAATGTTAGTCTCTAGCTGGAATTTTCTGGTTCGAAAATAGTTTACATGAAGTAATCAACAGATTGAGGATGAAAAAGGTGTCGTCAACTCAAATACAAAGCTATAATAAAAGAGAGATGATTGATGCAATAAAATGTTGTGCTTAGATTCAAACGGTTAGACTAAGTGGATACATCCCTTTTGACTTCAAATAATTACTAATGAATGTATACTTCTCCAAACAGGACAAGGTTTATTAAGGGATAGTGAATAGTTTCTAATTGTATAATTAAGTTCACAAAAAATGAATAATGGGATTTATTTACACAACAAGGCAAAGAGTCAGCCAACATGTTACCTTCCACACTTCTACATGAGTACAGCTGTAGTAATCTATTTTTATTTTCAATAACCACAATAGTGGTATAGTAATGATGTTGAAAGTTGTCCGCGGTGAATATTTTAGTAATAACTCATTAATATTTATGTTGTCTTTTAGTTTTTATCATACAGGTATAAGGCCACTTTCCTATTTTTTGCAAGTTGCAACAAGTGTTGGATTTTGCAAAGATACTTTATTTTCAATTTTTGATAGATAAGTTAGCATTGTAATTTCTGCCTAGAACATGCAGTTTGAATTCTCACCCATCCCAGATCTGATGAAATAGGATGACTTGAGACTGAGATATGGATTGAATTGGAAGCAATGCCCTTTGGAGCAACTATTGGAAGTTGCTGATCTCTTTTTGTTGTAGTTCCTCCAAAAGTTTGATTGTAGATCCCATTACGTGGTGGTTTGTTATGTGCCTAATAGGACCTAATCTTGTGTATAATCACTAGACTGAGCAAGCTTAATATGAGATATGTTAAAGGGTTTCATTTAACAAATTCAACAAACTCTGGAACTTTTGGCATATCAGTCAAGTACATAACATTTGGTATCACAGGTCAACCACCACGTCACTGATTCGAGTCATAGAAAAGGCTAGTTTAGAGAGAGACTAACTGGAGTAAAGTGAAAGTCATCAAGAAATGGCTACCGGCTGCCAGGCTGACCCCCTGGAGCAAAATGGAGCCGTTTGGAAAGGGCAACCTGGTATCGTAGTGACAGTTGTATAGAATGGAGTTTCTGAGGACAGCGGCTGTAGAATTTTGATGGTTTGTTATGTGCCAAATAGGGTTTAATTAGTGTATGGGCATTAGATTGGGTCAGCCATGTATGAGATACGTTAAAGGGCTCTTGATTATGTGTTCCATCAGTTTTGGGGCTTTTGACATATCAATTAAATAACTAAAATTAAAGAGAGGTCATTGGTACAGAGAACTTCCTCAACTGTGTTGCTCTCATCTCTGAAATTTCTATATTATCGGAAATCGTAAGATGGGTTCTAACAATCTAAGAAAGTAAGTACAAAGTATAAAGAAATAAACATGCACAAAACATAAGATAAGTAGATAAGCGCACACATTTAGATAAAAAAAGCTCTCAAAGATTGGGATAAATCTTACTTCAAAATATTGTTGCAAAATAGGTGAGTAGTGATTTAGTGTTACATATATCTTCCCAAGAAGACCCAGAAGTGTATCTACCTCATCACCCAGAAGATCAACCTGTACACAGCACCTAGATTTTTTAGTGTTTGAGAAGTTTTACAAAGCCAAACAAACTTGGAACAATAACATAATTTTCAGGTAGGGAAATAGAAGCCTACAGGTACTGTAAAGTAATGAATTAGTCTATGATTCACTTCAAACAGAGTATTAAATGCTCTCTTAGGATCCTAGATCAAATTTACGACCACAAATGTAGCTTAAAGCTTACTATCTAGTAAAAACACATTACATTATCCATAAGCAAGATTTTAATATCGGTATCGGGCATTGTATCGGAGGGGTGATTAAAGATACACATGGAAATGCTTATGGAACAAGCAAAATACAATTTTGAAGCATAAAACACCTTAAATTAATAGTAATTAGGTCCAATCATAGGATGTTAATGGTTGGACCTAATATCCACCATGTGGTAGATTAATTAGGACCTAATTTTTTTTTACAAGTATGCCCCATGATACTTTGATATGCCTGTTAATTTTAAATTCAACCAAAGTTAGTCAAGTTTTATGTTTTCTATAAAATTGATGCCTTTCCCGAAATTTTGACTTGATTGTGTATACTGTTTACATATTCTAGCACGCATGGGATCATGCGTGTGTACCAAAAACAACAAAAGTTGTTACTTTTTTAACATTTGATTCGTTTATGTACACAATATTGTTTAGATAGATTGTCATGCATGGGTTTATATGTGTAATAAAAACAAAATTTAATATATTATCTAATATTTTGATTTGATTTTGTATATTTTTTTTAGATATATTGTCATGTATATTAAAGAACAAAATTTGATGCTTTTTTTAACGTTTTAATTCAATAGTATATATTGTTTCAATACACTGTCATGCATAGGATCACATTCACATATATTAAAATAACAAAAGTAAGAGAAAAATGGAGAGAAGTTCAAGAAAGCTCCAGAGCTCTCCTCTCTAAAGCAAAAACTAATTTTCTTCAATCGAATGCTTAACATTGACGAATAGGAATGGAATATTCATACAATAACATATGAACAGTAAGAACTAGACTTATTATCGATACTGGAAATTCCTAGTTTCAAAGGCTTGATTGCCCCCTTTGGTATTTTACTAGGTCTTTCACCGGCACCAAGGTGTCAAGGTGTCGCCTAGGCACCGCCTAGGTGCCCAGGCACCCTTGTGACGCCTTGGAAAATCGGACGCCTTGGTCGCCTAGGCGGGCACTTTGATCGCCTAGGCAGGCTCCCTGTTAGGCCTCCAATGCTTTGGTTCGCCTTGGAGCCTTGACAACTATGCACCACCTTGTTCAGCAACATGCCTTCGAGTTCTAGATAAAAATCCAGAGACAAATAAAGATATCTTGAGTAGGAACCGGTACCAGGCTACCAACCAACGATAAATTCAATGCATCCCATTCATATCAAAGATAAGCTCAACCACAGAACATTTCTTTCTCTTAAGGATATAATAATGAATTATTTTCGAACACATGGAATATTTCTTGCGAATCAAAGAATAAGAAATTTTGGAATTTTGGAATAAATGAATGGAAAAATTGGTTAAATGGAAAGCCTAAAAATATAGCTTGACTTTATAGAGGAGGTGGGCTAAGAGCGCCTTATTTTATTTATCAACAGAGTTGTGCTGGGACCATACCTATGGCAACAGGCCTATTCTGTTTGACCCTGGCCTCCTTTTCTTTTCGATGAAAAGTATTTTAACTGAAACAGAAAATCCTTACTAATAAAGGTAAAAGGAGGCTTGTCAAGAGAAAGTAAACAACGCCTTCGCAAAGTACATAGGTCATCTTTGCATATAAAGAATATTAGTTGTTAGAGTCAAGTCGCTCGCCCATGGAGGAGGCCTGAACCAAAAGCTTTTGATGCTCTTTTTCCTCCTGGCTATTCACACATGAAGTTAAGAGAAAGAGAGAGGAAAAATCAACCAAGTGGAGACATCTCCTTAAATATCAAATCATAACGTCCGTATCATATCGGCAATGACCAATACCGCATACGTAACCGATACCGTCCGATACGGAATGATACTTAAATAAATCCTTGCCCATAAGTAAAAAATAATTGCAGTACAATTACCTCAGCTTCAGCCTTTTGAAGGTCAAAGCATCTCCTCATAAAAGCTTTCCTATAAAGCAAGTCCTTTCTCCTTGGTGACGCCACATGCTCAACAAGTGTATCTAATTGATATTGCACTTCCTCCAATCTGAAAATGGCTTAACATAAAAATCATGATACTCCACTTCTGTTAGTTTGATTTTCAATCGAAAAATACAATAATGTTGCAGTCAAAAGCAACAAAACAACATAAACGACAAGCACTTACATAGTTAAATGTGACCTTCAATAATAACAACAGAAGGGGTTCATGCAACTTAGGTAGGAGGCTTATCTTTTCTTTGGTAATTAATTTATACTTTGTTGGTTGAGATCAGATATTGCATATTAAAATCTTGCAACTACACCTAAATGTTAACTGAAATATCAGACCAAGTGATGCATAAGACAGAAGTTCACAGAACACATGATTCTTCATGGCTAAGACTCCAAATGTCAAATTGTTCAAATAGGAAATGAGAAATGATTGCTACCTTCAACGAATTTTAGAAAAATGCTATTCCTTATAATATTGAAAGGTATAACAGCATCCAAATAACTGTCAGTTTCAGATGGTTGTTCTTTAAATAAAAATATGGCAAGGAACAGATAATGAATTGGAGTCACAAGAGTAAAGCATTGATAAGCAAGTGACACTAAGGCTACGCTAAAATGTTGTTATTCTCATGAATTTCTTTGGGCAGAAATTCTGAGAATTATCTTTTCTATGAGGTCATTGTACAGTCGAGTAATGTCACTGGTGGTACTGGTTACAGATGGAAGGGGATAGTTGAAGGGAGTATATGTTCTTATTGATCTATAATATCCTTTCCATGAAAAACATCATAAACTTGCTCTTGCCCAAAAACAATGTTTTACAGTTTGTTTGCATCTAAGATAGAGTGCTTTGCATAAGTCTTCATAAAGAAAGAAAACAAGTTTTGTCCTGCATTTAAATTGAAGATCATCAGATAAGAAGTTATCCCATTCATGGGAATATTTTTTATCGTATAGCTTCCATCAAGTAACTTCTATTAGAAGATGATAAAACAAGTATATCTCAGGAAAAGGATACGTAATACACTCAATTGACACACGGAAAAATATAATTACATTTTAAATTCCCACAGCAGTTCTTGATGCTACAAGATGAAGTCATGACTCTGAGTCGTGCTGGTTTTCAATTAAAGAATAAAAAGAAGAAGGAAAGAGCAATGCATTTGACTGTTCTTGACAATGAAGTCATCTTGAGACTCAACTCATACTATTTTTAATTTGAAAAAAAAAAAAAAAAAAAAAAAAAAAATCATCTTAGTTTTTTCAAGAAATCATATGATTTTTTATATTTATCATACTCAATCAAGTCCATTGGTTCATGCTACTATATGCACTCAGATATGGTTAACCATAAATCATATGAAATGTTAGTGTAATAATGAGAGGAATGGAAATAAGAAGATGGAAACCTGATGGCTTAACAAAATCTACCCAGATGTGTTGAAAAAGTGTTGCAGTGTTACATTTAGCTCGTGATGAGGTTCTAAAGTTGGTGAAAAAGAGGAACATAAAATCGATAGCTGGCCACTATATCCAATTAACTTGCAAGCATATGGTAATTGAGCAGGGATTCATAGAGAGGTCAATTACTCACAATTGAACAGTTCAATCACTGTAGATTTGCCACAATGATGGAACCATTAGACCATTCATATGACGGTTAGCCAACCACCATATGTAAACCGATATATATCCTTTTACAGAGAGAATTATCATGATGCCACCAGCAGAAAAGAATGAATGAAAATACACACTGCCAAAATTCAAATAGAACTGAGGTATTAGGAAGAACTTCCGTAAATAAATAATACCTCAAAATATTTCGCCCAACTTTTTCGTGCATCATATGTTCTATATCCCCTTGTTCTTTCAAATATTTCATGAAAATCACTTGTAACTCTTCATTCATTTTTGGTAAGAAAAAGGAGTTCTTTCCATCTTGTGTAATTTCTTTTATTGGAGTATTTTGGTTGTCAACTTGTTCTAAATCTTCAACAGTAATGCCTAATGTGGCTCCCAACTCCCTCAACTGAGCCTTACTGATACTTATTTGTTGCAAAGCCTTCTTTAGATTTTTACTTGCTGAAGCTAGAGCATTGTCATTATCAAAAATTTCAGATTGAATGTTCCTTTCATCCAACTCTGTGTGTTGCAGAGAGATGAGGTCGAGATGCACATTTTTTTCCCCCACTTCAGAGATCACACTTGCAATCATTTTGTCCTCCACTTCGAAACATCTGGACAGAGAAGCAAGTTTTTGTATCAGGTTCTCATTTTCCTTTTCATTTGAACTTTGAAACTCTTGGGTGAATGGAAATTCTTTCATATAATTGTCCATATTCCTGGTGTCTTGACCTTCTGTTAAGTAAATGTTAACGTCTTTGACTGCCTCATTGATGGCTATCCCATTTATCTCATCCTTGATGAGATTCTCAATTATATAACTTTCTATCTCCATATTCCATTCCAGTACCATTGTCCTGAATAAAACAGATAAAATATCCTCCCTAACCAGGCATTCAAAACACTGAAAAAAGATGTTACTAGATGATAAATCTTCTGGAAAGAAGTTATTTTTTAGAGCCTTTTGACATCCATTTACTTTGAAATGAGCAGAGATGGCAGTATCTTTGACAAGCTTACTAGATTTGATAGGATGTATCTCTCCTCTGGTGTGGCTCTCAACATTATAATTTTCAATTAAACTATTCCATTCCCTTATCATTTCCTGTAAGAAAACTTTCAACACATCCTCACTTATTAGGGCTTCTATGTTTCGGAACATCTCATTACTTGGATGTGAGTCTTCCTGAAAGTTCCATTCACTTATGTTTTCTCGACGTTCTATTAAGGTGGAATCATGAGTGCACTCGATATCTTTCAGAAGGTTGTCTTGCCCCCATATCTTTTGATATTCTGTCAAGGTGAAACTAGGAGTGCTACTTATATCCTTCACCGCTTCACTAGAAACTCTTTGATATAGCCCTTCTCTGATGCAGCTTTCCATGTAATAACTTTCTATGGCTTTGTTCCATTCTTTAACCATTTCCTGCAAGTAAATAATTAACACATCCTCCCTTATAAGACCCTCTAAATGTTCAATCAAATTGTTGGTGGATGAGGAATCTTCTGAAAATATACATTCATTCCTTGCTTCCTGACATTCTCTTGAGGTTAAGCAATGCCTGCAGCCAAAATCCCTGACCACCTCACTGAAAACAATTTGATATATCTCTTCCTTAATTTGGTTTTTAAACTTATAGCTTTCGACATCCTTGTTCCATTCTTCCAACATTTTCCTGAAGAAAATATTACATACACACTCCTTTATTAGGTTTTCTGTGTCATAATTATTACATAACTCAAGGTGATCCTTCACTAACTCCCTTAAAAAAATAGCATAAATCCCTTCAGTCATCACAGTTTGGAAACTTAAATCTTCTCTTTCTTGTTTTAGTTGCCTTATTTCCTCTCTCATGTCTGAATCAACTGAATGGAATAGGGCAACTCTGTCCATTTTCGCAGGAAGCTTTGCCATATCATGAATGGCAGCTGTTTTGCCACTTGCTAACCCATATATTGATGAACTCTTAGAAGGAGAAATTTTGTCCTCACTAATAAATTCATAGTCATTACAAGTTACATTCAGCTTGTTACTCCCTTGGATAGTATCGTCTAATCTCATAATAACCTCAATGATCCTTTTCTTCAGACTACCAGGATCCTTATCCTTTCTAGAACTTGAGAATCCCTTTTCTTTTAGAATTTCTCCACTTAACCAATTCAGCTCTTCACTTTTTTTCCTGATGATAGACTCGTGATTTCTTATCATTTCCGCGACGAAGTTACCACTGCGTCCAGCTTGATCCTCTTGAAGTGGTTCTTCCATATGCTCTAGTTCATCAACCTTCACAGAAGCTCCAGTGGACATGTCATATCTGTCCACAGCAGAAGAACCACAATCACCATCAGAAAAGGTGTTCTCTCTCGAAGGATTTGTAGGTTGACATATAACCTTGTATCCTGCATCTGATTGAGATGGAACAGCGGCCGACTCACAACCTTTGACTGGCATAACAGTTTGGCTAACCAACATTTCAAGTTCCTGACGTAGGTTTGTCATACCATGTATCAAATCTGACCAACTCTCACCCAACAAACCTCGATTAACTTGTATTCTCCCCTCACTTACTTTTGATTTGAAATTCTCTTGCATATCCCTTAGGAAACCCCTACACACAATTGCAAATGCATCTTTCTCAATGTTACACCTCCACTGCTGTTCAATTGGCCCCACCTCGGACAAGGAAATGGCATTGTCCATCATCCCAAAAGCAAGATCCAGTGTCTCTTTTAGGATGTCTATGTCTGAACCCATCTTTTCAAATCCTGTGTTTTGTTTTGGCCTTGAAGAAAAATTCGGGGGTTCAATTTCACAACCTTTATTATTCTCAATGAACTCAACTGTCTTTCTAAAACACTTCCAATTTCTTTTCTCGCCCACCAATTCTTCATCAAGTTCAGAGTTGAAACCACCAGAATGGTCATGATTCAGTTTTCTCATACCACTTGTTAAATTTGTCTGTTCATCCTTAAGAATCTGTTTAATATTCCAGAACTGCTGATCAACAGTGTTCCTCAATTCACTAAACTCACCATCTATACTCTCATCCCAATCAACCCAACTGCTGCGAATAAATTCCTGTGCTCCTTCACTTTTAGTTCTTTTAGGGTTGGGGTTGGAATACAGAAATTTTAGTTCCCTATCTTTCATTTCCAGAGCTTGTCTGAGCTTCAGTTCATTTTCCAATCTCTCATTCAACTCACAGTCCTTTTCTGAGATAGCAACCTCTGTTTCCTCCAGCCGCCTCTGAATCCGATCTCTGGTTTCAGTTAAATCGGACACCAGCCTCTCACGTTCAGATTTGTTCTCAACTATGTAGCTGTCTGTCTCTTCCTGAATAAACTTTAAACACCATTCCAGTTGCATTATTGCCAATTCATAGAACCTTGACTTATCATTCAAGCGCTCTATGTTGCCTTCCTTAGAACACACTTTATCAAATGCCTCTTCCATGGCAGAATTCACAATCCCAATCATTACCGAATCTGCAACCATTCCTGATGACCTCAATCTACAACCGAGGCCATCGAAAAATTCATCCATTTATCCTTCTTTCTTCAACCCAGACACAGTCAAGTAACAGAATCAATGTAAAGAAGAAAATAAGCAAATAAATAAGATCTCAAACAAGTACCTTCCTCCACAAAAGCAACCAATACATCAAAAACTAAAATTCAATTGAATACTTTCTAGTGAAAAGTAATGGAATATTTTCATTTCCGAATAATTCTATCAAAACAATGCCCCATCACCATTAGCACCACATTTTGCAGACAAAAAAGAATGTATGGAACAAATGTACAAAAATATCTGGGCAATCCACAAAAATACAAAAATGAATCCCCAAATTCTAATGATAAGATATTCACACAAATAAACAAATGTCTCACCATTTCCACCAGTAACACAAAACAGAAGATTTCATCGGGGAAAAAAAAGGAAATGGATCCCTAAACCCTCCACGAATCATCTGAATTACTCCTATCCAGTAAATCTGATGAACCCTACAATCTAACCAGCGACCATAAGAGATAATCATCCATGTAAATCAGAATCAACACCAAGGATGAAATTTTTAATCAGCACTACCCGTTTCATTCTCTACTCTTTCTTTCCTTCTTTTTTTTTTTTTTTCTTTTTTTTTAATAAATTGGAAATTCTAGAAATAAAATTGACCTTCTCTCCTAATTTACAATGTCCACATGTACTTGAAACACATTCTTCTCTCTCTCTCTCTCTCTCTCTCTCTCTCACAGTTTCAGCTTTTCAGAAGATAAAAACTGAAATCTCGGACCGAGTATATACTTTTTAAATTGTTTCGGAATAATCTTATCCGAAGGAATTGGTCTTTAGTGGGCCCATAATGGATCTGGCACATGGGCAAAAATGAAGCTGACTTCAATTGAGCATGAGTTCTATTGGGATCCACATCCTCTCCTCTAAGAGAATCTCAAGGAGAGGTGGCGCCCCATATAGATGGATGACATCTGGGGTCGGATTAATCCAACCCCTCCATCTGAGCCGACAAGCTGAGCCAACAAGGAGTGTTAGCTTGGATGGAGGATCCGACCCCAGGTGTCGTCCATCTGTATGGGGCGCCACCTCTCCTCCAGATTCTCTTGGAGGAGAGGATTTGAATCCGTTATATTGCCTCTGCACCAGACCAGGTGGGTTTCATTGTTTTTTACTATTTTTGGTAGGCAATTTGATCACATCATCTCTCCCTTAAAAGGAAATCTTTTTGAAGCACTGTACATGAAGTTGACATATTTAAGTCAAAAGAGACATTTGAACTGGTCTAGATAGCACTCTGAGTACTGATTCAAACTATTTAGAGTGCATCGGGACATGTGACCGATGCACTTTCAATAGTTAGGACCAGCACTGCTATATCAGGGTGCTATAGATGATTTCTTTTTCTTTCTTTTTTTCCTTCTAGATAGCAATAAATTAGAGTTTGTGAATGTCACAGTCCATTCTGGGGAATTGAATATGATATTCGGATCAATTTAAATAGTCAACTTGAATCTTCCAGTGATTGACATCTACAGTGATCTATCATACAAATCTCACAGTCTACACAAGCAACAACCACAATAATAATAAAAGCAATCAAAGTAGTAATAGCAGAAGCAGTAATAAATGACAGATGTTAACTACGTGATATCGTATCATAAAATAATTCAAGTCTTATGAACCTTCATCACAATAATCTTCACAAATACTATAATATCTCATATACAAATATCCCGAATTAAAGAGTAAATCTGTATCATTGTTTCAAATAAATCTCAATGTCTATCCACATCAGAGTCAAAAATAAAAGGAAAGTATAGAGAAGGGTGCATCAAGCATAGACGCAATCACTACGGCCCCGTTTGATAACACTCCAACTCTTTACTTCTTAGCTCCGGAGCTAATCCGGAGTAGAATGACGATTGATAAACACGGTTCAAGTTTTGACTCCAATGGAGTGAACCGTTCCAAAAATGTCTCTGGGAGCTAAAAAACTGGAGCTAAAAAAACTTACTTCTCTTGCTCCGGAGTAATTACCACTATCGACTGTCATCACCACCACGACTAGCACTGCCATCATCACCACCACCCCTCTATCGCCACCATCCCCACCCACCCACAGCTGTCGTGACCACCACCACCGCCACCACCACCACCGCAGCCGCCACCTCCGCCACCACCACCGCCCACCACTTATCACTGACGCTGGCATCACCACCCACCACCTACCACCACTGCTGCCACCACCGTCGCCACCACCTACCACCACCACCGCCACCACCACCACCCACCACCTATCACCACTGTCGCCACCACCACCCACCCACCACCTACCACCACTGCCGCCACCACCACCAGCACCAGCACCACTCACCACCACCACCGCCATCACCACCACCACCCACCCACCACCCATCCCCACTGCCACCACTCACCACCACCACCACCGCCATCACCACCACCACCCACCCACCACCCATCCCCACTACCACCACCCACCACCCACGCCTCTACCACCACCACCCCCTACCAGCATCGCCGCCACCACCACTCACCCCCCCCACCACCACCAATACCACCACCACCACCACCATCAAACAACATTCTGGAAGCATAGTCTTTTGATTTTAGAGTAGCGTTATCAAACAACATTCTACTTCAAAAATCTTGACTCTGGAGATGAAGTAGAAAACGACTCTGGACCAGAAGTAGCTCCATGGGAGCTGGAGTGTTATCAAACAGGGCCTACAAGTACTGCCCTCACCATGCTCTCCCATAGCATCCTAGTACCAGTGGCATCACTAACCAGCGAGTCCTCCATAAACTCAGCTACAGTGTAATCACCAGCATCAACATTTAAAAAAGAAGTATCGATATGAGGGTAAGCTCACATCCCAGCTTAGTGAGAAGTCAGGTATCACATGCATGCATCATTCAATGAAATGAAATGAGTTCATTAATTAGGTCTCTGGCTAATGTACTACTATGGTGTCATATTGAGATTCAGCCAACGTTTTCGATCCCGCCTACAGTCATTAACTTCCAACTCTCATACACCGGACAAGGTAGAAGAAGAATACGAGATCCCATCACTAAACTCCATCTATAAGTGAACTTCTATCCAGGTCCTTCAAACCCTTCAGGCTCGTCACCACCCACCATAGACTCCGTCTCATGCTAGCTGCCATGCTCTTATATGTCACTGACTCTTCCCTCGGGTCACCCAACCTTTGGAAGTA
This sequence comes from Protea cynaroides, assembly GCA_028583415.1. Lineage (NCBI taxonomy): Eukaryota > Viridiplantae > Streptophyta > Magnoliopsida > Proteales > Proteaceae > Protea > Protea cynaroides. The sequence continues at coordinate 71,799,047 of CM053272.1, read as the reverse complement.
TGAGTCTACTGCCAGTATTTTAACCCCTACTAGAAGGGCATATGATACAGGATAATGTCACCACCTATGTCTATCATATGCATCAATTTAAAATAGGGTTGCACCCCAATAGAGACCCCTGGATCCACTCCCATGGATCACCGTGTGCCTACTAGAGTGCTAGTAATTCCAACATGATACGTGTGACCATACTCCCACATGCCACACACACCATCATACATGGGTGACCATAAATATATGAGATAAACAAGGTCATACCCCAGCAAGGACCCCGACATCACTCCTATGGACCACTGTGCCTCCCACTAGGGTAATAGCATAAGAACAATATGGCTCGTGAATTGTGCTCCCACACGCCACACAACTATCATACCCAAACAACAATCATCATACAAAGCACACATAATTATTATTATGTAAATGCATGCTCAATAAATACAGTTATTGGATAGCATGTTATCAGTATAAACAATACATGTTATAAACGTAAACAAAGCATATTTCATCATAAGCATAGCATGTTATCGATATAAAAGTAGACATGTTGAAATGCCCTAATTACTACGGACCAAACCCCTCGCTTGATTGCACGTATAGTGCAATTGCAATGCTAAGCCCAACAAAAGGCTAACACTTTGTCTGAGTTCGATACCTATTCAGTTAGAATACCTTATTAGGTTGGTTGTGTAACTTTTAACCTCTGTGAACAAGTCCTAAATGTCCATACATGGGTCCTAAGACAAGACAGGAACCCAACGGTTGGTCCCATAAATCCTAGCTAAGCAATCTAGCCTTTTGAACCAGAAACGGATAGAGGGTCCAGAGGGTACTATTAGAAAATATTGTACTTAGGATTTTAATAGAACTCATCCCAATCCATACAGTTATCATAGGATATAATCGAGATGCAACTATCAATGAACATAAAGACATACCTATTTGTGAAGCCTCATGCCTCTTCGCTCCAAGCTTTGATTGAAATCCCTCGGCTACAGTCTTCCACAGCCTCCAGAGGATATCCTAATGTCTCTTGCTAATGGATGCAGAGAGAACTTGATTAACTGTGGCTGTAGGGACTCTAATCCAGTATTTATAAAATACTACTGTAACCCTAAAATTCTTCCCACAATAGATTTAGGATTGCCAAACCTATTTCATACCATGTGAGGAACCAAACCAAATCGATTCTACCGTGTCAATCAGACTCCCACTGAATTAAGTAGTTTAGGTAATTAATTAAGCCCACATATAAATCTAACAATCTCCCACTTAGGCTATATTAATTACAAAACCACCGTCAACCAGTATGGCCACGGAATCCAATATATTAAATCATCACTAACTTTGAAACATCCATCAAGCTTCCCAATGTGAGCAATAGCGGATAATACACCTCAATATACGGTGTACAACCTTCTATCGACTACAACAGAGGTCTACTCAATACATGAATCGCCTGAGATAATGCATGAAAGTAAGCTCTAATGCGAGTCCAAACTTTGATTAAAAATCCTTAATCAAAATGCCTCAAAACCTTTATGGGCAAGAAAACATGGTATTAAATAGAGCGGAAGCATAATACCATACAACGACTAGACACCGCCTTCATTCTTTGATATTATCCTCTCATGGAAAACCGCCTCTAGCTTGGATTAATACCGCACTTTGACTTACCATCATTGTTTGTTTGGCTGAATACCGCCCTTTTCTTTCAGCTGAATACTGCCTCTTATTTTGGCTGAACTGTCACACCCTAATTCTGCACCAACCAGAATGGTGTAATGAACCGTCAATAAACCAACGGTTCAATCAGGATCTCGAATAGGCTATGTCCGTTTGCTTAAACCATACACATCCACAACCATAATCAGAGTAAATAAACAATAGTGGAAGTCTTTAATACTTAATGAACTGAGAGTCTAACAGTGATAACATAAATAAATTATTCAATTATCTTCAAATGACTAAGACATAAAATAAAATAAATTAATCAATTACATATCCTTAATAATCCAATAAATAAATCTAATCAAAGAGAGTTGCACTTGCACGACGAATCATGCGACTCCATCATAGCTTCTGCATCCATCGCCGCAGTATGTCCGTACAACAAAGCATTCATATAGTCTTTTACAGTAGTACCTGCATCATCAACTAAAAATATTCGACGTCGAAAGGGTGAGCACACATCACGACTCAGTGAGCAAACAAAACAATGCAACAAACATATGCATGCATTCGATTCATACCTTTGGTCTGGTTTATAAGTTTGCAATGTGCAATAGAAAGTATAAGTGGCCACTGCACCTCTATACACGAGTGTGTGAAGCCGCCCAATGGATCAAACATCATTGCCGTCCCACATGCACCCACCATGGAATAGGGATAGAGCTAAAGTGCTTAGGACCGCACCGCATCACACTTCCCCTGATGCCCTACCCATACCAACATGTAAGCCCCTATTGGCGAGGACTTGTAAACTGGGTCTCACAATTAACCAATCCTAATGTCAAACAGTGTATCCAAGGCCTCACCCCAGCATCCTTCAATACGTCCATAGAGATAGAGCTAAGGCCCCCCGACAGAGTCAGAGACTATACGGTCCGAGACTACCTCCCCTGATGCCCTACGACGTAATAGTTCTGCTAAGGTAATGGCGATGCGATGATGTCAGTGAACAAGACTTGAGTAGAGATAGAGCTAGAGTCTGGTGACCAGGATGAACCACAGTGTCACGTCCTCCCCCTGATGCTCTACTCACATCAAATACACTAACCACACACATACATTCACATGCCTATTCCTAGCATCATCATCATCATCATGTTATAAATCAATGGAATTAAATATGCATGAACATTAATAGCAGGAATATTGGATGACATGTAAAATGCACAATACATGCATACAAGCATAGAATCATTCATGGCATTGGACTCAATAAACAAAAGCAATTTATTATTAACCAATTAGTTTAGGTCTTGTTCCCTCACCTTTGGTTGATCATAGATCCTCGTCCAAGCTTTATGAATCACTTTTAAATCACTGAAAAACCTAATCAAGTTGATAGATTTTAATTAGAATTACTTCCCTTAAGTTTAGACTAACAGAAGCTGAGGGGTCGCAGGTGGGGTAGCACCTGGGGTCTCAGTTTTCGTGACCACAAGGTGTAGGGTCACAGGTGGGGTCGGACATACTTCGACCCTACGTACGACCACACCGTCCCTAGAATCTTCCCGAGGGCATGTGGTCAAACAGGTGGGTCTCGTGGGGTCGAATATCATGTTACCCTACGTACGACCACACGTGTTATGGTCGACCTTTCACTCTTAAGTCCATTCCTTCATGTTTGAATCCTTTGGCTTATCTTCATAGTCTTTCCTATGATTGTTCTATGGCTCAAAACTATAATTTTTACACACTATCTATTGTCTACAATGATTTCCTCCATGGATTCTCTTGAAATTTGTCCATGGATGGATGATTTGGGTTTCTCCTAATCCTATCTTCTTCATGAACTATTCTAGGCTCTTAATTCATGGAGGGAATTGGGTTCATACCTTAGGTTTTTTGAGATTCAGAGTTTTCTCTGAACTTTCCTCTTCCTTGGTCTTCTCCTTCAATTTTCCTTCTCTTCCTTCTCTTCTCTTTCTCTCACTTTCAATTAGGGTTCTAAAAGGATGAAAGAGGCTAAGGGACGTCCTATTTATAGAGAAAAACCCTCCATAATAAGCCCCAATGAGTTTAGGAAAGACCCCCCTTTGAATTAGGAAGGTTTCCTAATTTCGGTTTCTGACTGTTTCCGTAGGGTCGGATGTAGGGTCGCAGAATCCGTAGACCCTACGTTTTTAAAACATCTGACCCCATGACCAAAAGTCATGGGTTGGACTCTTTTGAGGTGGGGTCGGTCACACCTGTTTAGGCATGCGACCACACACTCATATTTGACTGTTTTTGAGTTAAATTTCATACCTGGTCTTGTAGTTTCTTTACGCACTTGGTCCACTTGGCTTGACCATGATAGGTAGACCTGGTACAAGGTGGTAAGATCGGCTAGTTCGATACGGGTCTTACAACTCCCCCCCTCTTATTAAAAATTTCATCTTCGAAATTTACACATACCTTCCGAGTCGAAAAGGTGAGGATATTGCTTTCGCATAGCATTCTCTTCTTCCCATGTGATCTCTTCTATATCTCGACTTCTCCAGGTGACCTTAACATAATAAATGTCACGGTTGCGTAGACGTTGAACCTTTCGACTGGTGATTTTAGTTGGTGCTACTTCAAATGTCAAATCATCAGTTAGATCTGGTGGATCCGCTGTCAAAACGTGTGTTGGATCTTCGACGTACTTCTTCAATAATGAGATATGAAATACATCATGCACACTTGACATAGATGGTGGTAGTGCTAACTGATAAGTCACTTTTCCACGTTTAGCTAGAATCTCATATGGCCCGACATATCTCGGACTTAGCTTCCCTTTCTGTCCGAATTGTTTTAAACCTCGCATAGGTGATACTTTCAAGAATACCTTATCACCTACGACAAATTCAAGGTCTCAACGTCGAGTATCTGCATACTGTTTCTGACGATTCTGAGCCATTCTAACTCTTTCCTTAATAATGTCGACTACACGACAAGTCTCTTCAACAAATTCTGGCCCAATAATATTCCGTTCACCAACTTTATTCCAAAACAAAGGAGTTCGACACTTCCTACCATACAGTGCTTCATAGGGTGACATCTGTATAGTAGCCTGATAGCTGTTGTTATAGGCAAACTCGATCAATGGTAGTTTCTCATCCCATGATCTCTTGAAATCAATAACACAGGCTCGAAGCATATCTTCTAAAATCTAAATGGTACGCTCCGACTGTCCGTCTGTCTGAGGATGGAATGCAGTACTGAATTTCAACGTTGTACCCATAGCCTTCTGTAATCCTTTCCAAAACTTTGAGGTAAAGCGTGGGTCTCTATCGGACACAATGCTTTCAGGTACTCCATGTAATCTGACAATATTATCCACATATAGCTTGACTAACCTCTCCAGGGTATACTGTAGTCGTATAGCTATAAAGCGAGCTGTCTTAGTCAGACGATCTACAATCACCCAGTCTGCGTCAACTACTCGGGGAGTCAATGGTAACCCGGTGACGAAGTCCATAGTGATGCAGTCCCATTTCCATGCTGGTTCTGGCAGTGGCTGCAACAATCCTGCAGGTCTTTGCCGTTCAGCTTTTACCCTCTGAAAATTTAGGCATTAAGACACGAATTTAGCTCAATCTGCTTTCATTCCTCTCCACCAATATAATTTCTTCAAATCATGATACATCTTTGTACTTCCAGGATGTATTGAATAAGCAGTGGTATGAGCTTCCTCTAATAGTCTATGTCTAATGTCCAAGTTTTCCGTTTCGGGAACACATATTCTTCCTTTGTACTTCAATAACTTTTCATCGTCTAAGGTGAACTCAAGAATAGTCTTACCTTTTTTTCGATATCTTCTTGTACCGTTCTTAGATAAGGGTCTGATTTAAGAGCGGCTTTCACTTCATCAATTATATCAGGTACAATCTTCAATGTTGCGAACATATTTGAAAACCAATGAATAAACCCTTGGTTGGTTGATCCGCCCGGTGCATCTATCACGAACTGCTCATTACCATGATTGAATACTTTTCCCGTAACACACATTGCCGCAGTCGTGTTTACCTCTCCTTGAGATTTTATCATTGCCTTTCTGCTTAGCGCATCAGCAACTACATTAGCCTTTCCTGGATGATATTGGATATCGCAATCATAATCCTTCAATAATTCCAGCCATCTTCTTTGTCTCATGTTCAACTCCTTCTGATTAAAAAGATAAGTGAGACTCTTATGATCTGATTTAATTTAAAATTTATCTCCATACAAATAATGTCTCCATATCTTAACAGCATGTACTACTGCTACTAATTCCAAGTCATGAGTGGGATAGTTCTTCTCATGTGTCTTCAGTTGTCTTGAGGCATACGCAACTACTTGTTCTCCTTGCATAAGTACACATCCTAAACCCAATCCAGACGCATCAATGTATAAGGTAAATTGTTGTCTTGGAATAGGAATAGTCAAGATGGGAGAAGATATCAATCTAGCCTTCAATGTTTGGAAACTTTTCTCACATTTATCGATCCAAACAAACTTTTCTCCTTTCTTAGTTAAACTGGTGAGAGGTACGACAATTCTAGAATAGTCTTCCACGAATCGTCGATAATAGCCAGCTAGACCTAGGAAACTTCTAATTTCTGCAACACTCTTAGGTGCTTCTCACTTCACAATGGCTTCAATCTTGCTAGGATCCACTTTAATTGCTTCAGCGGATACAACATGGCCTAAGAAAACGATCTCATTTAGCCAAAAATCACACTTTGTAAATTTGGTGTAAAGCTTCTCTTTTCTCAGTCGCTGCAAAGCGGCTCTTAGATTCATGACATGAGTTTCCTTGTCCTTAGAGTAGACCAATATATCATCAATAAACACAATGAGTGACGTATCGAACATATCATGGAATACCCGATTCACGAGTTCCATAAAAATTGTGGGTGCGTTAGTTAATCTAAAAGACATGACTAAAAATTCATAATGTCCATATATTGTTCTGAATGTTGTCTTTGGAATATCACCTTCCTTAATCTTCAACTGATGGTATCTGGACCAAATATCAATCTTGGAGAACACCTTGGCACCTTGCAACTGATCGAACAAGTCATCGATCTGAGGTAACGGGTATCGATTCTTGACTGTAAGCTTATTCAATTCCCTGTAGTCTATACACAGTCGAATGCTAGCGTCCTTCTTCTTTACAAACAATACTGGTGCTCCCCATGGTGATATGCTAGGTCTGATATAACCCTTGTCCAGTAATTCCTATAACTGTACCTTTAGTTCCTTCAGTTTAGTAGGAGCCATTCGATAGGGTGCTTTAGATACTGGTGCAGCTCTGGGTATCAGATCTACAACGAACTCTGTCGCTCGGTCGGGTGGTAGTCCTGGTAGTTCCTCAGGAAATACATCTGGAAAGTCACGCACAACGTTAATATCTTCCATCCATGGTACTTCCTTGGTAAGATCGACCTTGGATACTAAATACCCAACTCCTCCTTTCTCAAGGCATTTTCTAGCCCTTAATGCAGAGAGGATGAGTTTTCGTTTACGGGGAAGTTTGGTTCTCGCAAAACTAAACTCTGCTTCTTCCTTGTCTTTAAATGTCAGCTTCTTTTCTGCATATAACAGGTTTGCAGAATGCCAAGCTAATCAATCCATTCCCAAGATAACGTCAAAGTTTGCCATTTCGAGTTGAATCAGGGTTGCATCCAAAATCTTCTCATCGATAACAATTGGACATGGTCCATAACCTTTTTCTAATTCCACTTCTAATCCCATAAGTGATCGTACAAGTAATTTATAGTCTAAAGATCTGAGGGGTAGATTTAGCTTCCTTCCAAATGACACAGATATAAAAGAATGAGTAGCTTTAGAATCAAAGAGCACTCTGGCGGGTATGCCATTAATAGGTACGATACCTATGATTTGTTTTAATTTAGTCTACATGCTCACACAAGGTAATACAAAATGAAAGGTTCAGGTCATACCTATGACCACATCAGGCGATGCGGCAGCATCCTCAGATGTAACTGCATAAACCTTTCCTTGCTGTAGCTGCTTCCTGGGCTTAGGACATTCCCTGGAATAATGTCCCACTTGATTGCAGTTATAGCATTTTACTCCTTCATTATTTTGCTTTTGTTGAGGTTGGACTGCTGGAGTAGTCTTGGCTGCAGCATTAAATCCTTGAGTACGAAAGGGTTTGAATGTCTTTGTGTTCCCTCCGTTATAAAAATTTCCATTTGGCCTTTTTATACCTCTGTTCTGAGCAAAGTAGCTCTCCTTCTGGCTCGACTCTATCACTCGAGCAATTTGTACTGCTTCATTGTAAACTTTCTTTTCCAGTCCCAGAACATGCTTACGAATGCTTCCCTTAAGTCCCATGACGAACCTTCGGGTCTTAGTATTTTCCTCTTGCATGCTAGAGGGTGCAAAGAAAAATAGCTCTTCATAACGCTCTTGGTATGCATCCACAATCATCTGTCCCTGATATAAACTTAGGAACTCTCTCTCCATAGCATCTCTGAAACTTCTGGGAAAGTATTTCTCATAGAATGCCTCTTTATAGATAGTCCAGGTCAATTGGGCATGCTTTGTTAATAGATATGTCCGGGTGGACTTCCACCAGTGGTGTGCATCGCCTTTCAGGATAAATGTTGCACAGTACTTTCTCCTCCTCATTAACTGTCATCATCATGAAATTCCTTTCAATCTCGTCGACCTAGTGAGCTGGCCATAAAGGATCTGCTGGCTTGCCATTATATTCTTTAGGTTTCATTTTCAAGAAGTGCTACCTTGGGCTACCTTAGGGTTCTGTATTGAAATTTGCACAATTGGTGTTTGAGGCGCTTGGGGTACCGTGTTGCTACCCCCTGGTACTGTGCTAGCTTATCTAGCTAGCATAGGTGTAGTATGTGCAGTTGGAAAAACCATTCCTATAGTAGCATGCATATTGGCTTGCACTCCTTGTATTTCTTTGCAAATTTGTTGTGCCCGAGTTCATTACAAATTTGTAGCCAAATCTATAGGTGGGGCTGACAAGTTTGTAGGATTTTCCTGGCCATTAGCTCCTGGTAGTGCCACATTTGGATTCTCTTGTACTTCAGAAATTTCATGGCTAGTTTCCTCCACAGGTGGTGGTGGTGGAATTGGGTTACGTCCTCGTCTGGTCACTCTTCGCCCAGCCATTTCCTGTTCCGATGGTGGTATTGTCTGGGAAAAAAATCATAGAACATATGAGGCAATCATAATATATGTCATTCCCATGTCAAAATCCATCTAATCAATGTAAAATTCCAATTTCCAAGTCATTCAGACAAAATACTGTATTTTCCATCGTAGGGTTGATGGTAAGGTCGCTCTATGTTCGACCCCAGGGTATGCGACCTCACAAAACCCTGTCAGCTCACCGAGAGCCTAGGGTCGATCGTAGGGTTGGTATATGTCCGACCACACGATGTCTTTCAGATCACCGAGAGCCTAGGGTCGATGGTAGGGTTGGTCATAGGGTCACACATTTTGTCGAAATTCTGCGACTTGCACGACCCAAAATTAGGTTTTTAAACCCGATTTTGGAGTCATTTCTTACTCTTTCTTCTTTCCCCCAACTCAACTCGCTTCCCCTGAGTTGCTACAGTATCGACCCCTAGTGTTTGGTGATTATTTCTTCCGTTCACGACTTCCGTTCCTTTCCTTCAGGTATGCTCTCTACTGTTTCTCATTTTTAAGCTTTCAAAACTAGGTTTTTCTCCATTTATAGTGTTTTCTTCAAATTAAAATTTTTCTAACCGTAAAAATTTGATTTTTATTGGGGGCTTTTGCTATTGGCCACCCAATGGATGAAAACCCTCAAGAAAATTTGAGTTTTATCAGTTGGTTTTTGAGAAACTTAAAATTTTCCTCTTTTGACCTAATTTTCAGGATTTTTCTAATTTTTTGAAATTTCTTCAAATTCGATCTTCCTAGTTTAAATTTCCAACTGTATGAGCTTTGCAGGATGGTTTGGAACATATGTAAGTCCTCTTGCCCAGCGGTTTGGGTGAAAAGTGAGGCTTTTGGCCAAATCATGCTGTTATAATGCTGGAATTTTGAGTTTTTCACCATATCTAATATCTTGTTTATTTTTCTGTGTCTTTGCAGATAGCATGGCTCATACTAAGGTTCCCAGAGCTCATGATCCCATTCGTTTATGCTCTAACGAGGCAGAGGCTTAGTATGCTCGTTATGAGCGTAAGAAGGTAGAAGGGGGTCGTTGTGTAAACTTGGTTAGTCTAGCCTTGTTTAACGTAGAGGGGGCTTTTGGTAACATGGGTCGGCTTCCCGTGATCACATATGAGGCTTGTACCTGTCCTGCTTTGGTGAAACAGTTCTATTGCAACCTTCAGGTAGTGGGTGATCGCAATGATACAGACAGGGGTAGGGAGCTCAGGATCACCAGCTATGTGAAAGGGGTGGAAGTTTCCTTTAACTGCCAGCAGTTGGCTGATCTCTTGGGCATATCAAATGACGGCCCCTTGGTGTACTGTGCTCCTAAGGAACCCCAGTTCTTATCCTTGATGATACGTGCTGAGATTGATAGCCAACTTCTTAGAGGTGATCACAAGGAGATGAAGGCAATCAACCTACGGCCAGAGCCTCGGGTGTACTACAAGATCATTCAGCACAACCTGATTCCCCAGAGTGGCCATTATGATAGGATTTCTCAGTTGACCCAGTATGTCTTGTACTGCATTTGCACTAGGCAGTCGGTCTGCCTTCCATACATTATTATCCGAACGATGATCCGTGCTACGATGCCTGGTCATATAGGTAACCTGCCCTACGGATGTCTGATCACTACTCTGCTCACACGCCTACACGTTGACTTATTGGATGAAAGGATTCATGAGGATACTTTCTCTTCCGACCTGGACTGGGAGGCCATCTGCAGGATGGGGATGCGAGATGCGCAGGTCAGTGACGATGAGAGGAACGCTCTAGTGCGTCCCCATACCTGGGTAGAGATGGCAGACACCGAGGCGGCAGCAGCAGCAGCAGCAGGAGTCCATGGGGATGATGCTGAGGATGATGATCGTATGTATATGGAAGTAGGCACCATACCTCCTCCATCACCACCGCATTCTACTGGGGTTGGCCCATCTCGGGTTCCTTCACATGCAGCTGGTCCTTCGCACCCACCATCTAATGATGTGATGGGACTGCTGCGTGAGATTAGAGAGGCTCAGTGCATGACTGATTGGAGAGTAGGAGAGCTTCTAGATGCCCAGCACACGTCTGATCAGCGGATGGCCCACCTGAGAGCTAGTCTCCAGGTGACCCAGACTCAGGTAGCCTAGCTGACTAGAGTGTATGCTGAGGATTACGATAGAGATTGCGAGGCACCTCCTCCTCCAGCACCTCCAGCTCCATGATGCATATTTTCTTTTTGTTTTTTTCTTGTACTATAGAGTAACTGTCCGGATTATGGACCATACTCTGATTTGGATATGTATATATGTTTCTTTTTATTCGATGTATATATGAAACTTGTTTCTCCTTTTATATATGCATTATTCTCTTTCTTAATTTTTGTCTCATATAATACATGTGCTTATAGTGTGTTCTTATTACAACTTTTAAATTTTATCCTAACTCAGTTCACGAACTTTTGTGGAAGTATACTGGTTTAATAGACAGGGCCTGAGAGCTCTGATACCAAGTTGTCACACCCCAATTCTGCACCAACCAGAATGGTGTGATGAACCGTCAATAAACCAACGGTTCAACCAAGATCTCGAATAGGTTGTGTCCATTTGCTTAAACCATACACATCCACAACCATAATCAGAGTAAATAAACAATAGCGGAAGTCTTTAATACTTAATGAACTGAGAATCTAATAGTGATAACATAAATAAATTATTCAATTATCTTCAAATGACTAAGACATAAAATAAAATAAATTAATCAATTACATATCCTTAATAATCCAATAAATAAATCTAATCAAAGACGCATGAGTTGCATTCGTATGACAAATCATGCGACTCCATCATAACTTCTGCATCCATCACCGCAGCATGTCCGTACATCGGAGCATTCATATAGTCTTCTACAGTAGTACCTGCATCATCAACTAAAAATAATCGACGTCGAAAGGGTGAGCACACATCACGGCTCAGTGAGCAAACAAAACAATGCAACAAACATATGCATGCATTCAATTCATAGCTTTGCTCTGGTTCATAAGATTGCAATGTGCAATAAAAAGTATAGGTAGCCGCCGCACCTCTATACACGAGTGTGTGAATCCTTCCAATGGATCAAACATCATTGCCATCCCACATGCACCCACCATGGGATAGGGATAGAGCTAAAGTGCTTAGGACCGCACCGCATCACACTTCCCCTGATGCCCTATCGATACCAATACGTAAGTCCATATTGGCGAGGACTTGCAAACTGGGCTCACAACTAACCAATCCTAATGTCAAATAGTGTATCCAAGGCCTCACCCCAGCATCCCTCAATACGTCCATAGAGATAGAGTTAAGGCCCTCGGCAGAGTCAGAGACTACACGGTCCGAGACCACCTCTCCTGATGCCCTACGACGTAATAGTTCTGCTAAGGTAATGGTGATACGACGATGTCATTTAACAAGACTTGAGTAAAGATAGAGCTAGAGTCTGGTGACCAGGATGAACCACAGTGTCACGTCCTCCCCTTGATGCTCCACTCGCATCAAATACACTAACCACACACATACATTCACATTCCTATTCCTAGCATCATCATCATCATCATGTTATAAATCAACGGAATTAAATATGCATGAACATTAATAGCAGGAATATTGGATGACATGTGAAATGCACAATACATGCATAAAGTATAGAATCATTCAAGGCATTGGACTCAATAAATAAAAACAGTTTATTATTAACCAATTAGTTTAGGTCTTGTTCCCCCACCTTTGGTTGATCGTAGATGTAAGACCCATGTCAATCTAATCCGGTCTTACCACCTTGAACCAGGTTTATCCATCATGGTTGAGTCAAATGGACCAAGGGCGTGAGGGAGATCGAGATCCCAGGTATCAAATCGACCCAAAAATACTTAATTTGAAGGGAGGGTCGCATACCCAGCTAAGCAGGGTCGGACCTCCCAAAGCAGAAAGTCACCCTCAATTTTGAAGGGAGGGTCGGACATCTTGAACCCTAGGGTCGACGGGATCATCGATCCTCCCATCGACCCTCGGTTACCGTAAGAATTAGAAATTAGGAAATTTCCTAATTTTCGATTGGGATTCTTTCCTAATCTCAATGGGACTTATTTAGGATGTTCCTACTCTATTTAAAGGACGTCCCTAAGCCTCTTTCACTCCTTTCACAACCCTAATTGAATTGAGAGAAAGAGAAGAGAAGGAAAAGAGGAAGAAGAGAAGCAAGGAAGAGAATTTAGCCAAAAGGGTAGAGTTGCAGAGAAGGAGTATTCTTCTCAGGTATGGATACTACTAATTCCATGAGTTTCTACAGACCTTAGGTTAGATGTTGATGAGAGTGTGATCTCGGAGAAACCCAAACCATCAACCCATGGTTAGGTTTTCATGGAAAACCATGGGGGATTACATGAAAGCTATCTAGGTAGATTATACATGGTTTCAGACCATGGAATGAATGTAGAATGGAATGTAGGAGCAAGCCATAGGATCCCAAGCACAAAGAATAGACTAAAAGAGGGAAGGACCAAAGTGCACCCAGGGTCGATCAGGACTCCGACCCTACCTCCGACCCTCAGTTAACAGAATAGTTTTTAAATTCAGAATTAATTCTAATTAAATTCTATCGACTTGTTAGTTATTCAAGCAATACAATAACAATAAAAAGGTGATTATAAAGCTTGGAAAAATATCTGTTAGCAAGCTAAGGTAAGGAAACAGAACTCTAAATTAATTGGTTAATAACAAACTGTTTTCCTTTTCTTGAGTCCAATGCCATGCTTGATTCTATGCGAATATGTTTGTAATGTGCATACAACATGTCATCCAATATTTCTATTACTTGTTCATGCATATTTTACTTTATTGTTTATAATATGATGGTGATGATGATGATAGGAATAGGCATGTGATTGTATGTGTGTGATTGGTGTACTTGATGCGAGCGAGTATCAGGGGAGGTGTGATGAGAACGTTAATAAACGTTAACCTTTGGCGGGTCTCAGTACTTTAGCTCTATCTCTTACTCAAGTCTTGTGCATTAGCATCGTCGTATCGCCATTACTTGAGCAGAACTATTATGTCGTAGAGTATCAGGGGAGGTGGTCTCGGTCCTTGTAGTCTCTGACTCTACCAGGGGGCCTTAGCCCTATCTTTATGGACATTCTGAGGGATGCTGGGGTGAGGCCTTGGATACACTGTTTGGCATTAGGATTGGTTAGTTGCGAGCCCAGTTTGCAAGCCCTTGCTAACAGGGGCTTACATGTTGGTATGGTATTATATAGCAATAAACGTTAACCTTTGTTGTATAATGTCATGATTAGGGTGGATGGGGACGACGATAAACGTTAACCTTCGGGCGGACTTCCACACCCTGTGTATAGAGGCGGGGTCAATAAATGTTAACCTTTGACCACCCAACCTTTCTATTGTGCATTGCAAACTATAAACCAGACTAAAGATATGAATTGATTGCATGCATATGTATTGTTGCATTGTTTTGTCTACTCACTGAGCCATGATGTGTGCTCACCCCTCGACGTCGAATATTTTTAGTTGATGATGCAGGTTATACGGTTGAAGATTATAGGAATGCTCCAGCATACGGAAACGTGGCGGCGATGGAAGCTGAAGTTGAAGTAGATACACATGACTCCTCTTGCGAGTGCAACTCGTGTGTATTCGATTAGATTTTTCTTAGGTTTCTTTATTTGAATTTAGTAAAGACATGTATTTGATAATTATTTATGTCCCAGTTGATACAGAATAATTTGCTGTTTAATATTTATATCACAGTAGATTTTCAGTTCATTTTATTATAAGATTTCTGCTATTGTGTATTTACTCTGATTATGATTATAGATGTGTGGAAGTTTAGATAACATGGATATAGCCTACTTGAGATCCTGGTTGAACCGTTGGTTTACTAGCAGTTCATCACACCAATCTGAACAGTGCGGAATTGGGGTGTGGCAACTTGGTATCAGAGCATCTCAGGCCTTGTCCGCTAAACTAACATACATTCGAGACAATTGTGAACTGAGATAGGATAAAAGTAAAAACAGTAATATTAACACACTGTAAGCACAAGTGATGGTTGAGACCAAATTTAAAAAGGGAATAATGCATCTATAAAAGGGGAAACAAGTTACATACAATGAGAGAGAGAAACAAAATGTAACTAAAGCAGAGTACAGTCCACAACCCGGACAGTTACCCTGTAGTACAAGAAAATAAATACAATCATGAAGCTGGAGGTGAAGGAGGAGGCGGTGCCTCACGATCTCTGTCATAATCCTCAGCGTAGACTCTAGTCAACTGGGCCACCTGAGTCTGGGTCGTCTGGAGACTAGCTGTAAGATCGGCTATCCTCCGATCAGTCGCCCGCTGGATCGCTATGAGCTCATCCACCCTCATACGCTGAGCGTCTAACAACTCCTCCATCCTCAGATCAGATCTGCGCTGAGCCTCCCTGATCTCCTGCAACATCTCCATCATGTCAGAAGGTAGGAGTGAAGGACCAGCCGCATGAGAAGGACCAGCAGCGGCCTCAGCGTCAACCATCTCAATGCGAGTGTGAGGGCGCACCATCGCGTTCCTCTCCTCATCACTAACCTGGGCATCCCGCATACCCATCTTGCAGATAGCCTCCCAATCTAGAGGCGACGAGAAGGTCTTCTCCTGAATCTTCTCATCTACCTAGTCAACCCCCAGACGGGTCAGAAGAACTGTAATCATGCGTCCATAGGGTAGATTACCCCTATGACCGGACAATGTAGCACTAATCATGGTCTGCATGATGATGTAGGGAAGGCAGACCGGCTATCTGGTGCAGATACTATATATCAAAAACTGGGTCAGCTGAGAAACCCTCTCATAGTGCCCACTTTGCGGAATCAGATTATGCTGGATAATCTTACAGAAGACCCATGGAGCTGGACGCGAGTAACAAGCTCTCATCCGCCGGCGATCAGGTCGTAGCAGGCCGATTGTCGATCTCGCCCTCATCTCCATGGAAACAAACTGGGGCTGTCCAGGTGCATAGTACACCATGGGGCCATCATATGGTATGCCCAACAGATCGGCCAGTTGCCGATAATCAAAGAAAATGTGTACCCCTTTAACATAACTGGTGATGCGCAACTCTTGACCATGTTCAACGTCATTGTAATTCCCCACCACCTGGAGATTACAATAGAAATGGCGCACCAAATCCGGACATGTGCACGCGTCGTAGGTGATGATAGGGAGCCACCCCATATCACCAAATGCTCTCTCTACGTTGAACAAGGCTAGCTCAACCAAGTTCACCATACGACCACCCTCCACTTTCTTACGAGCATAGTCGGCATACTGTGCCTCGGCTTCATTAGAGCGAAAGCGAAGCGGATCACGAACTTTGGGTATCTTGGTACGAGCCATGGTACCTGCAGATAAGAAAGAGAAAGGGAGACAAGGGGTTAGTAGGATAAAAATCTGAAAATTTAGCATTTTAACGACGTAAGTTGTCCAAAAGCCTCATTTTTCACCCATACACGTGGGCGGGAGGACTTACTTGGGGTCCAACACATCCTACGACACTCACATAGTAGGAAATGAAAACCACGAAGACCAATTTGAAGAAATTTCAAGAAATCAAATTTTTTTTGACAAATTAGGGCAAACGAGCAAAAATTCAAGTTTCTCGATAACCAACCGATGAAATTCAAAAATTTTTGAGGGCTTTCGTTCCTTAAGAAACCAATAACAAAAGCCCCCAATAAAAATTGAATTTCTACGGCTGAAAAAAATTTAATTTGAAAAATACAAGTTAAATGGACAAAAACCTAGAAAAGAAAACCTAAAAATAGGTAAAAATGGGAGAACATACCTGTATGGATGACGTGGACGTTGAAACCCGGACTCAAACTGACCAAAAACAGTGGAGTGGCACTGTAGCAACTCAGAGGGGAGAGACGAGTCGAAACGGGAGGGAAATAATAAGAAATGATCCAAAATCGAATCTTAAAAATCTGATTTTTAGTTTGAGGGTCGGACAATTCGACCCTCCCATCGACCCTCGAATCGACCCTCCCATCGACCCTCGGCTCTTGGGAATTTGACAGAAAACTAAGGGTCGAAACTGAGGGTCGGACACCCATCGACCCTCACATCGACCCTCAGCTCTCGGGAAGAACAGGTCATTCCCAGGGTCGGATACTTACCATCGACCCTCACCATCGACCCTGCATAGAAAAGACAATATTTTTCTTTAAAAATGAGCTGGAATTGGAATTTTATATCGGTTAGTGTGCCTACATGAAATATAAATGACTTCTCACCTATTTTGATAATTTTCAGGCACCACCAATCACAGAAGGAATTATGTCTGGACGTAGGGTAACCCGACAGAACCGAAATGCAGTTCCACCGCCACCACCTGTAGAGGAGACTAGTCAGGAAAATAATTATGCACCGGGTAATCCAGAACAGGCAAACCCTACAAATTTGTCACCTCTACCACCAGAGCTAGCAACCGTGGTAACGAATTTGGCTCAGCAGCTGCAACAGATGCAACATGCACAGGCTCAGATGCAAGTTGCGATGGGTGTTATGTTCCAAGCCACTCAAGCTGCACCTATGCAGACAGGACAAGCCAGTGCAGCACCGGTGGGTAACCACCCGCACCTCGGACACCTCAACAACATGCTGCACAGATTCCCAGGTACAAGCTCGAAAGCAGCTCAAGTTAATTACCAAGTATCCACCCCATATGTTTGGAGCATATCCCCAAAATTAGTTGGATCACTCTCGATTGGTGGAGAGATTTTTGAAGATGAAGCCTAGGGAATTTAATGGCAAGCCGTCTGATCCATTATGGCCAGCACACTGGATAGACGAGATGGAGAGAAATTTCCTCATGATGACTATTACCGAGGAAGAAAAAGTATTATGTGCCACCTTCATGCTCAAAGGCGATGCACATCACTGGTGGAAATCTACCCGGGACTATCTATTGACCAAGCACGCCCAACTGACTTGGGCTGTCTATAAAGAAGCTTTCTTCGAGAAATATTTTCCACGAAGCTTCGTGAGATTCTATGGAGAAGGAGTTTCGAGTCTATATCGGGGGCAGATGTCGGTGGATGCGTACCAACAACAGCGTTATGAAGAGCTGTTTTTCTTCGCACCACCGAGTATGCGGGAAGAAGAAACCAAAACCCATAGGTTCATCACGGGACCGAGAGGAAGCATCGGAGAGCATGTTCTGGGCTTAGAAAAGAAGATTTATAATGAAGCTGTCCAAATAGCTCAAGTTATTGAATCGAGCCAGAAGGAGAGTTATTTCACACAGAACCGGGGTATCAAAAGGCCAGTTGGAAATTCTTATAACGGAGACAATAACAAGACATATAAGCCTTTCCGCCCTTAGAATTTTAATGCTGCAACCAAGACTACTCCAGGAACTCAACCTCAGCCACAGCCAAATTCTGCAAGTTCGAAGTGTTATAACTGCAACCAACCGGGACATATGGCAAGGGAATGCCCTGAGCCCAAGAAGCAGTTCCATCAGGGACGGGTATATGCTGTTACATCCGAGGATGCGGCCGCATCACCCGATGTGGTTACAGGTATGATTGAAACTTTTGAAGTTGTAATTACATTGTGTGAGCATGTAGACTAAGTTAAAATAAATCACAGGTATCATACCTATAAATGGCGCACCCTCCAGAGTACTCTTTGATTCAGGAGCTACTCATTCATTTATATGTGTGTCATTCGAAAAGAAGATAAACTTACCCATCAAAACATTAGACTACAAATTACTTGTACGGTCACCGATGGGGTTAGAAGTGGAATTAGAAAAAGGATATGGACCATGTCTAGTCCGCATTGGTGAGAAAACCTTAGATGCAACCTTGATACAACTTGAGATGGCAGACTTTGACGTCATCTTGGGAATGGACTGGTTAGCTCGGCATTCTGCGAACCTACTATGCACCGAAAAGAAGCTAACATTTAAAGACCAAGCAGGAGCAGAATTCAGTTTTACGGGAACCAAACTTCCCCGTAGACGCAAGCTCATACTCTCAACACTAAAGGCTAAGAAGTGCCTCGAGAAGGGGGCAGTCGGGTATCTAGTATCAGTGGTCGACCTAACCAAGGAAGCACCACAAATGGAAGATATTGAAGTCGTGTTGGACTATCCCGACGTATTTCCAGAGGAACTACTAGGTTTACCACCCGATCGAGCCACAGAGTTTGTGATAGATCTTGTACCTGGAGCCGCACCCGTATCAAAAGCACCTTATAGAATGGCTCCTACGGAACTGAAGGAACTGAAAGTGCAACTACAAGAACTACTGGACAAGGGTTATATTCGACCCAGTATATCACCATGGGGAGCGCCGGTGTTATTCGTGAAGAAGAAGGATGGTAGTGTTCGATTATGCATCGACTATCGGGAGTTGAATAAACTGACAATCAAGAATCGATACCCACTACCACCGATCAATGAGTTGTTCGATCAGTTGCAAGGAGCAAAGGTATTTTCTAAGATCGATCTTCGATTGGGCTATCATTAATTGAAGATTAAAGAGGGTGATATTCCTAAGACAGCTTTCAGGACCAGATACGGACATTATGAGTTCTCGGTCATGTCTTTCGGATTAACGAACGCACCAACAACTTTCATGGAACTTATGAACCGGGTTTTCCATGATATGTTGGATACGTCGGTGATAGTATTTATTGATGATATATTGGTATACTCCAAGGACGAAGAAACTCATATCAAGAACCTAAATGCTGCCCTACAGCGTTTAAGGAAAGAGAAGCTATATGCCAAATTTGCAAAGTGTGAGTTTTGGCTAGGTGAAGTCGCCTTCTTAGGCCATGTAGTATCCGCTGAAGGAATCAAAGTGGACCCCAGCAAGATCGAGGCTATTGTAAAGTGGGAAGCACCAAAGAGCGTTTCAGAAATTAGAAGTTTTCTGGGTCTCGCTGGTTATTATCGGAGATTCATGGAAGACTATTCCCGGATTGCCGTACCTCTCACCAGTTTGACTAAGAAAGGTGAAAAGTTCGTGTGGACCGATAAATGTGAGAAGAATTTCCAAACGCTGAAGACCAGATTGATATCCGCTCCGATTTTGACTATTCCCGTTCCAGGACAGACATTTACTTTATACACTGATGCGTCGGGACTGGGACTGGGATGTGTGCTTATGCAAGGAGAACAAGTGATTGCTTATGCTTCAAGACAGTTAAAGGTACATGAAAAAAATTATCCCACTCATGATCTGGAGCTAGCGGCAGTAGTGCATGCTGTCAAGATATGGAGACATTACCTATACGGAGAGAAATTTCAGATTAAGTCAGACCATAAATGTCACACCCCAATTCTGATCCAACCAAAATGGTGTGAGTGAACCGTCATTGAACCAACGGTTCACACCAGGATCTCGAATAGGCCGTGTCTACCCATACAAACCATCACACATAACCACAATCAGAATATAATAGTACAGCGGAAGTCTTTAAAATAGAATGAACTAAGTATCTATTGATAAGTTAAATAAGTATCCAATTATTCAAATCCAAACATAAAATAAAAATATTTTACATCTCTTTAATATAAAACGAAAATAACTGAAATGAATAAACAAAATCCGATCACAGGTACACACAGAAAGGGCACTCGCATGAAGCGTCATGCTCGTCCTCTCCTGCCTGTACGTCCAACGCAGCTACACCACCATACGCCGGAGCGTTCATGTAGTCATCCACAGTGTAACCTGCATCAACATCTAAAAAACATGTATATATACAAAGGGTGAGCTCACAACTTAGCTCAGTAAGACAATCAGATAGTTTCACAATATTATGCATGAGTAACAATCAATTTATGTTGTGGTCTGGTTTTAAGTTTGCAATGTGCTATCGAAAGGTTTGGTGGCCCCCGCACCTCTATACACGAGTGTGTGGCACCTCATGGATCACACCCCCATTGGCCCACATGCACCCATCATGGAATAGAGATAGAGCTAAGATACCCCCGTACCTCCCCTGATGCTCTACCCATACCAGTACCTAAGCCCCTACTGGCCAGGGCTCACAAACTGGGCTTGCAACTAACCAATCCTATATGTCATCAATGTATGCTCTATCCCAGCACAGCCGTCTACGACATAGAGATAGAGCTAAGGCATTCCCACACCTCCCCTGATGCCCTATCCGCAACTAACCCACTAGGATAGAAACAATACGCAGGTAGACCCTATCCCAACATAACTCCCTATGACATAAAGATAGAGCTAAAGCAACGTGGACAAGCCAGCGTCGACCTCGGAGAGCACAATGCCACATAACCATGGCCAGGCCAGCATCAACATCGGAGACCACCGTACCACGACCTTCCCCGGATGCCCTACCCGTACCAAGCATGTTAAGACAGAATACTACAAAAAGTGCTAGTGTGAGGAGCGATCCCAGGCCCATGCCCCACTCCACACACTAACGAAAACAATCACATGCTTAACAATCACATCCTAACAATGCATGAACAGTAATAACAACTGAAATTAAAAGATGGCATGTGAATATGCACAAACATCACATCAGACCTAATCAGGTGGTTAACAACGATTTACTGTCCATTAATTATTAGGTTTAGGTCAGATTCCCTTTCTTGACGCTCGTTTGTTAGCATGCTCCACGTCGCAAGATCCAAACGAAAAGTCACAAAGTCCTACAATATTATTAGGGTTTCATTAGAATAGTTTTCTGAGGGTTTCACGTTGGTCGAAAACCAACAAAGTCCAAAACCAGCCTTTCAGAGCTGACCGGTCGCAACATACCAGTTGCAGCTCTGTTGCAGCAACCGGTATGGTCGACCGGTATGTCTCCGGAAGACCATACACTTGGGTTTTCGACTGCCGACGATCGATTTCCTTGGATTTTCAGGGTTTCTCCTATTCATTCTAAGTCTAATCTTGGAGTTAGAGTTATCTCCAACTCATTCAAGTCTAGTTTCGATGAATATCATCTCGAAACTCGAATCTAGGGTATGACGGCAACTTAGGGTTTATTTTCCAATTTAGGGTTTTAGATCAATACCTACTTTGCATGGTATTGATCCACCCACACAACTATCATAAAGTCATAGGGTAAGAAGAATGGTTAAAACACTTACCGTTGACTAGTGTAACGTGAGCGTCGTCGAACGGTAATGGCGGCACCTCCTTCTTCTTCCTAGCTCCTTCTCCTTTCCAACCTCCTTCTCTTCTCTAGAGTTTGTGAGAGACAATGGAAAGGATTTGAGGAGGTTTAAGGGTGTATTTAAAGGCTAGAGTTAGGGTTTAGTAACCCTATTGGATTAGGAAGGTTCAGGCATTAGGGTTTAGGAAAGTGGGACCCATAGAGATCAAATTCTGGATCTCTGCACTAAGCTGCGCAGAGCTGACCGATCGACCGGTACCATCGACCGGTCAACATAAAATGATGAATATTTGACCGTCTTTGATCCGATTTCGTACCTGCTTGTCATCCGCTCGTCCCGTCTGGCCCGGTAATGATCGGAAGACCTCCTACGACATAAAACCAAGGTTTAGACCGGGTTTTCGGAGTGCGGGTCTTACAACTCCCCCATCCTTAAAAGAAATTTCGTCCCAAAATTTGCATGTAGGTTTCACAACTCCCCCACCCTTAAAAGAAATTTTGGCCCCGAAATTTGAACGTACCTTGATCGTTGAAAAGGTTAGTGTACTCCTTCCTCATCGCGCCTTCCTCTTCCCAAGTAATTTCTTCGACATTTTGACTTCTCCAAAGCACCTTCACATAATGAATATCCTTGGTTCGAAATTGTTGTACCTTTCGGCTTGAGAGCATCACATGCACCACTTCGAATGTTAAGTCTTCAGTCAAGTCTGGGGGATCAGCGGTCAAGATGTGCGATGGATCTCTGACATACTTCTTCAGTAATGATACATGGAACACGTTATGAACGCTTGACATAGATGGTGGTAGAGCCAATTGATATGCTACATTACCACGTCGGGTCAATATCTCATATGGTCCCACATACCTGGGGCATAGCTTCCCCTTCTTACCAAACCGTTTCAGACCTCGCACCGGTGATACCTTCAAGAATACTTTGTCACCCACTACAAACTCCAGATCTCGACGTCGATTATCCGCATAGTGCTTCTGTCGAACTTGAGCTGCCTTTACTCTTTCTTTGATCTGATCAATCACTCGACAAGTTTCTTCAACAAACTCTGGTCCTACAATTCTTCTTTCTCCCACCTCGTTCCATAACAGAGGTGTACGACACTTCTTCCCATAGAGTGCTTCATATGGGGCCATCTGAATTGTAGCCTGATAACTTTTGTTATAAGCAAACTCGATAAGTGATAGTTTCTCATCCCAAGCTCCCTTGAAATCTATTGCATAAGCTCGGAGCATATCTTTTAAAATTTGAATAGTTCGTTCTGACTGTCCGTCCGTTTGAGGGTGAAAAGCTGTACTGAACTTCAACTTCGTTCCCATTGCTTTCTGTAATCCTTCCTAGAACTTTGATGTAAAACGGGGATCTCTATCAGATACTACACTCTCTGGAACGCCATGAAGTCTGACTATAGTATCCACATATAACTTGGCCAGTTTCTCCATGGTATACTGAGGTCTGACCGCAATGAATCGAGCTGTCTTGGTGAGTCGGTCGACTATAACCCAAATTGCATCCACAGACCTTGGTGTCAAGGGTAGGCCAGTGAAGAAATCCATAGTAATGCAATCCCACTTTCATGCAGGTTCTGGTAATGGCTGTAGTAAACCTGCGGGTCTCTGCCTTTCTGCTTTAACTTGTTGACAATTCAGACATTGGAATACGAAACGAATTATATCTGCTTTCATACCCCTCCACCAATATAGTCTTCTTAAATCATGGTACATTTTGGTACTTCCTGAATGTACCGAATATGGAGTGTAATGAGCTTCGGTCATAACTCGATCTCTGATATTGCAGTCTTCACTCTCTGGTATACATAACCGTCCACGATACCTGAGTACCATGTCTGAATCCAAGGTAAAGTCAGGATTGCTCGTACCCTTCTCTAAGTCTTCTTGCACTGTCTTGAGATGTGGATCCTGTAGGATTGCTACCTTGACTTCATCAACTAGATCCGGTGAGATCTTCAAAGCTGCGAACATCATGGTGAACTAATGAATTAAGCCTTGCTCGATTGGATCTTCTGCTGTATCTACTATATACTCTTTATCGCCTTCAATTGAACTTGAGGTTGCGGCACATAATGCAGCATTTGTACTTGGTCCTGCCTCAGGTTTCGATGCCCACTTTCTTCTTAAGGCGTCAGCCACAACATTTGTTTTACCCGGATGATACTGGATGTCACAATCATAATCTTTTAATAACTCCGGCCATTTCCTCTGTCTCATATTCAGATCCTTCTGAGGGAAAAGATAAGTTAAGCTCTTGTGATCTTACTTGATCTGAAATTTCTCACCGTCCAAATAGTGTCTCCAAGTCTTGATTGCATGTATAACCGTTGCTAGCTCCAAATCATGTGTAGGATAGTTCTTCTCATGCTCCTTTAACTGTCATGATGCGTAAGCAATCACCTGTTCTCCTTGCATCAATACACACCCAATACCCAACCCTGAAGCATCCGTATATAAAGTAAACGGTACGCTTGGTTCAGGGATGGTCAAAATAGGTGCAGAGACTAGTCTTGACTTCATGGTCTGAAAGCACTTCTCGCACTCATCTGTCCATATAAATTTCTCTCCCTTCTTGGTCAATCTGGTGAGTGGAACAACGATCTTGGAGTAATCTTCCACGAATCTTCTATAATAACCAGCCAACCCAAGGAAACTACGAATCTCCGTAATAGATTTTGGTGCTTCCCATCCTACAATAGCAGCTATCTTACTTGGATCAACCTTGATACCGTCTTCAGATACTACATGGCCCAAGAAAGCTACTTCCTTCAGCCAAAACTTGCACTTCTTGAACTTAGCATAAAGCTTTTCTTGTCTCAACCGTTGTAGGGCTGCCCTCAGATGTGTTGTATGAGTCTCCATGTCCTTAGAGTAGATCAATATGTCATCGATGAATACGATGACCGAAGTGTCCAACATATCATGAAACACTCGGTTCATCAGTTCCATGAACGACGCTAGAGCATTGGTCAACCCGAAAGCCATAACTAGAATCTCATAATGCCCATATCTCATCCTGAAAGCAGTCTTCAGAATATCCCCGGCCTTAATCTTCAGTTGGTGATACCTCGATCGGAGATCAATCTTCGAGAAAACCTTTGCACCCTGCAATTGATCAAACAGATCATCGATCCTAGGCAAAGGATATCGATTCTTGATCGTCAACTTGTTCAGTTCACGATAGTCAATGCATAGTCTTACACTTCCGTCTTTCTTCTTGACAAATAATACAGGTGCTCCCCAAGGCGATATGCTAGGTCGTATGAAACCCCTATCTAACAATTCTTGTAATTGGGTCTTCAACTCCTTTAACTCGGTAGGGGCCATCCTCTATGGTGCTTTGGACACCGGCGCCGAACCTGGCATAAGGTCTATTACAAACTCTGTAGCCCTGTCCGATGGTAGACCTGGAAGCTCCTCTGAAAATACATCTGGGAACTCTCGAACCACATCTATATCTTCCATCTTGTGTAACTCCGCCGTGATGTTGACTACAGATACTAGATACCCCACTCCCCCTTTCTCTAAGCATCGCTTGGCTTTTAGGGCGGAGAGGATCAGCTTCCGCTTCCTAGATAGCTTGATCCTAGTGAAGCTATACTCCTTTCCCTTTTTGTCTGTAAGCACAAGCTTCCTTTCACCACATAATAGGATAGCTGAATGATGGCCTAGCCAATCCATTCCCAAGATGACATCAAAGTCTACCATCTCGAGTAGCACCAAACTTGCTTCTAAGTCTCGGCCCCCAATACATACAGTACATGGTCCATAATATTCAGTCAAAGCCACTTCGACTCCCAGTGGAGAGCGAACTATCAAGCTTGGGTTCAAGTGCTTGATTGGTAACTCCATTCACTTCCCAAAGGAATTAGAAACAAAGAGTGCGTGGCCCCAGAGTGAAATAGTACTCTGGCAGGTATACCAGCTACATTTACAATTCATGAAATTTTTCATTATCCCTTAGTTCTACATGCTCATACACACTATGAAAATAGTAAGCCAAATAGTAAGGGATAGAATCAAACCAGTGACCACATCAGGTGATGCAACTGTCTCTTCAGTGGTAACCGCATAAACTTTTCCTTGATGGGGAGGTTGCTTCCTAGGTAGAGTGCAGGTCCTTGCAATATAACCCACTTGCTGACAGTTGAAACATTTGATATTCGGGTTGAATGCGGCGTTCTGTGGCACAGGTGGTGCCGTATTGTTTCTAGCAGGTACTGTAGTGGTCTGAGCCCTGTATGGGTGGAAGGGTCTATTGTTACCGCCACCCGAACTCTCAATAGAGGGTCTCTTCACTCCCCTATTCTGAGCGAAGAAGCTGTCTCTCTGACTGGACTCTATCACCCTCGCAACCTGCATAGCTTCATTATAGATTTTCTTGTCCAGACCCAATATGTGCTCTCTGATGCTTCCACGTAGTCCCATGGTAAACCTACGTGTCTTGGTCTCTTCTTCTTGCATCCTTGTCGGTGCGAAGAAAAATAACTCCTCGTACCTCTGCTGGTTAGCATCCACAGTCGATTGAGACTGTTGCAAATTAAGGAACTCCTTCTCCATCAGATCTCTGAAGCTCTTTGGAAAATACTTATCGAAGAAGGCAACCTTGAACACTTCCCAATCCACCTGAGTATGCTTCGTCTCCAGATATGCCCGTGTAGAATTCCACCAAGCATTTGTGTCTTCTTTCAGCATATGAGTGGCAAATAAGACCTTTTCCTCCTCTGTACAGGTCATCAGTAGGAAGTTTTTCTCCATCTCTGCAACCCACTGTGCTGGCCACAATGGTTTCCCTGTCTTACTGGTGAATGATGAAGGCTTCAACTTCAGGAATCTATCCACCGCTCTGCTCAGATCATGCTGTCCCTGAGTGTTCATTCCGTACCATGGTGGTGGATACGGATAGGCTCCCGGGTACGCAGAAGGCAACGGAAACTGGTGCGGTGGTGGTACATACTGTGCTTGGCCCATCGGACTTGGGCTACCCTGCATCGGCTATGAAGTATTTTTCTCTCCAGACTCAGGCGTACCTCCAGTGGGAACAGAACCCGGTGGCCTGAACATCTTCAGTATCTCACTCAGGAATTCTTTTTGCTGAGCTTGCATCTGATAGACCAGGTTTGTAACAATGGTCTCCGAATTCTTGTGAGGTGGCCCTGGCAAATTTGTTGTTACTTCTGGAACCTGTTCCTCCTCAACTTTCGGGCTTGGCTCTCTAACATGGCCTTGTTCAACCTGTTCTTCTTCCTCGAGGTGCATCCTAGCCTGGTGACGCTTCCGATCCCTACGACCGTTTCCGCCCACCATCTCAGACTATTCTGTTTGAATCTGAGAAGAAGACATAACACGTGAGAATGAAGCAATAGTGGTGTTAGTCTTGAACAATATAAGGCGAAACAGTCGCAAAAAGGAATAATTAAATCTATAAAATTTTAAAATTTTTTTCAGAGATTTTTCTGGATTTTCTGGTGTTGACCGGTCGCAACATACCGGTTGACACTCTGTAGACAGAGCTGCGACCGGTATAGTCGACTGGTCAGAATTTAAAATTCTGACTGAGACATAGCGGTCGCATACTTGGGAGATACCGGTCGACACTCTGTAGATAGTGCTGCGACCGGTATAGTCGACCGGTCAAAATTTTAATTCTGACCGAGACATAGCGGTTGCATGTCTGTAGAGATACCGGTCGACCGGTATAGGCAAAACCGTCGACCGGTATGCCCATAATTGCTTTTAAAATCGCAAAAAGTGAGAAAAATAGAATTTTTTCACTTTTTGACCTAGGTTTTTTTAAAATTTTTGAATTTTTCTTAATATTCACAAATTCTTGAAATTTCTTGTGGTATTTGTCTGTGATTTACTTGTGGAAGAGTGTAGGGGTTACATAAGTCCTCCTTCCCATGTTTGTGGGTGAGTTTGAGGCTTTTTCTCAATTTACTGTCGTTATGCTGCCGAAATTTCAAAAATTTTCTAACATTTTCTTCTTGTTCCCCTTTGTTTTGCAGTTAAAAATGGCTCCCCGACGTGCTCTTGGGAAACGTCCTCATGGCTCGAGCTCACGTGCTCCCCAGCCACCAGTTCCCCACTTTGACGAGCACTGGTTTCGTTCTATGGAAGCACAGGCTCGATTCCCGTGGTTCGATAGCAAAAACATCGAATCCGGGGGTCGAGTTAACTTGGATCAGCTGGAGAGAGTCGATGTGCGAGCCCCTTTCGACGCGCTTGGGTGGGTACCGGTAATATCCTACACTGATACCACCCGTCCCAACCTGATTAAGCATTTCTATGCTAACCTGGAGCTGCATGGGGATGTTAACGATCCCAACCGGGGGTAGGGACTTACGCATCTCCAGCCACGTCAAGGGTGTACCTATCTCCTTCAACACCCACCCGGTTAGCTGATCCGTTGGGGGTACCCAATGATGGAGACTTAGTATACTGCCCCCCAAAGGTGAAGGGCTATCTTAGCGAGGACTTACGCCGAGAGGTCGCAGAGCAAATCCTCAATCCTGGGGCTCCTATAAAGGTGGCTAGTCTGAAGCCCCTAGCTCGTGTCTACAGCCGCATCATCCAGCACGACATCGTGCCCCAGAGCGGCCACTACAGTGAGCTATCTCAGCTCAATCAGTACATCACTTACTTGCGTGCGCCCGGGAGCGGGTCTCTCTCCCTTACCTCATCATCCGGACCATGCATCAGGGGGCACCGGGGCGGTCAGGCCGGTAACCTTCCATACGGTCGTCTCATTACCTTCCCGCTACGTCGCCCGGGTGTGAGCATGAGAGGCGAGTGACGCCGGTTGAGGATACTGTGATATACCGCGACCCTATTCCTCCCCCAGGGCCCCCTACCCCATGATTTACTTTTACTTTCTCTCTTTGACGGTTTATATAACAGGGAGGGGGTAACTGGGTCCGGGGACCATAGCACTATTTCATTTGATACTCATTTTCTCTTTAATGAAAGTTTCATGGTTTTTCCTAACTAGTGCATGTGTAAATGTTAAGTTCCACATTTAATATTGTACATTATTCTCTCTCATTAGGGCCGCGGGTATCAAACAATGCTTAGGGTCTGTTTGTATTAAAATTTTA
Source organism: Protea cynaroides (assembly GCA_028583415.1). NCBI lineage: Eukaryota > Viridiplantae > Streptophyta > Magnoliopsida > Proteales > Proteaceae > Protea > Protea cynaroides. The sequence goes on along the minus strand of CM053272.1, from coordinate 71,769,886 downwards.
AAATTTTCTAACTCGGTTCATCGACTTAGTTAAGTGCGGCATGGTTTGGTGGTGAGCCCGAGGGCGATACCAAGTTGTCACACCCGGATCCAGATGGTTTGAGTGAACCGTCATTAAACCAACGGTTCACACGAGGATCTCGAATAGGCCGGTCCACCCATACAAACCATCACACATAACCCAATCGATAATTAGTACAGCGGAAGTCTTTAAAATAGAAGAACGAGTATCTATTGATAAATTAAATAAGTACCAATTATTCAAACCAAACATAAAATAAATATCTTTTACATCTCTTTAATATCAACAAAATACGAAACGAATAAACAAAATCCGATCACTATTACATTTGAAAGGGCAACTCGCATGAAGTGTCATGCTCGTCCTCTCCTGCCTGTACATCCAACATAGCTACACTACCATACGCCGGAGCGTTCATATAGTCATCCATAGTGTAACCTGCATCAACATCTAAAAAACATGTATATATACAAAGGGTGAGCTCACAACATAGCTCAGTAAGACAATCAGACAGTTTCACAATATTATGCATGAGTAACAATCAATTTATGTTGTGGTATGGTTTTAAGTTTACAATGTGCTATAGAAAGGTTTGGTGGCCCCCGCACCTCTATACACGAGTGTGTGGCACCTTATGGATTACACCCCCATTGGCCCACATGCACCCATCATGGAATAGAGATAGAGCTAAGATACCCCCGTACCTCCCCTGATGCTCTAACCCATACCAGTACCTAAGCCCCTACTAGCCAGGGCTCACAAACTGGGCTCGCAACTAACCAATCCTATATGTCATCAATGTATGCTCTATCCTAGCACAACCGTCTACGGCATAGAGATAGAGCTAAGGCATTCCCACACCTCCCCTGATGCCCTATCCGCAACTAACCCACTAGGATAGAAACAATACGCAGGTAGACCCTATCCCAACATAACTCCCTACGGCATAGAGATAGAGCTAAAGCATCGTGGACAAGCCAACGTCAACCTCGGAGACCACAATGCCACATAACCATGGCCAGGCCAGCATCAACATCGGAGACCACCGTACCACGACCTTCCCTTGATGCCCCACCCGTACCAAGTATGTTAAGACAGAATACTACAAAAAGTGCTAGTGTGAGGAGCGATCCCAGGCCCATGTCCCACTCCACACACTAACGAAGACAATCACATGTTTAACAATCACATCCTAACAATGCATGAACAGTAATAACAACTGAAATTAAAAGTTGACATGTGAATATGCACAAACATCACATCAGACCTAATCAGGTGGTTAACAATGATTTACTGTCCATTAATTATTAGGTTTAGGTCAGATTCCCATACCTGACGCTCGTTTGTTAGCTTGCTCCACATCGCAAGATCCAAACGGAAAGTCACAAAGTCCTACAATATTATTAGTGTTTCATTGGAATAGTTTTCTTAGGGTTTCACGTTGGTCGGAAACCAACAAAGTCCAAAACCAGCCTTTTAGAGCTGACCGGTCGCAACATACTGGTTGCAGCTCTGTGAGCAAACTAGCAACCGGTATTGTCGACCGGTATGTCTCTAGAAGACCATACACTTGGTTTTTCGACTACCGACGATCAATTTCCTTGGATTTTCAGGGTTTCTCCTATTCACTCTAAGTCTAATCTTGGAGTTAGAGTTATCTCCAACTCATTCAAATCTAGTTTCGATGAATATCATCTCGAAACTCGAAGCTAGGGTTTGACGACAACTTATGGTTTTTTATCCAATTTAGGGTTTTAGATCAATACCTACTTTGCATGGTATTGATCCACCCACACAACTATCATAAAGTCATAGGGTAAGAAGAATGGTTAAAACACTTACCGTTGACTAGCGTAACGTGAGCGTCGTTGAACAGTAATGGCGGCACCTCCTTCTTCTTCCTAGCTCCTTCTCCTTTCCAACCTCCTTCTCTTCTCTAGAGTTTGTGAGAGACAATGGAAAGGATTTGAGGAGGTTTAAGGGTGTATTTATAGGCTAGAATTAGGGTTTAGTAACCTTATTGGGATTAGGAAGGTTCAGGCATTAGGGTTTAGGAAAGTGGGACCCACAAAGATCAAATTCTGGATCTCCGCACTCAACTGCGCAGAGCTGACCGGTCGACCGGTACCATCAAACGGTCAACATAAAATGATGAATATTTGACCGTCTTTGATCTGATTTAATACCTACTTGTCATCCCCTCGTCCAGTCTGGCCCGGTAATGATCGAAAGACCTTCTACGACATAAAACCAAGGTTTAGACTGGGTTTTCGGAGTGCGGGTCTTACAACTCCCCCATCCTTAAAAGAAATTTCGTCCCAAAATTTACATGTAGGTTTCACAACTCCCCCTCCCTTAAAAGAAATTCTGGCCCCGAAATTTGAACGTACCTTGATCGTTGAAAAGGTTAGGGTACTCCTTCCTCATCGCGCCTTCCTCTTCCCAAGTAATTTCTTCGACATTTTGACTTTTCCAATGCACCTTCACATAATGAATATCCTTGGTTCGAAGTTGCTGTACCTTTCGGCTTGAGAGCATCACAGGCACCACTTCGAATGTTAAGTCTTCAGTCAAGTCTGAGGGATCAGCGGTCAAGATGTGCGATGGATCTCTGACATACTTCTTCAGTAATGATACATGGAACACGTTATGAACGCTTGACATAGATGGTGGTAGAGCCAATTGATATGCTACATTACTATGTCGGGTCAATATCTCATATGGTCCCACATACCTGGGGCATAGCTTCCCCTTCTTACCAAACCGTTTCAGACCTCGCACCGGAGATACCTTCAAGAATACTTTGTCATCCACTGCAAACTCTAAATCTCGACGTCGATTATCCGCATAGTGCTTCTGTCAAACTGGAGCTGTCTTTACTCTTTCTTTGATCTGATCAATCACTCGATAAGTTTCTTCAACAAACTCCGGTCCTACAACTCTTCTTTCTCCCACCTCGTTCCATAACAGAGGTGTACGACACTTCTTCCCATAGCGTGCTTCATATGGGGCCATCTGAAATGTAGCCTGATAACTGTTGTTATAAGCAAACTTGATAAGTGATAGTTTCTCATCCCAAGCTCCCTTGAAATCTATTGCACAAGCTCGGAGCATATCTTCTAAAATTTTAATAGTTCGTTCTGACTGTCCGTCCGTTTAAGGGTGAAAAGCTGTACTGAACTTCAACTTCGTTTCCATAGCTTTCTATAATCCTTCCCAGAACTTTGATGTAAAACGGGGATCTTTGTCAGATACTATACTCTCTGGAACGCCATGAAGTCTGACTATATTATCCACATATAACTTGGCCAGTTTCTCCATGGTATACTGAGGTCTGACCTTAATGAATCGAGCAGTCTTGGTGAGTTGGTCGACTATAACCCAAACTGCATCCACTGACCTTGGTGGGTAGGCCAGTGACGAAATCCATAGTAATGCAATCCCACTTCCATGCAGGTTCTGGTAATGACTGTAGTAAACCTACGGGTCTCTGCCTCTCTGCTTTAACTTGTTGACAATTCAGACATTGGAACACGAAACGAGTTATATCTGCTTTCATACCCCTCCACCAATATAGTCTTCTTAAATCATGGTACAGTTTGGTACTTCCTGAATGTACCGAATATGGAGTGTAATGAGCTTCGGTCATAACTCGTTCTCTGATATTGTAGTTTTCACTCTCAGGTATACATAACCGTCCACGATATCTGAGTACCTTGTCTGAATCCAAGGTAAAGTCAGGATTGCTCGTACCCTTCTCTAAGTCTTCTTGCACTGTCTTGAGATGGGGATCCTGTAGGATTGCTACCTTGACTTCATCAACTAGATCCGGTGAGATCTTCAAAACTGCGAACATCATGGTGAACTTATGAATTAAGCCTTGCTCGATTGGATCTTGTGCAGTCTCTATTATATACTCTTCATCGCCTTCAATTGAACTTGAGGCTGCGGCACATAATGCAACATTTGTACTTGGTCCTGCCTCAGGTTTCGATGCCCACTTTCTGCTTAAGGAGTCAGCCACAACATTTGCTTTACTCGGATGATACTGGATGTCACAATCATAATCTTTTAATAACTCCAGCCATCTCCTCTGTCTCATATTCAGATCATTCTAAGTAAAAAGATAAGTAAAGCTCTTGTGATCTGACTTGATCTGAAACTTCTCACCGTACAAATAGTGTCTCCAAGTCTTGATTGCATGTATAACCGCTGCTAGCTCCAAATCATGTGTAGGATAGTTCTTCTCATGCTCCTTTAACTGTCTTCATGCGTAAGCAATCACCTGTTCTCCTTGCATCAATACACACCCAATACCCAACCCTGAAGCATCCGTATATAAAGTAAACGGTACGCTTGGTTCAGGGATGGTCAAAATAGGTGCAGAGACTAGTCTTGACTTCAAGGTCTGAAAGCACTTCTCACATTCATCTGTCCATATGAATTTCTCTCCCTTCTTGGTCAATCTGGTGAGTGGAACAGCGATCCTAGAGTAATCTTCCACGAATCTTATATAATAACCAGCCAATCCAAGGAAACTACGAATCTCCGCAACAGATTTTGGTGCTTCCCATCCTACTATAGCAGCTATCTTACTTGGATCAACCTTGATACCGTCTTCAGATACTACATGGCCCAAGAAAGCTACTTCCTTCAGCCAAAACTCGCACTTCTTGAACTTAGCATAAAGCTTTTCTTGTCTCAGCCGTTGTAGGGCTGCCCTCAGATGTGCTGTATGAGTCTCCATGTCCTTAGAGTAGATCAATACGTCATCGATTAATACGATGACCAAAGTGTCCAACATATCATGAAACACTCGGTTCATCAGTTCCATGAACGACGCAGGAGCATTGGTCAACCCGAAAGACATAACTAGAAACTCATAATGCCCATACCTTGTCCTAAAAGCAATCTTTGGAATATCTCCGGCCTTGATCTTCAGTTGGTGAAACCCCGATCGGAGATCAATCTTTGAGAAAACCTTTGCACCCTGCAATTGATCGAACAGATCATCGATCCTAGGCAAAGGATACCGATTCTTGATGTCAACTTGTTCAATTCACGGTAGTCAATGCATAGTCTTACACTTCCGTCTTTCTTCTTGACAAATAATACAGGTGCTCCCCAAGGCGATATGCTAGGTCGTATGAAACCCTTATCTAACAATTCTTGTAATTGGGTCTTCAACTCCTTTAACTTGGTAGGGGCCATCCTGTATGGTGCTTTGGACACCGGCGCCAAACCTGGCATAAGGTCTATTACAAACTCTGTAGCCCTGTCCGATGGTAGGCCTGGAAGCTCCTCTAGAAATACATCTGGGAACTCTCGAACCACATCTATATCTTCCATCTTGTGTGACTCTGCCGCGATGTCAACTACAGATACTAGATACCCCACTCCCCCTTTCTCTAAGCATCGCTTGGCTTTTAGGGCGGAGAGGATCAGCTTCCGCTTCCTAGATAGCTTGATCCCAGTGAAGCTATACTCCTTTCCCTTTTTGTCTGTAAGCACAAGCTTCCGTTCATCACATAATAGGATAGCTGAATGATGGCCTAGCCAATCCATTCCCAAGATGACATCAAAGTCTGCCATCTCGAGTAGCACCAAACTTGCTTCTAAGTCTCGGCCCCCAATACATACAGTACATGGTCCATAATATTCAGTCAAAGCCACTTCGACTCCCAGTGGAGAGCGAACTATCAAGCTTGGGTTCAAGTGCTTGATTGATAACTCCATTCGCTTCCCAAAGGAATTAGAAACAAAGAGTGCGTGGCCCCAGAGTCAAATAGTACTCTGGCAGGTATACCAGCTACATTTATAATTCTTGGAATTTTTCATTATCCCTTAGTTCTACATGTGCATACACACTATGAAAATAGTAAGCCAAATATTAAGGGATAGAGTCATACCAGTGACCACATCAGGTGATGCAGCTGCCTCTTCAGTGGTGACCGCATAAACTTTTCCTTGCTGGGGAGGTTGCTTCCTAGGTAGAGTGCAGGTCCTTGCAATATGACCCACTTGCTGACAGTTGAAACATTTGATATTCGGGTTGAATCCGACATTCTATGGCACAGGTGGTGCCGTATTGTTTCTAGCAGGTACTGTAGCGGTCTGAGCCCTGTATGGGCGGAAGGGTCTATTGTTACCGCCACCCGAACTCTCAATAGCGGGTCTCTTCACTCCCCTATTCTGAGCGAAGAAGCTGTCCCTCTGACTGGACTCTATCACCCTCGCAACCTGCACAGCCTCATTATAGATTTTCTTGTCCAGACCCAATATGTGCTCTCTGATGCTTCCACGTAGTCCCATGGTGAACCTACGTGTCTTGGTCTCTTCTTCTTGCATACTTGCCGGTGCAAAGAAAAATAACTCCTCCTTCCTCTGCTGGTATGCATCAACAGTCGATTGAGACTGTTGCAAATTAAGGAACTCCTTCTCCATCTGATCTCTGAAGCTCTTTGGAAAATACTTATCGAAGAAGGAAACCTTGAACACTTCCCAATCCACCTGAGTATGCTTCGTCTCTAGATATGCCCGTGTAGAATTCCACCAAGCATTTGCGTCTTCTTTCAGCATATGAGTGGCAAATAAGACCTTTTCCTCCTCTGTACAGGTCATCAGTCGGAAGTTTTTCTCCATCTCTGCAACCCACTGTGCTGGCCACAATGGTTTCCCTGTCTTACCGGTGAATGATGAAGGCTTCAACTTCAGGAATCTATCCACCGCTCTGCTCAGATCATGCTGTCCCTGAGTGTTCATTCCGTACCATGGTGGTGGATACGGATAGGCTCCCGGGTACGCAGAATGGGACGGAAACTGGTGCGGTGGTGGTACATTCTGTGCTTGGCCCATCAGCCTTGGGCTACCCTGCATCGGCTGTGAAGTATTTTTCTCTCCAGACTCAGGCGTACCTCCAGTGGGAACAGAATCCGGTGGCCTGAACATCTTCAGTATCTCGCTCATGAATTCTTTCTGCTAAGCTTGCATCTTATAGACCAGGTTTGTAACAATGGTCTCCGAATTCCTGTGAGGTGTCCCAGGAAAATTTATTGTTACTTCTGGAACCTGTTCCTCCTCAACTTCCGGGCTTGGCTCTCTAACATGGCCTTGTTCAACCTGTTCTTCTTCCTCGAGGCGCATCCTAGCCTGGTGACGCTTCCGACCCCTACGACCATTTCCGCCCACCATCTCAGACTATTCTGTTTGAATCTGAGAAGAAGACATAACACGTGAGAATGAAGCAATAGTGGTGTTAGTCTTGAACAATATAAGGCGAAACAATTGCAAAAAGGAATAATTAAATCTATAAAATTTTAAAAAAATTTTCAGAGATTTTTCTGGCTTTTCTGATGTTGACCGGTCGCAACATACCGGTCGACACTCTGTAGACAGAGCTGCGACCGGTATAGTCGACCGGTCAGAATTTAAAATTCTGACCGAGACATAGCGGTCGCATACTTGGGAGATACCGGTCGACATTCTGTAGACAGTGCTGCGACCGGTATAGTCGATCGGTCAGAATTTTAATTCTGACCGAGACATAGCGGTCGCATGTCTGTCGAGATACCGGTCGACCTGTAAAGGCAAAATTGTCGACCGGTATGCCCAGAATTGCTTTTAAAATCGCGAAAAGTGAGAATTTTTCTCACTTTTCTTTCTCTTTTCTCTCCGGTGGCGATTCCTCTCTGCCATTCCGAGCTTCTACAGTCCGACCGGTCACTCTAGAAGTGGTTTTCTTGCGATTCGGACTTAGAACATCGTCTCCAGGTAGGTCTCTTCCCTCTCTATCAAGTTTTTACAAAATTTCCATATCGTCTTTAGTTAAAATTTTAGGTTTTTCTTTGATTGAGAGATTCCAACCGTAGGAACTCTTTTCCTTTGGCTTAGAAAGGGTTTAGGGACCCCTAAGAGTAAAAGCCCTCAACTAATTTGAACTTCCACCGAAAGGTTTTGATAAAAATTGAATTTTTTCACTTTTTGACCTGGGTTTTCATAAAATTTTCGAATTTTTCTTAATTTTCTCAAATTCTTGAAATTTCTTGTGGTATTTGTCTGTGATTGACTTGTGGAAGAGTGTAGGGGTTACATAAGTCCTCCTCCCCATGTTTGTGGGTGACTTTGAGGCTTTTTCTCAATTTACTGTCGTTATGCTGCCAAAATTTTGAAAATTTTCTAACATTTTCTTCTTGTTCCCCTTTGTTTTGCAGTTAAAAATGGCTCCCCGATGTGCTCTTGGGAAACGTCCTCATGGCTCGAGCTCACGTGCTCCCCAGCCACCAGTTCCCCACTTTGACGAGCACTGGTTTCGTTCTATGGAAGCACAGGCTCGATTCCCGTGGTTCGATAGCAAAAACATCGAATCCGGGCGTCGAGTTAACTTGGATCAGCTGGAGAGGTTCGATGTGCGAGCCGCCTGCTTGGTGGGTACCGGTATGTGCGAGCCGCTTTTGGCGCTTGGGTGGGTACCCGGTAATATCCTACACTGATACCACCCGTCCCAACCTGGTTAAGCATTTCTATGCTAACCTGGAGCTGCATGGGGATGTTAACGATCCCAACCAGGGTAGGGACTTACGCATCTCCAGCTACGTCAAGGGTGTACCTATCTCCTTCAACACCCACCAGTTAGCTGATCTATTGGGGGTACCCAATGATGGAGACTTAGTATACTGCCCCCCAAAGGTGAAGGGCTATCTTAGCGAGGACTTACGCCGAGAGATCGCAGAGCAGATCCTCAATCCTGGGGCTCCTATGAAGGTGGCTAGTCTGAAGCCCCTAGCTCGTGTCTAAAGCCGCATCATCCAGCACGACATCATGCCCCAGAGCAGCCACTACAGTGAGCTATCTCAGCTCACTCAGTACATCACTTACTGCGTCTGCATCGGGGAGCGGGTCTCTCTCCCTTACCTCATCATCCGGACCATGCATCAGGCGACCCTGGCCGATCAGGCCAGTAACCTTCCATACGGTCGTCTCATTACCTTCCTGCTACGTCGCCTGGGTGTGAGCATGAGAGGCGAGGTGACGGTTGAGGATACTATGATATAGCAGACCCTATTCCTCCCAGGCCCCCTACCCCATGATTTACTTTTACTTTCTCTCTTTGACGGTTTATATAACAGGGTAACTGTCCGGTTTGTGGACTATACCCTGTAGCACTATTTCATTTGATACTCATTTTCTATTTAATGAAAGTTTTCATGGTTTTTCCTAACTAGTGCATGTGTAAATGTTAAGTTCCACATTTAATATTGTACATTATTCTCTTTCTTAGTCAGTCTCAGGTATCAAACAATGCTTAGGGTGTGTTTGTATTAAAATTTTTTAAATTTTCCTAACTCAGTTCATCGACTTAGTTAAGTGCAATAGGGTTTCTTGGACAGAGCCCGAGCACTCTGATACCAAGTTGTCACACCCCAATTCTGATCCAACCAGAATGATGTGAGTGAACCGTCATTGAACCAATGGTTCACAGCAGGATCTCGAATAGGCCGTGTCCACCCATACAAACCATCACACATAACCACAATCAGAATATAATAGTACAACGGAAGTCTTTAAAATAGAATGAACTGAGTATCTATTGATAAATTAAATAAGTATCCAATTATTCAAATCCAAACATAAAATAAATATCTTTTACATCTCTTTAATATCAAACGAAAATAACTGAAACGAATAAGCAAAATCCGATCACAAGTTCACACAGAAAGGGCACTCGCATGAAGCGTCATGCTCGTCCTCTCCTGCGTGTACGTCCAACGCAGCTACACCTTCTTATGCCGGAGCATTGATGTAGTCATCCACAGTGTAACCTGCATCAACATCTAAAAAACATGTATATATATACAAAGGGTGAGCTCACAACTTAGCTCAGTAAGACAATCAGACAGTTTCACAATATTATGCATGAGTAACAATCAATTTATGTTGTGGTCTGGTTTTAAGTTTGCAATGTGCTATAGAAAGGTTTGGTGGCCCCCGCACCTCTATACACGAGTGTGTGGCACCTCATGGATCACACCCCCATTGGCCCACATGCACCCATCATGGAATAGAGATAGAGCTAAGATACCCCCGTACCTCCCCTGATGCTCTACCCATACCAGTACCTAAGCCCCTTTGGCCAGGGCTCATAAACTGGGCTCGCAACTAACCAACCCTATATGTTATCAATGTATGCTCTATCCCAGCACAGCCGTCTACGGCATAGAGATAGAGCTAAGGCATTCCCACACTCCCCTGATGCCCTATCTCCAACTAACCCACTAGGATAGAAACAATACGCAGGTAGACCCTATCCCAACATAACTCCCTACGGCATAGAGATAGAGCTAAAGCATCGTGGACAAGCCAGCGTCGACCTCGGAGACCACAATGCCACATAACCATGGCCAGGCCAACATCAACATCGGAGACCATTGTACCATGACCTTCCCCCCGATGCCCCACCCGTACCAAGCATGTTAAGACGGAATACTACAAAAAGTGCTAGTGTGAGGAGCGATCCCAGGCCCATGCCCCACTCCACACACTAACGAAAACAATCACATGCTTAACAATCACATCCTAACAATGCATGAATAGTAATAACAACTGAAATTAAAAGATGGCATGTGAATATGCACAAACATAACATCAGACCTAATCAGGTGGTTAACAACGATTTACTATCCATTAATTATTAGGTTTAGGTCAGATTCCCTTACATGACGCTCGTTTGTTAGCTTGCTCCACATCGCAAGATCCAAACGAAAAGTCACAAAGTCCTACAATATTATTAGGGTTTCATTAAAATAACGTTCTTAGAGTTTCATGTTGGTTGAACCAGTTGGTCAAAATACCAACAAAGTCCAAAACCAGCCTTTCGGAGCTGACCGAAAGTCGCGAACGTACCGGTTGTAAACCTCCCAGAGGTAGAAAACTAACAACCGGTATGGTCAACCGGTATGTCTCCGGAAGACCATACATTTGGTTTTTCGACTGTCGACGATCGATTTCCTTGGATTTTCAGGGTTTCTCCTATTCATTCTAAGTCTAATCTTGGAGTTAGAGTTATCTCCAACTCATTCAAGTCTAGTTTCGATGAATATCATCTCGAAACTCGAATCTAGGGTTTGACGGCAACTTAGGGTTTATTATCCAATTTAGGGTTTTAGATCAATACCTACTTTGCATGGTATTGATCCACCCACACAACTATCATAAAGTCATAGGGTAAGAAGAATGGTTAAAACACTTACCGTTGACTAGCATAACGTAAGCGTCGTCGAACGGTAATGGCGGCACCTCCTTCTTCTTCCTAGCTCCTTCTCCTTTCCAACCTCCTTCTCTTCTCTAGAGTTTGTGAGAGACAATGGAAAGGATTTGAGGAGGTTTAAGGGTGTATTTATAGGCTAGAATTAGGGTTTAGTAACCCTATTGGGATTATAAAGGTCGGGAGGGTCGAGGCGGTATTGGTCGCGGTCCGGTTTTGTGCCTGCGTTTTTTCCCGGCCCGGGGCCGCGGGGGGGAGGGGGGGGGAGGCGGCCCGCCCCCAGGTGCCGGGTTCGGGCGGGTCTTACAATTAGGGTTTAGTAACTCTATTGGGATTAGGAAGGTTCAGGCATTAGGGTTTAGGAAAGTGGGACCCACAAAGATCAAATTCTGGATCTCCACACTCAGCTGCGCAGATCTGACCGGTCGACCGGTACCATCGATCGGTCAACATAAAATGATGAATATTTGACCGTCTTTGATCCAATTTCGTACCTGCTTGTCATCCGCTCGTCCCGTCTGGCCCGGTAATGATCAGAAGACCTGCTACGACATAAAATCAAGGTTTAGACCGGGTTTACGGAGTGCGGGTCTTACAATAAAAGTTTTACTTGTCTATTTAATCAGAAGGAATTGAATATGAGACAAAGAAGATGGTTAGAACTACTGAAAGACTATGATTGTGATATCAGTATCATCCGGGAAAAGCGAACGTAGTAGCGGATGCGTTAAGCCGAAAAACAATGATAAAATTGCAAGGAGAGGTTAGCACAACTGCAGCAATGTGTACTATCGGAATGGTATTCCATCACGGAAATGAGCAATATGTGATAGACACAACAGATGAGTCAGCCAACCTAGGGTTCATTCATCGGTTTTCAAATATGTTCGCTGCATTGAAGATCATACCGGACATAATGGATGAAGTGAAGACAGCTATCAAATCAGATCCTTATCTGAGAACAGTACAAGAAGATATCGAGAAAGGTAGGACACCTTGGACGAAGAGAAAGTACTGAAATACAAAAGAAGAATATATGTACCGGAAACAGAAAATATGGACATTAGACACCGACTGATGTAAGAAGCCCATACCACCATCTATTCGATACATCCTGGAAGTACAAAAATATATCATGATCGAAAGAAACTATATTGGTGGAGGGGAATGAAAGCAGATGTAGCCAAGTTCGTGTCTCAATGCCTAAATTGTCAGAAAATAAAGGCTGAACGACAAAGACCCGCAGGCCATTATCGGAACCAGCATGGAAATGGGACTGCATCACAATGGACTTCGTCACGGGACTACCACTGACTCCTCGAGTAGTTAACGTAGTTTGGGTGATTGTGGACCGTCTGACAAAAACAGCTCGCTTCATACCGATACGACCTTAGTATACACTGGAGAGGTTAGTAAAGTTGTATGTGGATAATATTGTTCGATTACATGGTGTTCCAGAAAGCATTGTGTTTGATAGAGATCCACGATTTACTTCCAAGTTTTGGGAGGGATTGCAAAAGGCTATGGGTACAACATTGAAGTTCAGTACTGCATTCCACCCATAGACAGACGGACAGTCAGAGGGTACAATTCAGATTCTAGAAGATATGCTACGAGCATGTGTAATTGATTTCAAGGGATCATGGGATGAAAAGTTACCATTGATCGAGTTCGCTTATAGCTATCAGACTACTATACAGATGTCACCTTATGAGGCACTGTATGGCAGAAAGTGTCGAACTCCTTTGTTTTGGAATGAAGTTGGAGAACGTAGTATTTTTGGGCCGGAATTTGTTGAAGAGACTTGCCGAGTGGTCGACATTATCAAGGAAAGAGTAAGAACAGCCCAGAAGCGTCAGAAGCAATATGCAGATACTCGACGCAGAGATCTGGAGTTCGCCGTAGGTGATAAAGTATTTTTGAAGGTATCGCCTATGCGAGGATTGAAAAGGTTCGGACAGAAAGGGAAACTAAGTCCAAGATATGTCGGGCCATATGAGATTCTAGCTAAGAGTGGTAAAGTGGCTTATCAGTTAGCACTACCACCATCTATGTCGAGTGTGCATGACGTATTTCACATTTCCCTATTGAAGAAGTATGTCAAGGATCCAACGCACGTGTTGACAATAGATTTACCGGATTTGACTGATGATTTGACATTTAAAGTAACACCAACTGAAATCACCAGCCGAAAGGTTCAACGACTACTCAACCGAGATATCTATTATGTTAAGGTCATCTGGAAAAGTAGAGACATGGAAGAAATTACATGGGAAGAAGAAAATGCTATGCGGAGGCAATACCCTCACTTATTTGATTCAGAAGGTACGTACAATTTCGAGGATGAAATTTTTATAAGTAGGGGGGAGTTGTAAGACCCGTGTCAATCTAACCCGGTCTTACCACCTTGAACCAGGTTTACCCATCTTGGTTGAGTCAAATGGACCAAGGGCGTGAAGGAGATCGAGATCCCAGGTATCAAATCGACCCAAAAACACTTAATTTGAAGGGAGGGTCGCATACCCAGCTAAGCAAGGTCGGACCTCCCAAAGCAGAAAGTCAGACCCTCAATTTTGAAGGGAGGGTCGGACATCTTGAACCCTAGGGTCGACGGGATCATTGACCCTCCCATCGACCCTCGGTTATTAAGAAATAGAAATTAGGAAATTTTCTAATTTTTATTGGGATTCTTTCCTAATCTCAATGGGACTTATTTAGGATGTTCCTACTCTATTTAAAGGACGTCCCTAAGCCTCTTTCACTCCTTTCACAACCCTAATTGAATTGAGAGAAAGAGAAGAGAAGGAAAAGAGGAAGAAGAGAAGCAAGGAAGAGAATTTAGCCAAAAGAGTAGAGTTGCAGAGAAGGAGTATTCTTCTCAGGTATGGATACTAATTCCATGAGTTTCTACAGACCTTAGGTTAGATATTGATGAGAGTGTGATCTCGGAGAAACCCAAACCATCAACCCATGGTTAGGTTTTCATGGAAAACCATGGGGGATTACATGAAAGCTATCTAGGTAGATTATACATGGTTTCAGACCATGGAATGAATGTAGAATGGAATGTAGGAGCAAGCCATAGGATCCCAAGCACGAAGAATAGACTAAAAGAGGGAAGGACCAAAGTGCACCCAGGGTCGATCAGGACTCCGATCCTACCTCCGACCCTCAGTTAACAGAATAGTTTTTAAATTCATAATTAATTCTAATTAAATTCTATAGACTTGTTAGGTCTTCTAGCAATACAATAACAATAAAAAGGTGATTATAAAGCTTGGAAAAGTATCTGTTAGCAAGAAAAGGTGAGGAAACAGTACTCTAAATTAATTGGTTAATAATAAACTGTTTTCCTTTTCTTGAGTCCAATGCCATGCTTGATTCTATGCGAATATGTTTGTAATGTGCATACAACATGTCATTCAATATTTCTATTACTTGTTCATGCATAATTACTTTATTGTTTATAACATGATGGTGATGATGATGATAGGAATAGGCATGTGATTGTATGTGTGTGGTTGGTGTACTTGATGCGAGTGAGTATCAGGGGAGGTGTGATGAGAACGTCAATAAACGTTAACCTTTGGCGGGTCTCAGCACTTTAGCTCTATCTCTAACTCAAGTCTTGTGCATTGGCATCGTCGTATCGCCATTACTTTAGTAGAACTATTATGTCGTAGAGTATCAGGGGAGGTGGTCTCGGTCCTTGTAGTCTCTGACTCTATCGGGGGGCCTTAGCTCTATCTCTATGGACATTCTGAGGGATGCTGGGGTGAGGCCTTGGATACACTGTTTGGCATTAGGATTGGTTAGTTGCGAGCCCAGTTTGCAAGCCCTCGCTAACAGGGGCTTACGTGTTGGTATGGTATTATATAGCAATAAACGTTAACCTTTGTTGTATAATGTCATGATTAGGGTGGATGGGGACGACGATAAACGTTAACCTTCGGGCGGACTTCCACACCCTGTGTATAGAGGCGGGGTCAATAAACGTTAACCTTTGACCACCCAACATTTCTATTGCGCATTGCAAACTATAAACCAGACCAAAGATATGAATTGATTGCATGCATATGTATTGTTGCATTGTTTTGTCTACTCACTGAGCCGTGATGTGTGCTCACCCCTCGACGTCGAATATTTTTAGTTGATGATGCAGGTTATACGGTTAAAGATTATAGGAATGCTCCAGCATACGAAAATGTGACGGCGATGGAAGCTGAAGCTGAAGTAGATACACATGACTCCTCTTGCGAGTGCAACTCGTGTGTATTCGATTAGATTTTTCTTAGGTTTCTTTATTTGAATTTAGTAAAGACATGTATTTGATAATTATTTATGTCCCAGTTGATACAGAATAATTTTCTATTTAATATTTATATCACAGTAGATTCTTAGTTCATTTTATTATAAGATTTCCGCTATTGTGTATTTACTCTGATTATGATTATGGATGTGTGGAAGTTTAGATAACACGGATATAGCCTACTCGAGATCCTGGTTAAACCGTTGGTTTGCTAGCGGTTCATCACACCATTCTGAACAGTGCGGAATTGGGGTGTGACAGTAGATCCTCGTCCAAGCTTTATGAATCACTTTTAAATCACTAAAAAACCTAATCAAGTTGATAGATTTTAATTAGAATTAATTTCTTTAAGTTTAGACTAACAGAAGCTGAGGGGTCGCAGGTGGGGTAGCACCTGGGGTCTTAGTTTCTGCAACCACAGGGTGTAGGGTTGCAGGTGGGGTCGGACATACTTCGACCCTACGTGCGATCACACCCTCTCTGGAATCTTCCCGAGGGCATGTGGTCGAACAGGTGGGTCTCGTGGGGTCGAATATCATGCGACCCTACGTGCGACCACACATGTTATGGTCTACCTTTCACTCTTAAGTCCATTCCTTCATGTTCGAATCATTTGGCTTATCTTCATCGTCTTTCCTATGATTGTTCTATGGCTCAAAACTACAATTTTTACACACTATCTATTCTCCACAATGATTTCCTCCATGGATTCCCTTAGAATTTGTCCATGGATAGATGATTTGGGTTTCTCCTAATGCTATCTTCTTCATGAACTATTCTAGGCTCTTAATTCATGTAGGGAATTAGGTTCATACCTTAGGTTTGCTGAGATTCAGAGTTTTTTCTGAACTTTCCTCTTCCTCGGTCTTCTCCTTCAATTTTCCTTTTCGTCCTTCTCTTCTCTTTCTCTCACTTTCAATTTGGGTTCTAAAAGGATGAAAGAGGCTAAGGGACGTCGTATTTATAGAGAAAAACCCTCCATAATAAGCCCCATTGAGTTTAGGAAAGACCCCCCTTCGAATTAAGAAGGTTTCCTAATTTCGGTTTCTGACTGTTTCCGTAGGGTCGGATGTAGGGTCACAGAATCCGTTGACCCTATGTTTTTAAAACATCCGACCCCACGACCAAAAGTCATGGGTTGGACTCTTTTGAGGTGGGGTCGGTCACACCTGTTTAGGCATGCGACCACACACTCATATTTGATTATTTTTTAGTTAAATTTCATACCTGGTCTTGTGGTTTCTTTACGCACTTGGTCCACTTGGCTCGACCATGATAGGTAGACCTGGTACAAGGTGGTAAGACCAGTTAATTCAATACGGGTCTTACATGAACACTACCTTTTATATCTGGCTGAATACTGCCTTGTCTATCCTTTGGCTAAATACTGTCTGGTGTCTGGCTAAATACTACTTGATTTATCTTTGACTAAATACGGTCTGATTTATCTTTGACATGTCAAACACATAACTATGTGTGTAAAATAGCAATAAAGAAAATGCTAATGTAAACAAAAATCACGGTGTGTCCATCAAACCATGAGCAATACAATCAAACACAGTAAGCAATGTAAATACACAAGCATAAACTTAAGGAGTCTCCCACTGATTAAGCATATCTAGAGACTCCTACTGATTCTCAGATCTTTGATCACTTAGACCTCTGATAAAATTAATTATTTTCAACCATTTCTATATTGGACATATCGTCCCTTGAAAACTCCCATTAACAAAGCCTTCGTCAGAGAATTTACAACGATATAAAATCTTTTGACTTTTTCTTTACCTGAAGAGATTCGATCTCTATTATACTTTGAAATACTAGTTTTCTTATTATTCTTTAAGAAGAATACAGCTAAACCGCTGTCACAACATATCTCAATAGGTTTAAAAGTAAAGTCTACAACCTCCAAGTCAGAGATACATTATTTGTTATCTTCACATAGAGTTAGAAAAACCTTACCACGATAAAAATGAACCTTGATGTTGGTTTTCTGTCATCAATGCAAACATTAAAAATTACATTAAAAAAGTCTAGAGTGTCACTACTTCCATAAATGAACATGCAATCCTTGGTCCTCTGAATATACCGCATGACCATCCTTTTTTCCGTTGTCCAGTAAGCTATACCAGCATCTAACTGAAAACATATCACAACACTCAATGAAAAGGCTAGATAAAATGATTACAAATTTGAGCATATATCAAGCTCCCTACTGCATTGCAGATGCTCAATATCATTCCTTGTACACAATTCTATCAATTTGTCTTACCGACTCAAGTATCCTAAACTTACCTGTTATTCATGCAAACTGAACCGTTCGAAAACAAGAACAACATTTACACTTTGAGACAAATCCAAAATTTTATTTTTTCTGTCACAAGCAAACTCAATATTAGGTACAAAGTTACTTGCTCATGCATTCTTCATCTTGAAGTTATCAGACATTGAAACTTTGGTTTCAACCAGTAAACCACGTCATTGTAGGTCAGTATTTAACCATCAACATATGAATCCTCTCCCGCTGACTTCTAGATATATACAATGGTCAATGATAATCTCAATAAAGTTAAAAGAAGATACAACTCTTTAAAACTTTAGGTATCACTACCTAGATGCTTGCTTAATCCACAAATTGATTTTATAAGTCTACAAAATGTATCTTTTTTACTTTTACTATAAAATATTGTGATTAAAGCATATAAACATTTTTTCCTATATTTTCTTTGATCAAAACGATCTTTACATCCACTGATGCAATTCCAAAATAAAAAACACAACTAAGAACTCAAAAATTTGAAGTCAATACTTTCTCTTCTCTTTGTGTGATTTTACTTCACTACAAGTTTTACTTTGCAGTAATCAATTCTTTCACTGAAATCACACATTTTCTTGTATACCCATTTTGGACCTATGAGTATACCACTTATCTACAAAAGCACAAGATCCCAAGTCTTATTATTGTTCATAGACAACAACACATCTTTTATGACCATTAATCATTCAAGAGCAATCTCATTTCATTACTGACAACTTGTTCAAAATCATTGGGATATTCATCTTGTCCAATACCAAAATATCTATTTTGAAATACAATATGTGATTGGATGAAATCATAGATCTACATGGTCTATTATATCTCATCATTACCTCTTCTAGTTCTGCTATAATGGCAATGCATCAACCTGAATGAAGATAATCTCAACAAATATCTCATTACATACGATAATAATTTTGTTATCTCAACTAGTTGCACCATAGTTATTTTCATGTGATCTCATTAAACTTCATGTTATTTGGATTTGTTTTAACATCCCATAAAATGAAAACTCAATGTCTTAAAATAATCACTCTCCCATGAGTGTTATGAAACCATGTCAGCTCTACAGCTTCAAATATGAGATAACTTATATCAAAACTGACTAACTAGGCACTCTATTAATATAATAGGCTGTGAAATCAATTCTTTTCTTACAAGATCAAAGACATTCTCAGGATTTTGTAAACACTTGCTCAAATTTACCATGGAATAGACCAGTATCACATGGTCTGTAAAACTCTCTCATTTATATCCAATAGTTTTAATTCCTTTAATAAAAAAAATTTTATCTTAATTTTCATTATTTAAAAAAACACCCATGGACTAAACTATGACAAAAAAATCTTAGATAAAATCTCAATGTCCATCAGGTTCAATAAATCCTTGTTGTGAATAACCTTCATTTACTTTAATCTTGTCATCTTTCCCTTTAATTAATTCTCACATATATACATGTTATAAACTTTAAAAGGAGGGGTTTCAAAATACGATTAATGTTTAAGTGTTCAATAGTATTCAATATACTACACCTTCTTGCTTAGAAGTTTCATAATCCTTATTCCATTTTCACTTAAGCCTGTCCAACTTTACAATCTTTTTTACATATCCCTTATGAGTCACACTACAAGAATTTCATTCTACTTGGATTCATTTTATCTTACAGTTTCTTAATGTCCAATTCTTTGTCATAAAGTTTCTGACATTGTATGAAAAAATATATTTCTTTCTGTGGGTTTCTCTACCCCTTTCGTAACTTACCTTTGTCTAGATATGTCTTATGCACTATGACATTGGCATTCATATTTTTTTCTTTTCATTTGAACTTTTATCCTTAGTTCTTTCAATTGAGGTTCACTATATCTTTTGAGTACTATATGTCACTAGGATCTGACTATACAATTCTTGTGAGGAAGTGAAAGTTTAAAGTGTCACCTACATTGGTTCCAATGAATTACCTATAAATGTTCACTTATCCTTAAGCTTATCATTAATAGTTAACAGCTTTACCTTGTACTTCCTCACACTCCTAATACCATCTATTATCATCAAAAACTGGTACTGATGGACTTGAGTAATAAAACATCTCTCCGTCCCTTCTTGAAATATCAAACCTTTCTTTGAATTTCACTAGGAATATCTTTAGTTTTTTTTTTTTCAATGTTTCTCATTTGAAAATTACTTTGGTTGATCTTAGGAACTGAACACCTTAAGAATCAGAATATAATTTTCTATTGAGCACATCTAGGTTAAACAGTCCTAGACTAGTTTTTTTTTAAATTTCCATACCAATTCATAGAATTGGTTGCCAATGACAGGCATCTTAAGTTATTTAATCATTACATGTCCACAACTATATTACAATGTAAATAATTGCAAGTCTACGATTAATACCAAATAAAATTAACTAGCAAGTATATATAGATAACATGTGCAAGCCAATTTATATCTTTGAAAAGTCAATCAAACTACACACACATCCTTTGGGATAATATGTGCATTGGTCCTCTCGATAGCTGTGCAATAACTACGAATTGATAATGACTCTTGAAAATCTCATCGCCTTTAGGTGGATGAAACCCCCTAAAATTAAGATCCTTCAACCATGTGCATGAGTTCCTTATAGTCTTTGACAACGCTACTTTGGGTAAATAGTGTCGTTCTTTGCTACATCTATAAAAGTGAAAGTTTATGTCAGTGTCACTGTTGGATGAAAATTGTACTTCCTTGCTGTAGCTTGCAAATGTACAAATATGGGATTTGAGTATATTATGATAGAATCAGGTTGCCACTTTGGTGATCACACCAGAATCCTTATATAATAGCCACAAATCTTAATTTGAATAAACTTAGACAATATCACCTTTGGGTGAACACTGTCAAACTGAAGCATTTACAAACATAGACCCTTGAATTTGAACGCATCATAATGAAACAGGTTACCACTTTAGTGGTCACACCAAATTTCACCATGATATGAACAAATTCCAACCTACAGCTCATGTGGGATATATACAATTAAGCATGAATGTTTTAAAATACAACTTTATAAAGTTAAACATTTAAACAATCACGCATAATAGTTCAACAATCAATTTGGTACAATAACTTTAAGAAAAATCAGCAAAAACACTGCAAATTGAGTTTCTATAGGATATTTTTCTATAATAACACATTTTTCAATGTGCCAAAATGTATCAAAATGTAAATCAGATTAAAGAACATCAAAAATGGAATCTAATGGAATAAATTGGAGGTTAATCTGACTTTCCTAGCTCCCAAAATCACAATTTGATGTCATTTTTCTTAAAAGCAAAAACTAAATAGGCTCTTTAGAAACCCTGTTAAGGTCGGTTGGTTTGGCTTAGGTCGGTCTGGTCAGGTTCAGCTCGGTTCAAACTAAACCGAATATATAAACCCCTTTTTTTAATTTGTAAAATATCTCAGACCGAACCACTGGTTTTCCAGGGTTAAACCACCGTGTTGGCTCAGCAGTCCACCCATAAACCCGAATGCTATCCAACCGGGTTCAAAAGTTACGTATTCGGGTTCACCTTTTGGGTTTTCAAATCGGGTAAGTGGGTTACCATACCTGGTTATTGGGTCTGGTCGCTGGGTCCCTACATGGATCAAATCAACGGCATTGACTGGGTTATCGGGTCACACATGTTGATCCACACGTGTGCCTAGGGTTTTGGTCTTGAACCCATTCGACTCTGCCACTTTGGTCTGGGTTGGTTCAGGTTCGGCCCAGCCCAGGTCAACCCAAAACATTACAGACCCCAGGGTGACTCAGAGTCTACTTGAATTAGGGTTTTCAGGTCTGCTCTGAGTTTACCCGGTGAAAATCAGCACTGCCAGAATTTTTTTTTTTAATTCCTCCCGCGAGTGAGATCCACTTGAGGCTACCGCCGGCTAGTAAGGGCTCTTCCAGCGGCTGGTGCCAGCCATTTTTATATCGCCGGCTCCGACTCATCGTCCTCTTTCTAGTGGTACATGGCATGTCCTGTTTTGCTGGTCGAAAAAATTTCATCAGTGAAAAACTTCCGACAGGTTCAATCCAAATTAGAAAAATTCATCTCTTTCAATTTAACCATTCACTACTAGTCTTTACAATCAATCCCCATTAATCCTAGGTCTGTATGGTTGGCTCTGATACCAACTGTTAGAAAATATTGTACTTAGGATTTCAATAGAATACATCACAATCCATACATTTATCATAGAATATAATGGAGATACAACTATCAATGAACATAAAGACATACATGTTTGTGAAGCCTAATTCTTCTACGCTCAAAGCTTTGATTAAAATCCCTTGGCTACAGTCTTCCACAGCCTCTAGAGGATACCCTGATGATTCTTGCTAATGGACGCAAAGAGAACTTGATTGACTGTGGCTGTGGGAACTCTAACTCAATATTTATAGAATACTGATGTAACCCTAAAATCATTCCCACAATAGAATTAGGGTTACCAAACTTATCTCATACCATGTAAGGAATCAAACCCAACCGGTTCTACCATGTCAATCAGACTCCCACTGAATTAACTAGTTTAGGTAATTAATTAAGCCTACATATAAATCTAACAGGTACATCCCATGGTTCTTCCCTCCGTCAAAATACTTAGAAGAATTATCTAGTTTTCTAATAAATCGGAGGGATAGATGGATGGTGTGTTATTTGGCACATCCTCCGGATATCCTCCTATTGATTATCGAGAATAGATGGTATGTAATCTGGAGGCACTGAGCAGGTGGTGTTCCTTCCAGCATATCCTCTTGATACCATTACGCTCACAAGGTAAATTATATGGAGCCTCCGATGGATTCCGGATGATAAGCCTCCGATGTCTTCAGAGGATATGCCTCTGGTGAAAATCCTCCTGATCAAGTGCAGAAGTCACTTGAACCAAAGTTCTGGTCTTCCATCTTTGGAGCATTTTCGACCCCAATGCTCACTCTATAGTTTCCAGTCGGTGGGAATCATCTTCCCAAGCTAAGGGAAGAAATTAGAGTAACCATTGACTCATTCCATCTCTCAACCGAGGTGGGTGGATATACTACCTTCTATGGTTAGGTTTCTTGATCATTTCATTAATAGCGACCATTAATGGTGGAGTGTTCTACTAATAAGTCCACCATGGCTACTAGAGGAGAGGGTGAGGTATGAACTCTCTCTCCCAAAGGGGGCGAACCACCTAGGTCTAGGTTTAGTTCACCTCCATTAATGATGACCATTAATGGAGGAGTAAAAACCCTCATTAGGTCTACCATTAGTGCTAAAGGAGAGAAAAAGAGAGAGTGAGGTGGACTTACCTCACAAGAGAGAGATTAGGGCACAAGTTGGGCTCCCACACTCTTCCCAAAGCTTCCTTCATGAATCCCAAGGTCAAAAGAGTGAAATAAGGGACTGGGATCCCCTATTTATGGAATCTCGAAGAAAGAGAGTGTCCCACACACTTGCTTCTCACACATGAACCGGGGGTAAGCTACCGTGTGGTTTTTCATTTGGTAAAACCTCTGGTTAGGCCAATTTGTAGCCCCCCCCGATCAGTGGAATGGCTCCCATGCATTGGGATACATGTGGGGCCACTCAAGGTCCATCCTAATGCACTTACATTGTCATGTATGGATATAGGGACTCACTTAAGATTCGGATGTATCCATTTGATCTGTGTTGGGTGCCTCGTCAATTTGAGTGTTGAGACCTGGCACAAGAGGAATTCAGGTTAGTAGGGGATTCCGGGTGCGGGTCTCAGAGTGAGTGTGTGACATGTATACGTTGGAAGTTAAGAATGTGAAGTTTCATCAGAGTTTTAGTAATCAGTATCAGATCGATTGATACAATTAATTTGTATTGGTATCGGTTGATACAACCAGTTTGTATCGATATTGGTCAATATGGACAATTCATATCAGTATTGGCCAACACCAATACCGATTCGATTGTTCTTTTATAATCTGATTCGGACACATGGCATGCCTTCATTGGCTGTGGTCCTAACAGATCCAGATTGGCATCGACTAGGACCAATACCATGGTTGATACTGTGGCCAATAATGATATCGGACCGGCCCGAAAGAACTCTAGAATCGACTTCCCATGTGCCAGAATCGGTTTAACACAAGCTAGGAAAATCTGTCGATTCTATTCGTTCGTACCCAAGTCCTTAATCATGCATTCCCATGTGCCCAAGTCCTTAATCACCCACACAAAGCACTATTTACTTCCATGTTCCTTTGCGAAATACTTTTGAGTTTGACCATTGGGATGGTATTCTTCCCTTCTTCCCTTAGTAGAGAGATATTTTGAAGTGTTGGATTTGGTGTGTATAAAATCAATTTGGTAAATTTTTTATTAATTAATTTGTAAGTGTTGACCTTGGATTTGTACCTAAAATAATTCAAAAGTAGGGACGAAACTGAATATATGCTGTTCATAAGGTTGTCATATTGTGTGTTCTTAGATATGAATATTCTAGACACAGGTGTGACTATATAAATATGTATATTGAGCTGGTTGACTTGAGAATTCTTAAATGGATTATAATCACATATTTAAGAGCAAGAATTTTGGAATCCTTATTGTTCTAGTTCTGTATTATAGGTTTTTGTGTACTAATGGTTGTTGCCTCAGTGGCTAAATACCAATAACGGTATCAAAACTTAGACTGCACCAGTTAAATCAATTGGGATTGAACGAATAAAGAATGAAATTGTACCGATCATTTAATAAACGATTAGGTCATGGTCTTGGGTTATGTATTAACAAATCATTCATTGTGCTGGCTGGAAAATCTATAAGACCCGTTTGAAAACCAATGAAATATAGAATTTGTCATAGACCAACCGATTAGAAATCAGTTAAGTGGTTTTGTGCCTCTCATTCTATGACTTGTCTCTCTAGTATTTTTTTTCTTCGGCCAATGTGAGACTCTACTTGGTTGTAGAGGTATTACTAGAGGAAATGTCTCTTTTTATAGAAAAAAAAAAAAAAAAATCTTTTTACATCTTTTTTTCATTTGATATAGGACTGAATGATTCACTCTAGACATTCCTTTCCTTTGCTGTCTCTAGAGCATTAGATGGCAAGGGAAGATAATGCC
This sequence comes from Protea cynaroides, assembly GCA_028583415.1. Classification (NCBI taxonomy): domain Eukaryota; kingdom Viridiplantae; phylum Streptophyta; class Magnoliopsida; order Proteales; family Proteaceae; genus Protea; species Protea cynaroides. Next base: position 71,744,869 of record CM053272.1, on the reverse strand, counting down.
TAAGTCCATACAACGCCTCTCCAAAGAAATGGATGTCTCGAAGTCAGTATTGCACTTTTACCAAAAAAAATAAAAAAAAAAAAAGAGTCAGTATTGCACTGTATTTGTGGACGAAAGATTTCCCCGACAAGAAATTAAATCACAGCTTTTTTCTTAGTACACGGTTGGTAAAATTTTTCCCTTGCTATATATATATACCCGTGTTAGTTTCAACTTTGAATCCTATGGAAGATTTTTTTTTATGAAATTCTATTAGTGTTAACCGTATGGTGAAATAAAGCTTTAAAAATCTATCAAAGTTAATAATAATAATAATAATAATAATAATAATAATAATAATAATAATAATAATAAGAAAGGCAATGGGAGAGATATGATCTATCCATCCAACGATTAGATTGACCAGGTCACCTCTCTAATCCATTAATCCAACGATTAGAATCTCCTCCATATCATCTAAGTTAGATTTCAATTATATTTTTCAAAAAAAAAAAAATTAAGTGAAGATAATGGGGATTCAAATCTTCTCCTCCAAGTGATTCGGGAGGAGGGAGATGCCCCCACCGGATGCTCCCGTCATGATGACATGGGGCTTAAAGTTTTCCATGAAATGGGGCTGGATGGGCAAACCTTCCAACGATGCGTGTTGAATTGATCGTGTTAAATTGCTTGCCAAAAATAAAAAATAAAAACTCTTGCCTTAAGGCTGTGTTTGGTATCATTTTTGTTTTTGATTTTTGTTCAAATTTATAGTTTTGAAGGAGTTTGGTATAATTTATGAGTGCTATTTATGAAAAAATAAAAATAAAAACAAGTCAAAATTCAAAAAGAGATCTCAACCTCTTTTTGATTTTTGGTCAAAAATTATTTTTGTTGTGTTTTGCGCAAAACACTTAAAACATCTGTTAAAATAAAGGGTTAAAACAGTAATTTAGTTTTCTTTTATAAAACCACCCCAAATCAAACCCTCAAGCACTCTTCTCGTTAACGAACTGAAGTAAAGCACAGAGACGCAAACCTGCAACTTCGTCCTAGAGACGGCTCTGACGGCGACGACAACGACAATCATTCCAACGGAGGCGACGTCGTTTCTCCAAAGACTGTTCCTGGTTTGATTTCTTTCCATAATCCCTATGTATTTGATGTGGGTTCTTTTAGGGTTTCATTCTTCTTCTCAACTCCTTCTCTTTCATCATGGCCTCTTGTCTCCATTGAAACAGTGGTCGTTGTGTCCCTTGTTTTCGTTTTTATTATATAATTTTTTTTTCTTAATGTTTTATCTCTCCTCTCCTATTTTTTTTTCTCAATTGAGATTGGATCACTTGACAGAGGAAGAGGAATAGACGCTCCATGACAGAGGAAGAGGAAGACTTTCAAAATCATTTTTAGACATAGTATGCCAAATCTGTTTTTCATTCTACCATCTATTTTTATTATAGCTACCAAACAACATTTTATTTTTGAACAAAAATTATTTTCAAAATGATTTTTGTTAAATAGATAAAAAAACAAAAACAAAAATGATACCAAACATAGCCTTAATCTAAAAAAAAAAATTAATAAAAAATTTAAAAGTAAGAGTTGCCTGGATGCTCCCGTCATGATGACATGAGGCGAGCATCATCATTGGCTAGTCGCCTTCCCATGCTTCATCCACTTCTTTGTGAAATGTTATCAATTCTCTTTTGCTTATAATCCTGAAGAAGTACTTTTTGTTGTTTAAATACATGTCAATGAGAAGGAGTGGATCATCGTTTTTCAAAAACCCACATTTAGAAATGTTCATATGAAACTGAAATCTATAAATAACCGGTATCTGTCGAGGCTCTCCCCAATCAAGTTAATCATACTCGTTCTTCTCTGCTTTGTTTGTGGGTCAATAATCTTCCATTCTTTTCTACCCAAGATCAATAGTAACATGTCTTCGAGTAGTGATCAATCCTCTCTTCTTAGTAAACCCAGATTGGTTATCGAGAAGGTCACTGCCCACCATGCTCAAAATGAGGGAGATGGAGCGGTTGTTAGAAGAAGCATAGGAAGGTTTTCATTCTCTCCTATAACACTCTTTTTTTTTTTTTGGAAATCCTTTCTTTAGTTTAATGCCCTGAGATACCCTAGATGCTAACTATCAATATCTTTTTTTTTTTGGAAAAAGACAGTTACCTCCCCTGTAACTTACCTTAATGACAGTTGAACACCCAACATTTAGGAAAAGACAAACGGTCCCAATTTTTAACGGTGTTAAAGTCATATTTTTGTGGACAACTCTACCCTTGAGCGTTTTATAAGATTGTCTAATGATCGTTGGATCGACGACACGTGGCTGCATCTATGCGTAATCTATGAGATGCAAAGTACTGTAGAATGCTCCGTTATTATCTCTGACTTCAACCCTGATATCTCCTCCGCCGTCACCTCCGTTTGGGTCTCCACCGTTGTCACCTAGCTGTCCTCTGAGTCGATTAAATCCAAGAGCTATCATTCATGGCGCATTGTAATCCAAGAGCTTGAAGTAGGGCTGTCCTTTGAGTCGATTAAATCCAAGAAAAACTGGTTTCTCAAAAGCAGCTCTTGGATTGCACCACCTCCAATTGCTATTCCATCTTGCTAGTCCGTCCTTCTTTAGGATGAAACCTCCTGCCTTCAGAGATATGTGAAATAGTGTTTTGCAAGAATAAAGAGATAATGGGTTCAACGGGCAAGGAAATTTGAGAAATGGTGAACTTCCCCAAAATAAATTTTAGATGGAGGGATGGATTTGCTGGATCCAGATCCGGAGAACATCTTGGCCATAGGATACAACGAAGATGGAGAAGAAGTCTAAATGTTGGAAACAGAAGCCATTGATGAAAAACGTTCAAGATTCAAGAAGATAGAGAAAACCCTAAGATTTGAGGTGAATCACCAAAAAAAATTGTGATTATTGCAAGAAACAGGGGAAATCGTTGCAATAAGCTGAATAAAGAGTAGATCAGACACAAAGATCGTGATTATTGTAGAAAGAAAGATGAATGGTGATAAAAAATTTAGATCTGTGCAAGAACAGATCAAGAAACTAAGAAGCATGTGAAACAGAGAAAAAATTGAAAAATTAGAGCTTGCGAGATGATGATTCGAGTAGCTAAGAAGAAGATATGATGAAAAATAGCAAAGATTAGCGGATCGCATTATGAAGATTCCGCTTTGATACTATGTCAAGTAACAGAAGAACAAACTCATCGATCTTAATTTAAGAGAAAAAGGAGAAAAGAAAGACGAACCCAACAACAAAGGCAAGAAGATAACATCGATGAGGAAGGCCCTTGTGAGTATCGCCATCATCGAGCAAACCCTCTTCTTCAATGGCGGGTTCCTTCCAAGGCTTCTCACCCTTGCGACGGCCTGTGTACTCTGTTTGGTTATCTAGGCACGAGCAACCTCCCCCTAGAATGCAGAGACCATATGATCCACATGCATTTGGAAGCTTGCACTTATCGCCGATCTCTTGGAAATCCAAAACCTACTTCGAATCAAACCAATAATAATCTCTGATGTTCCCATCTGATTCCAGCTTGAGTCTTCAGATACCTAAAATTGAACTTTGAAAGGTGTTGGAAACTTGTATGTCGACTAGGGCTGCTTTTGTCTGATACATACCCAAAAACCGATTCAGGCTAACTCGAGCGTAGATGGGTCCTTTGCCCTCAACGATATTTGTTCTCGCTTCCAAAGCTCTGTGCTTCCAGTAAATCTGATCCAACCCTGTTTTCACCTCAACGTTCAAGCCAATAAAATTGTCTCCCATTCTCAGAGAATGGAGACTATTTGAAGAAACCAAAGACATATTGAGCGTGAAGAACCATCAAGCTTCTGTATTTGAAGATTTCCATTGTTAAGTAGAAGAACAGAGTCACCGTCAAGAAATCAGCCCTTGGATTTAATCCCCCTCTAGAAACCAGAAAAGAGAGAGAGAGAGAGAGAGAGAGAGAGAGAGAGAGAGAGAGAGAGAGAGAGAGAGAGAGAAGAGTTGGTTTCTGGAGGGGGTTAATCAACTCAGAGGACAATCCGCCATGAACGATAGCTCTTGGATTTAAGCAACTACCCTCTGAGGAGCAAGAATGAAACATCGTCTCATTCACTTCTTTGGGTTTTTATTTTTTATTTTTTATTTCTTATTTAATTTTATTTAATTTTTAAGTCAGTTACCTTTATAAAGGGTAATTTGGTCATTAAAGAAATATTAGACTCCCACCATTAGCATCTAATAGAATATTCCTAACGGCGTGGGTCCATTTGCATTCTAATAGTGTTTTTAAGGGAGGTAACTGTCTTTTCCTAAACGTTGGGTGTTCAACTGTCTTTAAGGTAAGTTGCAGGGGAGGTAATTGTCTTTTTCCTTTTCTTTTCTTTTTTGTGGGTTTTTCGGTTTCAGTATGCAATTGAGTCGTTTGGATCCATTCCTTCTATTGGATGAGTTTGCTGGTGGGTTTCATCTTTTTATGTTTCGTAATATATCAATGAAAATACAAAATCTCATGAAGCTATTGACTTGGTTGGTTTTGCAGTTTTCGTTCCTACTGGATTCCTTGACCATCCTCATAAAGGTTTGACAATCATATCAATTGGTGTCCATTGTCCTTTCGTTTTGGTCTCTTGATTTCCATTCTTCATTTTCAATTAGTAATTTCATTTCTGTTTTTTCAGGCTTTTAGACTATCACATACATGTTCGAGGTATGTCTCCTTAGACCCAATTCATTTTTGAAAATGAGTTTGTGTGGATTTTAAGGTATGAGAAACTGAATCTGTGATTATTCATGGATTGCAGGGAACTTTCACTCATCAAGATTTTGCAAGAAATAAAGGCACAATTTGTTGTAAATATAAAAGGAAAACTTTAAATGAGAACCATTTATCTGATGTTACGCTTCCAATGATCTGTTGAAGAAGACTGTAATTGATAATGAGTTTGAAGCTAGGTCGTATCACAAGCGATATTGTCCTAAAGACAGAATTTGCCCCCAATGGTGCAACCGGGTTTTGATGCAAATCTGGCTCCAAGATAAAGCAGCTTCTTGGCTTCCCGCATTAAACCTACACTAGTCTAATGCACCCCTTCGAGTACTTCAAAGTTGTGCTTAATTCAAATGCAAGACGGTAATTCATTTCGGCAAAATAACGATGTTTCGAAAAAACATAGGGGAATACCCTCGGTATGTGCTTACAAAGAAGGAGTGAGAGAGAAAGAATCAAGAAAAATTTAGTTCTTCTAACCATTTCTAAGGCTTCCTCCTCCTCTATTTATAGAGGAGAATATGTCTTTTCAAGGCATCCCTTGAGGAAGGGTGTGTCCCTTTGAACCAACATGCCTTTACAAACAAAGGACGTGTCTTTTGTAAAGACACTTTATTGAACCGGATCAAATGGGTTGAACCGTTACCGACCTAACAATTTCATGTCAAACAGGTTGAACCGTTGTTGACCCAATAAAAGCCAAATTAAAACTCAACCCATCCAAGGGGTCTTGGGTTCCAATCTCATTAACCTCACTTCACTAGCCTCATACTGAGAAAACCAAAACAAAACATATTTTTTTATTTTGAAACATTATTTAATAAAAATCAATAAAATACAGCACAATCAGAATTGGTAATGTACAAGTATTGATTATGGTCAATTACTAAAAAGAACTCTCCCTAGAACTACTATTTGATGTATTGGGTCGCATTCTTTATTGTTCTCATGTTCTGTTCTTTAGTGGATGACTGCTGGTCGAGGTATGGTTCACTCAGAAATGCCTTCAGCGAATGTGGTCAGCAGGGGCTTGCTGCTTTGGATCAATTTGTCTTCTAAAGACAAAATGTAAGCAAAAGATCTTGCTGGCTGATGTCAACTCAATCTGTTCTTCACGGGTACATCTAAAATCAGTTTTTGATTCCAATTTGTCATCCACAGGGTTGATGTCACACCCCAATTCTGGCTGAACCAGAAGTGTGAGTGAACCAGTTGTACACCACAGTTTACACCAAGATCTCAATAGACCGTGTCAACCAATCATTCCCAAGCAGTCTAACTTAATCAGAGATTAATACATAGCAACGGAATAAAAATAAATGAACTGAGATCTATGTTGTAATTTAAAATAATTATTCAACTTATTTCATCATCCATAAAATTTAAATAATAGTTATTACAATGTATCAAAAGAAAATAACCATCACTGATAGAATACATAGAACTAGCACTCGCATGACGCATCATGCTCGTCCTCCACAGTCTGTGATTCCAAAGCTGCCACCGTGCTGTAAGCTGGAGTAGACATAAAGTCGTCCACTGAGTATCCTGCATCAAGATCTGAAAAGAAATTGAATATATATTCGGGTGAGGTCACAACTTAGCTCAGTAAGTACAAGACCAATGCAACATTCAAAATGCATGAGATAACATTACAATTTGGGTCAGGTAAAACTTACAAAATGCTATGGTAAGGTTTGGTGGCCTTCGCACCTCCATGCACGAGAGTATGAGCACACCCAACAGTCAGACAACAATCCACACTACTGCTGTTGCCCCACATCACTCACTCTGGTATAGGGATAGAGCTAGAGTCTGATGGTCAGGCAACAATCCACACTACCGCGTCCTCCCCCTGATACCCTACACCGTACCAATATCTAAACCCCTATTGGAAAGGGCTTGCAAGTGGGTTCCGTTTCTAACCAGTCCTATATGTCAAATAATATCTATGGCCTTACCCCAGCACGGCTCCCTACGACATAGGGATAGGGCTAGAGTCTGACGGTCAGGCAATAATCCACACTACCACGTCCTCCCCCTGATACCCTACTCATATCAAGTCCGCTAAGGTAGATGGCGATACAAAAAAGGTGTTAGTTGTGGATATATCCAGGGCACACTCCCCTTCACATTCCACACACTAACGAAAATCATACACATGTCTAACATCCAACAATCCTAGCATATAAAATGCATGAACAGATAATAATAATAAAAGAAGCAACTACATGGCATGTGAAATGCACAGACATCAAGCAATGAATTCATATACAATTTAGTCACAAAGGTTTACTGTTAATTAGTTATTTAGAGTTTGGGGTCTTGTCCCTTACCTGACGCGTGATAACATTCCCGCTCTACGTCACAGGGTTTACTCACGCTGTCTACAGGTCCTACATAGTCATATTCATAGGTTAGAATTCATTTATTAAGGTTACAGGTGGTCAGCACCATGTTCGGGCAAGCAAACCAGGCTCAGAAGACATACCGGTCGCGGTACCGGTCTCAGTGGAGTGAGACCGGTATGGTGTCACCGATATATACCGGTTGCGGTACATATCGATCTCAGTCAGTGAGACCGGTATGTGCCTGCGGTATATACCGTAGGCCCATACCGCTGGACCTTGCTTCCAACCGGTATACTCCGTGGTTTGGATCCGAGAGCGAGGTCTCGGATCTCCCTTCCTTGTCGATTATTGGTTAGGTTTCTAGGGTTTCTCCTAACCCACACTAAGGTCCAAGTATCCTAATGGCCTTCTGATTTCGACTAAAACGTCGTATCACACCAGATCAGATCTAAAAGAAGACTAGGTCCATTGAAAGATCTAGGGTTTTGGATTGCCGTGCCGCTTCGTGGCTCCGATCCGACATCCTAGTATTACTAATAGTATGGAGAACTTACCGGCGGTGTTCGTCGATTGGCGGCGAGCTCCTCAAACGGAAATCTCCTTCCTGGACAGCCTCCTCCTCCTTGCTCCTTTTCAACTCTCCTCCAGACGGCTAGGGTTTGAGAAGGATCAATGGAGTGTCATAATCGCTATTAATAGAGGAAAGCCGTTCTTGGGAAGGATTTCCACGATTGGAAACTTTCCAAGTTTCCATTCGGAGTGAAAGACCCGCTGGAGTCTCTCTCCAGCAAAAACTAAACATACCGGTCGCACATACCGGTCTGACTGACTCAGACCGGTATAGTCAGACCGGTATACACTTACAGGTTGCACCATACCGGTCTGACTGACTCAGACCGGTATAGTCAGACCGGTATAAAATATATACCATTTTTCACAGGTTCTCATACCTGAAAATTGAGTGGTTCGTCACCCGGCTTCACCTTTCGGTCCGGTTATGATTGGAACACCTATCACCATATAAAACCACGGGTTAGACCCAGTTTTTAGAACACGGTTCTTATAGTTGAACCCAGATACCAAGACTTACTGAAGGAAGACATCAAGAGAGCAGAGAAAGATGGGGTTGAGGTCAAAATCATAGCAGGAGAAAGCATGGGAGTCAAGTCTCCAGTATACACCAAGACACCAGCAATGTACCTTGATTTCACCCTGAAATCTGGAGCTGAGTAGCACCAAAGCATCCCAGATTCATGGAATGCTTTGTGTATGTGATTGAAGGAGAAGGTGTGTTTGGATCTTTGGATGCATCACCAGCAACTGCTCATCAGCTCTTGGTCTTGGGTCCAGGGGATGGGGTTAGTGTATGGAACAAATCTAACCAGCTACTCAGATATGCTTTGAATGGAGGGCAACCTATCACACCCCAATTCTGCACCAACCAGAATGGTGTGATGAACCTTCTATGATCCAATGGTTCAACCAGGATCTCGAATAGGCTGTGTTCTTTTGCATAAACCATACACATCCACAACCATAATCAGAGTAAATAAACAATAGCGGAAGTTTTTAATACTAATAAACTGAGTGTTTAACAGTGATAACATAAGTAAAGTATCCAATTATCTCAAAAAAACTAAGACATAAAATAAAATAAATTAATCAATTACATCTTCTGAATAATCCAACTAATAAATCTAATCAAAGACACAAGAGTTGCACTCACACGACGAATCATGCGACTCCATCATAGCTTCTACATCCATCGCCGCAACATGCCCGTACATTGGAGCATTCATGTAATCTTCTACGATAGGACCTACATCATCAACTAAAAATATTCAACGTCGAAAGGGTGAGCACATCATGGCTCAGTGAGTAAACAAAATAATGCATCATACATATGCATGCATTCAATTCATATCTTTGGTCTGGTTCATAAGTTTGCAATGTGCAATAGAAAGGATAGGTGGCCGCCGCACCTCTATACAAGAGTGTGTGAAGCCGCCCAATGGATCAAACACCATTGCCGTCCCACATGCACCCATCAAGGAATAGAGATAGAGCTAAAGTGTCCGGATCAAACACCGCATAACACTTCCCCTGATGCCCTACCCATACCAATACGTAAGCCCCTATTGGCGAGGGCTTATAAACTGGGCTCGCAACTAACCAATCCTAATGTCAAACAGTGTATCTAAGGCCTCACCTTAGCATCCCTCAATACGTCCATAGAGATAGAGCTAAGGCCCCCCGACAGAGTCAGAGGTTACATGGTCCGAGACCACCTCCCCTGATGCTCTATGACGTAATAGTTATAGTAAGGTAATGGCGATATGACGATGTCAGTGGACAAGATTTGAGTAGAGATAGAGCTAGAGTCTGGTGACCAGGATGAACCACAATGTCATGTCCTCCCCTTGATGCCCCACTTGCATCAAGCACACTAACCACACACATACATTCACATGCCTATTCCTAGCATCATAATCATCATCATGTTATAAATAAACTGAATTAAATATGCATGAACAGTAATAACAGAAATATTGGATGACATGTGATATGCACAATACACGCATACAAGCATAGAATCATTCATGACATTGGACTCAATAAATAAAAACAATTTATTATTAACCAATTAGTTTAGATCTTGTTCCCTCACCTTTGATTGATAGTAGATCCTCGTTCAAGCTTTGTAATTCACTCTTAGATCACTTGAAAACCTAACAAGTTTATAGGTTTTTAATTAGAATTAATTTCCTTGTATTTAGACTAATAGCAACTGAGGGGTCGCAGGTGTGGCAGCACTTGTGGTCTCAGTTTCTGCGACCACAGGGGGTGGGGTCGCAGGGTGTGGTCGGATATACTTCGACCACACGTGCGACCACACCCTCCCTGGAACTTCCTGAGGGCATGTGGTCGGACATGTGTGTCTCGTGTGGTCGCACATCATGAGACCACATGTGCGACCACACGTATGATGGTCGACTTTTCACTTTTCACTCCATTCCTTCATGTTTGAATCCTTTGGCTTATCATCATGGTCCTTCCTATGATTGTTCTATGGCTCAAAACTATTATTTTATACACCATCCATTGTCCACATAATTTCCTCTATGGATTCTCTTGGAATTTGTCCATGGATTGATGGTTTGGGTTTCTCCTAAATCCTATATTCTTCATGAACTATTCCAGGATCTCAATTTAACATGGGGAATATGTTCATACCTTAAGCTTGCTGAAGATTCAAAGTTTTCTCTGAATTTTCGTCCTCCTTAGTCTTCCTCTTCAATTTTCCTTCTCTTCCTTCTCTTCTCTTTCCCTCACTTTTAGTTAGAGTTCTAGAACGGTGAAAAAGGTTAAGGGACGTCCTATTTATAGAGGAAAACCCTCCATAATATGCCCTAATGAGTTTAGGAAAGACCCCCTTCGGATTAGGAAGGTTTCCTAATTTTTGGTTCTGACTGGGTTCGTGTGGTCGGAGGTGGGGTCGCAGAATCCGTCGACCACACCTTTTGAAATGTCCAACCACACGACCAAAATTCATGTGGTTGGACTATTTTGAGGTGTGGTCGGTCACACCTGTTTAGGTATGCGACCACACAATAATAATTGACTATTTTTGGGTTGATTTCATACCTGGTCTTGTGGTTTCTTCACGCACTTGGTCCATTTGGCTCAACCATGATAGGTAGACCTGATACAAGGTGGTAAGATCGGTTAGTTCGATACGGGTCTTACAACTCCCCCCCCCTCTTATTAGAAATTTCATCCTCAAAATTTGCACATACCTTCCTAGTCCAAAAGGTGAGGATATTTTATTGCTTTGACATAGCGTTCTCTTCTTCCCATGTGATCTCTTCTATATCTTGGCTCCTCCAAGTGACCTTAACATAATAAATATCACGGTTGCGTAGACGTTGAACCTTTCGGCTGGTGATTTCAGTTGGGGCTACTTCGAATGTCAAATCATCAGTTAAACCCGGTGGATCCAGTGTTAAAACATGTGTTGGATCTCTGACGTACTTCTTCCGTAATGAGATATGAAATACATCATGCACACTTGACATAGATGGGGGTAGTGCTAACTGATACACTACTTATCCACGTTTAGCGCAAATCTCATATGGCCCGACATATCTCGGACTTAGCCTCCCTTTCTATCCGAATCATTTTAAGTCGCGCATAGGTGATACTTTCAAGAATACCTTGTCACCTACAACGAATTCAAGGTCTCGATGTCAAGTATTTGCATATTGTTTCTGTCAATTCTGAGCTGTTCTAACTCTTTCCTTGATAATGTCGACTACTCAACAAGTCTCTTTAACAAATTCTAGTCCAACGATACTCCATTCACTAACTTCATTCCAAACCAAAGGAGTTCGACACTTCCTACCATACAGTGCTTCATAGGGTGACATCTGCATAGTAGCCTGATAGTTGTTGTTATAGACGAACTCGATCAATGGTAGTTTCTCATCCCATGATCCTTTGAAATCAATAACATAGGCTCGAAGCATATCTTCTAAAATCTGAATGGTACGCTCCGACTGTCCGTCTGTCTGAGGATGGAATGCAGAACTGAATTTCAACATTATACCCATAGCCTTCTGTAATCCTTCCCAAAACGTTGAAGTAAACCATGGGTCTCTATCGGACACAAGCTTTCAGGTACACCATGTAATCTGACAATATTATCCACATATAGCTTGGCTAACCTCTCTAGGGTATACTGAGGTCGTATAGCTATGAAACGAGCTGTTTTAGTCAGATAATCTATAATTACCCAGACAGCGTCAACCACTCGGGGAGTCAATGGTAACCCGGTGACGAAGTCCATAGTGATGCAGTCCCATTTCCATGCTGGTTCTGGTAGTGACTGCAACAATCCTACAGGTCTTTGCCTTTCAGCCTTTACCCTCTGACAATTTAGGCATTAAGACATAAATTTAGCTACATCTGCTTTCATTCCTCTCCACCAATACAGTTTCTTCAGATCATGATACATCTTCTTCTTCCAGGATGTACCGAATAAGCGGTGGTGTGAGCTTCCTTCATTAGTCTGTATCTAAGGTCCAAGTTTTCCGTTTCAGGAACACATACTCTTCCTTTGTACTTCAGTACCTTTTCTGCAAGACCCGTATCAAACTAACTCGGTCTTACCACCTTGAACCAGGTTTACCCATCATGGTCGAGCCAAATGGATCAAGTACGTGAGGGAGATCGCGATCACAGGTATTAAACTGACCCAAAATTACTAAAATAAGCGGGAGGGTCGCATACCCAGCAAGGCAGGGTCGGACCCCCAAGTATAAAAGTCAGACCCTGAGTTTTTAACCGGGGGTCGGACATTCTAGAACCAGGGGTTGACGGGATCTTCGACCCCCTCATCGACCCCCAGTCTATCGACAGAAATCGTGAATTAAGAACCTTCCAAATTTCAATGGGATTCTTTCCTAATCTCAATGGGACTTATTTTGGGAGTTTCTACTCTATAAATAGGACGTCCCTAAGCCTCTTTCACTCCTTTTAGAATCCTAATTGGATTGAGAGAAAGAGAAGAGAAGGAGAAGAGAAAGAGAAGAGAAGGAAAGTAGAGAAGAGGATCAAAGAGAAGGCTTCAGAGAAACCAACCTAATTCTCAGGTATGGATACTATCTCCATGTAATTCTACAGACCTTAGAATAGAAAGTGAAGAGGGAATGATCTAGGAGAAACCCAAATCATCCATCTATGGTTAGGTTTTCATGAAAAACCATGGGGAAGATCATAAAAACCATATAGGTGAATGAACTACGATTCTAGACCATAGAACATGTGTGGAATGGATTGTAGAAGCATGTCATAGGACCCCAAATACGAAGGAATGGACTGTAAGATGAAAATTTGACTAAACCCACAGGGGGTCGCACGGGGGGTCGATGGCCAATCGATCCTACAAGACCCTAACAATCGACCCCCAGTGTTCGAGAAGTCCAGAATCTGGGTGGTAGCACCCAGGGTCGATGAAACCTCTGACCCTCGCATCGACCCCCAGTTGACAGCATGCTTTTTAAAATCAGAATTAATTCTAATTAAATTATATCGACTTGATTAGGTCTTCTAGTGATATAATATTGATATTTAGTTGATTCTTAAAGCTTGAAAAAGGATATATGATCAAGCATAGGTGAGGGAACAAGAGCTAAACTAATTGGTTAATAATAAACTGTTTTATTCTTGAGTCCAATGCCATGTTTGATTCTATGCATGTATGCTTGTATGTGCATTTAACATGTCATCCAATATTTCTATTATTACTGTTCATGCATATTTAAATTTATTGTTTATAACATGATGATGATGATGATGATAGAAATAGGCATGTGAATGTATGTGTGTGGTTAATGTGCTTGATGCGAGCGAGTATCAGGGGGGTGTCATAGGCCGGGCCTCAGCACTCTAGCTGTATCTCTAACTCAAGTCTTGTCCATTGACATCGTCGTATTTCCATTACCTTAGTAGAACTATTACGTCGTAGTGTATGAGGGGTGGTGGTCTCGGACTGTGTAGTCTCTGACTCTGCCAGAGGGCCTTAGCCCTATCTCTATGGACGTATTGAGGGATGCTAGGGTGAGGCCTTGGATACACTGATTGGCATTAGGATTGGTTAGTTGTGAGCCCAGTTTGTAAGCCCTCGCCAGTAGGGGCTTACATGTTGGTATGAGTAGAGTATCAGGGGAAGTGTCATAGGCTGGGCCTCAGCACTTTATCTCTATCTCTTTTCTATGATGGGTGCATGTGGGACGACGAGTAACCGGGTTATTTGGGCGGCTTCACACACCCGTGTATAGAGGTATGGCGGCCACCTATCCTTTCTATAGCACATTGCAAACTTATTTACCAGACCAAATATATGAATTGAATGCATGCATATGTTTGTTACATTGTTTTGTTTGTTCACTGAGCCATGATGTGTGCTCACCCTCTCGACGTCGAATATTTTTAGTTGATGATGCAAGTACCACTGTTGAAGATTATATGAGTGCTCCGGTGTACGCGCGTGTTGCTGCAATGGAAGCCGAAGACTTAGTGGATACGCATGACTCGTCATGCAAGTGCAACTCATGCGTATTCGATTAGATTTTTCATTTAAATTTATTAAGAAAATGTAATTGATATTTTATTTACTTATGTCTCAGTTGATACAACATAATTTGATACTTTATTTATGATTATCATAATTAGATTCCTCAGTTCATTTACTATAAGACTTTCGCTATTGTGTATTTATTCTTATTATGGTTGTGGATGTGTGTGGTTTTATTTTTAATGGACATAGCCTATTAGAGATCCTGGTTGGACCGTTGGTTTATTAGCGGTTCATCACACTGTTCTGAACGGTACAGAATTGGGGTGTGACCACCACCCAGGGTCGATGGAACCTCCGACCCTGGCATCGACCCCCAATTGACAGCATGCTTTTTAAAATCAGAATTAATTCTAATTAAATTCTATCGACTTGATTAGGTCTTCTAGTGATATAATATTGATATTTAGTTGATTCTTAAAGCTTGAAAAAGGATATATGATCAAGCATAGGTGAGGGAACAAGAGCTAAACTAATTGGTTAATAATAAACTGTTTTATTCTTGAGTCCAATGCCATGTTTGATTCTATGCGTGTATGCTTGTATGTGCATTCAACATGTCATCCAATATTTCTATTATTACTGTTCATGCATATTTAAATTTATTGTTTATAACATGATGATGATGATGATGATAGGAATAGGCATGTGAATATATGTGTGTGGTTGGTGTGCTTGATGCGAACGAGTATCAGGGGGGTATCATAGGCCGGGCCTCAGCACTCTAGCTCTATCTCTAACTCAAGTCTTGTCCACTGACATGGTCGTATCGCCATTACCTTAGCATAACTATTACGTCATAGTGTATGAGGGGAGGTGGTCTCAGACCGTGTAGTCTCTAACTCTGTCGGGGGGCCTTAGCCCTATCTCTATGGACGTATTGAGGGATGCTGGGGTGAGGCCTTGGACACACTGATTGGCATTAGGATTGGTTAGTTGCGAGCCCAGTTTGCAAGACCTCGCCAGCAGGGGCTTACGTATTTGTATGGGTAGAGTATCAGGGAAAGTGTCATAGGCCGGGCCTCAGCACTTTAGCTCTATCTCTTTTCCATGATAGGTGCATGTGGGACGACGAGTAACCGGGTTATTTGGGTGGCTTCACACACTCGTGTATAGAGGTGCAGCGGCAACCTATCCTTTCTATAGCACATTACAAACTTATTTACCAGACCAAAAATATGAATTGAATGCATGCATATGTTTGTTGCATTGTTTTGTTTGCTCATTAAGCCATGATGTGTGCTCACCCTCTCGATGTCCAATATTTTTAGTTGATGATGCAGGTACAACTATTGAAGATTATATGAGTGCTCCGGTGTACGCACGTGTTGCTGCAATGGAAGCCGAAGACTTAGTGGATACACATGACTCATCATGCGAGTACAACTCATGCGTATTCGATTAGATTTTTTATTTAAATTTATTAAGGAAATGTAATTGATATTTTATTTACTTATGTCTCAGTTGATACAACATAATTTGATACTTTATTTATGATTATCACAATTAGATTCCTCAGTTCATTTACTATAAGACTTCCGCTATTGTGTATTTATTCTGATTATGGTTATGGATGTGCGTGGTTTTATTTTTAATGGACATAGCCTATTAGAGATCCTGGTTGAACCATTGATTTATTAGCGGTTCATCACACCAAGTTGTCACACCCCAATTCTGCACCATGAACCACTAAAAAACCAATGGTTCAACCAGGATCTCTAATAGGCTTTGTCCATTAAAAATAAAACCATGCATATCCACAACCATAGTCAGAATAAATACACAATAGCGGAAGTCTTATAGTAAATGAACTGAGGAATCTAATTGCGATAAAGTATCAAATTATGTTGTATCAACCGAGACATAAGTAAATAAAATATCAATTACATTTCCTTAATAAATTTAAATGAAAAATCTAATCGAATACGCATGAGTTGTACTCGCATGAGGACTCATGCGTATCCACTAAGTCTTCGGCTTCCATTGCAGCAACACGTGCGTACACCGGAGCACTCATATAATCTTCAACAGTTGTACCTGCATCATCAACTAAAAATATTGGACATCGAGAGGGTGAGCACACATCATGGCTTAATGAGCAAACAAAACAATGCAACAAACATATGCATGCATTCAATTCATATTTTTGGTCTGGTAAATAAGTTTGTAATGTGCTATAGAAAGGATAGGTTGCCGCTGCACCTCTATACACGAGTGTGTGAAGCCACCCAAATAACCCAGTTACTCGTCGTCCCACATGCACCTATCATGGAAAAGAGATAGAGCTAAAGTGCTGAGGCCCGGCCTATGACACTTTCCCTGATACTCTACCCATACAAATACGTAAGCCCCTGCTGGCGAGGTCTTGCAAACTGGGCTCGCAACTAACCAATCCTAATGCCAATCAGTGTGTCCAAGGCCTCACCCCAGCATCCCTCAATACGTCCATAGAGATAGGGCTAAGGCCCCCCGACAGAGTTAGAGACTACACGGTCTGAGACCACCTCCCCTCATACACTATGACGTAATAGTTCTGCTAAGGTAATGTCGATACGACCATGTCAGTGGACAAGACTTGAGTTAGAGATAGAGCTAGAGTGTTGAGGCCCGGCCTATGATACCCCCCTGATACTCGTTCGCATCAAGCACACCAACCACACACATATATTCACATGCCTATTCCTATCATCATCATCATCATCATGTTATAAACAATAATTTAAATATACATGAACAGTAATAATAGAAATATTGGATGACATGTTGAATGCACATAACAAGCATACACGCATAGAATCGATCATGGCATTGGACTCAAGAATAAAATAGTTTATTATTAACCAATTAGTTTAGTTCTTGTTCCCTCTCCTTTGCTTGATCGTAGATCCTCTTTCAAGCTTTAAGAATCAACTAAATATCAATATTATATCACTCGAAGACCTAATCAAGTCGATATAATTTAATTAGAATTAATTCTGATTTTAAAAAGCATACTGTCAACTGGGGGTCGATGCCAGGGTCGGAGGTTCCATCGACCCTAGGTGCTACCACCCAGATTCTGGACTTCCCGAACACTGGGGGTCGATTGTTAGGGTCTGGTAGGGTTGATTGGCCATCGACCCCCGTGCGACTCCCTGTGGGTCTAGTCAAATTTTCATGCTACAGTCTATTGCTTTGTGTTTGGGGTCCTATGGCTTGCTTCTACAATCCATTCCACACATGTTCTACGGTCTAGAACCATAGTTCATTCACCTATATGGTTTTTATGATCTTCCCCATGGTTTTCCATGAAAACCTAACCATTGATGGATGATTTGGGTTTCTCCTAGATCATTCCCTCTTTACTATCTGTTCTAAGGTCTGTAGAATTACATGGAGATAGTATCCATACCTGAGAATTAGGCTAGTTTCTCTGAAGCCTTCTCTTTGATCCTATTCTCTACTTTCCTTCTCTTCTCTTTCTCTCAATCCAATTAGGGGTCTAAAAGGAGTGAAAGAGGCTTAGGGACGTCCTATTTATAGAGTAGAAACTCCCAAAATAAGTCCCATTGAGATTAGGAAAGAATCCCATTGAAATTTGGAAAGTTCCTAATTCATGGTTTTTATCGGCAGACTGGGGGTCGATGAGGGGGTCAGACATCCCGTCAACCCCTGGTTCTAAAATGTCCGACCCCCGGTTAAAAACTCAGGATCTAACTTTTATACTAGGGGGTCCGACCCTGCCTTGCTGGGTATGCGACCCTCCCCCTTATTTTAGTGTTTTTGGGTCAGTTTAATACCTGGGATCGCGATCTCCCTCACGTACTTGATCCATTTGGCTCGACCATGATCGGTAGACCTGGTTCAAGGTGGTAAGACCGAGTTAGTTTGATACGGGTCCTACATTTTCAACGTCCAAGGTGAACTCAGGAATAGTCCTACCTTTTTCGATGTCTTCTTGTACCGTTCTCAGATATGGATCTGATTTAATAGTGGCGTTCACTTCATCTAATATATCAGGTACAATCTTCAATGTTGCGAAAAAATTTGAAAATCGATGAATAAACCCTTGATTGGTTGATCCACCTGGTGCATCTATCACGAACTGCTCATTACCATGATGGAATACCTTCCCTGTAACACACATTGCCACAGTCTTGTTAACCTTTCCTTGGGATTTTATCATTGTTTTTCTGCTTAGCACATCAGCAACTACATTAGCCTTCCCTGGATGATACTGGATATCGCAATCATAATCCTTCAATAATTCCAGCTATCTTCCTTGTCTCATGTTCAACTCCTTTTGATTAAAAAGATAAGTGAGATTCTTATGATCTTATTTAATCTGAAATTTCTCTCCATACAAATAATGTTTCCATATCTTGACAGCATGTACTACTGCTGCTAATTCCAAGTCATGAGTGGGATAGTTCTTCTCATGTGTCTTCAGTTGTCTTGAGGCATACGCAACTACCTGTTCTCCTTGCATAAGTACACATCCTAAACCCAACCCAGACGCATCAGTGTACAAGGTAAATGATTGTCCTGGAATAGGAATAGTCAAGATGGGAGCAGATATCAATCTAGCCTTCAATGTTTGGAAACTTTTCTCACATTTGTCGGTCCAAACAAATTTTTCTCCTTTCTTAGTCAAACTGGTGAGAGGTACGGTAATTCTGGAGTAGTCTTCCACGAATCATCGGTAATACCCAGCTAGTCCTAGGAAACTTCTAATTTTTGCAACGCTCTTAGGTGCTTCCCATTTCACAATGGTTTCAATCTTGCTAGGATCCACTTTAATTCCTTCAGCGGATACAACATGGCCTAAGAAAGTGACCTCATCCAGCCAAAACTTACACTTTGTAAATTTGGCGTAAAGCTTCTCTTTTCTTAGTCGTTGCAGAGCGGCTCTTAGATTCATGACATGAGTTTCCTTGTCCTTGGAGTAGACCAATATATCATCAATAAACACAATGACTGACGTATCCAACATATCATGGAATACCCGATTCATGAGTTCCATAAAAGTTACGGGTACATTAGTTAATCCAAAAGACATGACTAAAAATTCTTAATGTCCGTATCTTGTTCTAAATGCCGTCTTCGGAATATTACCTTCCTCAATCTTCAACTGATGGTATCCTGACCGAAGAATCAATCTTGGAGAACACCTGGCACCTTGCAACTGATCGAACAAGTCATCGATCCGAGGCAACGGGTATCGATTCTTGATTGTAAGCTTATTCAATTCTCGATAGTCTATACACAGTCGAACACTACCGTCCTTCTTCTTCACAAACAATACCGGCGCTCCCCATGGTGATATGCTGGGTCGATATATCCCTTGTCCAGTAATTTCTGTAACTGTACCTTCAGTTCCTTCAGTTCAGTAGGAGCCATTCGATAGGGTGCTTTAGATACTAGTGCGGCTCCGGGTATAAGATCTATAACGAACTCTGTCGCTCGGTCGGGTGGCAGTCCTAGTAGTTCCTCCAGAAATACATCCTAGAAAGTCACGCACAATATCAATATCCTTCATTCGTGGTGCTTCCTTGGTAATGTATACCACAGATACCATATATCCAACTCATTTCTCTTCAGAGCATCTCTTCGCCTTTAGCATAGAGAGGATCAGCTTTCACTTCTTAGGCAACATGCTTTCAATAAAACTAAATTATTTGTCGTCTTTATTCTTGAATGATAACCTCTTCTATGCACATAACAACTTTGTAGAGTGTTGAGACAACTAGTCTATTCCCAAGATGATGTCAAAGTCTGCCATCTCAAGTCGATTTAGGTTGCATCAAAATTTTGTCCATCCATATGATTCAAACATTGTTCATAACACTCATCCAATACACATCTAGTCAAAAGGCTTGAACTAGCAAAATTTAGTGTAAAGGTCTTAAGAGCACATCTTGCTCCTTAATCTGTTATGGTTTTTCAAAGACTAACGCCAATAATCTCATATCCCAAAATCTCATTAGCTTACACCTTCTTTATCATCGTTGTTCTACCCTGATCTCTCTTTTATATACCTCGAAAAAATATATTGTGATTGTTATTTACTTTTATGCACTCTTTTACAGACATGACTCATATCCATTTATCTAGCAATCTTGAAATAGATTCTCTACTACTTCGTCTAAGGTTTCTTAGCTATATAGGTTATTCTGAATTCACTCATCTTCCTTCCAATAATTCCTTATTAACTAAACATCTTATCAATGGATGTCGAGAAATGTAAGAATCAGAATGTTTATCCAAAAGTAATTCATTTCCTTCTTTCGAATTCAGTATGATGAAGGACACTTGTTTTATCTAATGTACTTAGGTTCAAAGGATCAGGAGTAAATCTATGGTAATCCAACCATCATCCAAAGGTCGTTAAGTTGCACGGTGGTCTGAATACATGGAAATAGAGGTTCTACAGCTCTTAACCTCATGGTTATGAGTTCTATTGAGTATATAATGCCATTGGTCAAGACACTACAGGAGTAAATCTGAAGAAAGTTTTACTACATCAATAAATTAGGTATAAATCGAAAAGATGTACGCTCAACATGATTAAACATTTAACTGTTCATTCAGTTCATATCTCTGTTCATGTTGTCGATCATGAGAGTGGCTCAGATTGGTATAATCAGGACTAATACTAAAGAACAATATCTATAACTCCAATTGACAGGTTGAATCAAGAAGGTATCCTGTCAAGGTACAAGAATTTAAAATCAGGTATGTGCATCCTCTATAATCATAAGAGTAAGTCGATAATGCACCGCATCCTATATAACCTATCTAGTTATATGGTCACAATAGATTTGATCCTTTGCTGAAAACGTTTGAGGCTTCATCTTCAAAAAATATTCCTCAACCCTTGTTGGATCATTCTGCCATGATGTAGTTATCCCATACATCGGTGGCTGATAAGGGTAACCACCTTGATACACTGCTTGTTGTGCACCAAGCTTCTGTACTAGGGTGTGCGTTATTGGGACTTGCTATGTTATAGCTAATAGGTGCTAGGGGTACAGTGTTGCTACCAATCGATACCGTAATTGGTTTGACCCGGAGGTGTTGGTGTAGCATTGGCAACTTGGGTAGTGACTCACATAACAACTTGCATAATCGGTCTCATCTGTAGTTGCTCTTGTATTTTGTTAGGCCAAGTTTTATTACAACCGTAGCTTAGGCACTTGGTAGTCCAGGTAGGTTGGCTGGAGTGGCCTGGTTGTTCATGTCACACCCCAATTCCGCACTATTCAGAATGGTGTGATGAACCGCTAATAAACCAACGGTTCAACCATGATCTCTAATAGGCTGTGTCCATTAAAAATAAAACCATACACATCCACAACCATAATCAGAATAATACACAATAGTGGAAGTCTTATAGTAAATGAACTGAGGAATCTAATTGTGATAATCATAAATAAAGTATCAATTTATGTTGTATCAACTGAGACATAAGTAAATAAAATATCAATTACATTTCCTTAATAAATTCAAATGAAAAATCTAATCGAATACGCATGAGTTGCACTCGCATGAGGGATCATGCGTATCCACTAAGTCTTCGGCTTCCATTGCAGCAACATATGCGTACACCGAAGCACTCATATAATCTTCGACCGTAGTACCTGCATCATCAACTAAAAATATTCGAAGTCGAGAGGGTGAGCACACATCATGGCTCAGTGAGCAAACAAAACAATGCAACAAACATATGCATGCGTTCAATTCATATCTTTGGTCTGGTAAATAAGTTTGCAATGTGCTATAGAAAGGATAGGTGGCCTCCGCACCTCTATACACGAGTGTGTGAAGCCGCCCAAAGGTAACGTTTATTGTCGTCCCACATGCACCCACCATGGATAATGTACACACAAAGGTTACGTTTATTGCTGTACCAGTTGCCCATACCAACATGTAAGCCCCTGCTGGCGAGGGCTTGTAAACTGGACTCGCAACTAACCAATCCTAATGTCAAACAGTGTATCCAAGGCCTCACCCTAGCATCCCTCAATACGTCCATAGAGATAGGACTAAGGCCCCCCGACAGAGTCAGAGACTACACGGTCCGAGACCACCTCCCCTCATACACTACGACGTAATAGCTCTACTAAGGTAATGGCAATACGACGATATCAGTGGAAAAGACTTGAGTTAGAGATAGGGCTAGAGTGTTGAGGCCTGGCCTATGACACCCCCCCTGATACTCGCTCGCATCAAGCACACCAACCACACACACACATTCACATGCCTATTCCTATCATCATCATCATCATCATATTATAAATAATAATTTAAATATGCATAAATAGTAATAATAGAAATATTGGATGACATGTTGAATGCACATAACAAGCATACACGCATAGAATCAATCATGCAATTGGAATCAAGAATAAAATAGTTTATTATTAACCAATTAGTTTAGGTCTTGTTCCCTCACCTTTGCTTGATCGTAGATCCTCTTTCAAGCTTTAAGAATCAACTAAATATCAATATTATATCACTAGAATACCTAATCAAATCGATAGAATTTAATTAGAATTAATTCTGATTTTAAAAAGCATGCTGTTAACTGGGGGGTTGATGCTAGGGTCGGAGGTTCCATCGACCCTGGGTGCTACCACCCAGATTCTGGACTTTCCAAACACTGGGGGTCGATTGTTAGGGTCTGGTAGGGTTGATTGGCCATCGACCCCCCGTGCGACCCCCCCGTGGGTTTAGTCAAATTTTCATCCTACAGTTCATTCCTTCGTGTTTGGGTCTTATGGCTTGCTTCTACAATCCATTACATACATGTTCTATGGCTTAGAACCATAGCTTATTCACCTACATGGTTCTTATGATCTTTTTCATGGTTTTCTATGAAAACCTAACCATGATGGATGATTTGGGTTTCTCTTAGATCATTCCCTCTTCACTATCTACTCTAAGGTCTTTAGAACTACATGGAGATAATATCCATACCTGAGAATTAGGCTTGTTTCTCTTAACCCTTCTCTTTGATCTTCTTCTCCACTTTCCTTCTCTTCTCTTTCTCTCAATCCAATTAGGGTTCTAAAAGGAGTGAAAGAGGCTTAGGGACGTCCTATTTATAGAGTAGAAACTCCCAAAATAAGTCCCATTGTGATTAGGAAAGAATCCCATTGAAATTTGGAAAGTTCTTAATTCACGGTTTCTGTCGGCAGACTGGGGGTCGATGAGGGGGTCGGAGATCCCGTCGACCCCTGGTTCTAAAATGTCTGACCCCCGGTTAAAAACTCAGGGTCTGACTTTTATACTGGGGGGTCCGACCTTGCCTTGCTGGGTATGCAACCCTCCCCCTTATTTTAGTGTTTTTGGGTCAGTTTAATACCTGGGATCGTGATCTCCCTCACGCACTTGATCCATTTGGCTCGACCATGATGGGTAGACCTGGTTCAAGGTGGTAAGACTGGGTTATTTCGATACGGGTCTTACAGTTTACCTCTTTTGATTTGCTCCAATCTGATTATAAATATTTAGCATATACTTAGATGAGTTTTCATTTTCCATTCTCAACCCTGATAGTGGTGGGGTCAAGTTGCAACATCTTCTTAATGCTCAGTGGGCAATGGATCAGCTTGTGGTGGATTTCACTATGAGTCTCCACGTCACCCAGGAGTATAGCTTTATCTCTTTTATAGTTACTCTCATTTTTGGTGTATGGCCATTATTCTCCTATCTCTATTGGATTTGACCCGAGAACTTTCCCTTTATCTCTACAGCGATTTAGGCATTACTAGCCATTTTTTTTCCTTTGTCATACATCGAGTTTCACATCTTGTGAGTACCAACTCGGTATTCTAATTTTCTGCTATATAGATGCTCCCTTCTTGCTACTATACTATATCCTTTGTATACTTAGACAACTGCCCGACTTATAGATCGTATCTTATATTATTTGTTTATCATGATACATTTAGATTTTATTTTTCTGTCTGTGTATACATATGGTTCCACCTTTTATATGTATATTATTGTCTTGTTTAAGTTCTATCTCAACCAACACAGGTGTTTATGGTGTGTTTGTATTAAAGCTTTTAATTTATCCTAACTCAGTTCATGGACTCTAGTCGAAGTATTCAAGTTTAATGGGCAAGGCCTAAGAGCTCTGATACCAAGTTGTCACACCCTAATTCTGCACCAACCAGAATGGTGTGATGAACCGTTTATGATCCAACGGTTCAACCAGGATCTCGAATAGGCTGTGTCCTTTTGCTTAACCATACACATTTACAACCATAATCAGAGTAAATAAACAATAGCGAGAGTCTTTAATACTAATGAACTGAGTATCTAACAGTGATAACATAAGTAAAGTATCCAATTATCTCAAAGAAACTAAGACATAAAATAAAATAAATTAATCAATTACATCTTCTGAATAATCCAACTAATAAATCTAATCAAAGATGCAAGAGTTGCACTCGCACGACGAATCATGCGACTCCATCATAGCTTCTGCATCCATCACCGCAACATGCCCGTACATTGGAGCATTCATGTAATCTTCTACGGTAGGACTTGCATCATCAACTAAAAATATTCGACGTCGAAAGTGTGAGCACACATCATGGCTCAGTGAGCAAACAAAACAATCTATCATACATATGCATGCATTCAATTCATATCTTTGGTCTGGTTCATAAGTTTGCATTGCAATAGAAAGGATAGGTGGCCGCCACACCTCTATACAAGAGTGTGTGAAGCCGCCCAATGGATCAAACACCATTGTCGTCCCACATGCACCCATCAAGGAATAGAGATAGAGCTAAAATGTCCGGATCAAACACCGCATAACACTTCCCCTAATGCCCTACCCATACCAATACGTAAGCCCCTATTGGCGAGGGCTTACAAACTGGGCTCGCAACTAACCAATCATAATGTCAAACAGTGTATCTAAGGCCTCACCCTAGCATCCCTCAATACGTCCATAGAGATAGAGCTAAGGCCCCCCGGCAGAGTAAGAGGCTACATGGTCCGAGACCACCTCCCCTGATGCTCTATGACGTAATAGTTCTAGTAAGGTAATGGCGATATGACGATGTCAGTGGACAAGATTTGAGTAGAGATAGAGCTAGAGTCTGGTGACCAGGATGAACCACAATGTCATGTCCTCCCCCTGATGCCCCACTCGCATCAAGCACACTAACCACACACATACATTCACATGCCTATTCCTAGCATCATAATCATCATCATGTTATAAATAAACTAAATTAAATATGCATGAACAGTAATAACAGGAATATTGGATGACATGTGATATGCACAATACACGCATACAAGCATAGAATCATTTATGGCATTGGACTCAATAAATAAAAATAGTTTATTATTAGCCAATTAGTTTAGGTCTTGTTTCCTCACCTTTGATTGATAGTAGATCCTCGTTCAAGCTTTGTAATTCACTCTTAGATCACTTGAAAACCTAACAAGTTTATAGATTTTTAATTAGAATTAATTCCCTTGTATTTAGACTAATAGAAACTGAGGGGTCGCAGGTGTGGCAGCACCTGTGGTCTCTGTTTCTGCGACCACAGGGCGTGGGGTCGCAGGGTGTGGTCGGACATACTCCGACCAAACTTGCAACCATACCTACCCTGGAAACTTCCCGAGGGCATGTGGTCGGACATGTGTGTCTCGTGTGGTCCCACATCATGCGACCACACGTGCGACCACAAGTGTGATGGTTGACTTTTTACTCTCCACTCCATTCCTTCATGTTTGAATCCTTTGGCTTATCATCATGGTCCTTCCTATGATTGTTTTATGGCTCAAAATTATTATTTTATACACCATCCATTGTCCACATAATTTCCTCCATGGATTCTCTTGGAATTTATCCATGGATTGATGGTTTGGGTTTCTCCTAAATCCTATATTCTTCATGAACTATTCTAGGCTCTCAATTTAACATGGAGAATATGTTCATACCTTAAGCTTGCTGAAGATTCAAAGTTTTCTCTGAATTTTCTTCCTCCTTAGTCTTCCTCTTCAATTTTCCTTCTCTTCCTTCTCTTCTCTTTCTCTCACTTTCAGTTAGAGTTCTAAAAGGGTGAAAGAGGCTAAGGGACGTCTTATTTATAGAGAAAAACCCTCCATAATATGCCCTAATGAGTTTAGGAAAGATCCCCTTCGGATTAGGAAGGTTTCCTAATTTTCGGTTCTGACTAGGTTCGTGTGATTGGAGGTGGGGTTGTAGAATCCGTCGACCACACCTTTTGAAATGTCCAACCACACGACCAAAATTCATGTGGTTGGACTATTTTGAGGTGTGGTCGGTCACACCAGTTTAGGTATGCGACCATACGCTCATAATTGACTATTTTTTGGTTGATTTCATACCTGGTCTTGTGGTTTCTTCACGCATTTGATCCACTTGGTTCAACCATGATAGGTAGACCTGATACAAGGTGGTAAGACTGGTTTGTTCGATATGAGTCTTATACAACCTCTTAATGAACCCATTGCTTAGTATGGACCTTTTGTGATGAACACATAAGTGGAGATCAAGAAGACCTTTTGAGGACTATCGTTTCCACAAGAATGGTTTCGAAAATACTAAGCACTGGAGATCTGGATCAGTCTCAAGTTGAAAAAGGCAAGAGGAAAAGAAAAAAAAAATCAAGCATGCTGAAGGATCAAAATTTGAGCTTGTGCATATATACAATTGGAAATCAAGAAATAAAGGGCTGCTGCTTATCTATCCAAGAAAAGAATGGGACCATTGAAGAATGATATTCAGTTTTTAGGGGTTAGCAAATTTTTTTTTTGGGCGGAATGTATTTCCTTATTTGTTCTCCAGAATATGGAATTTGTGTACTTATTTCTTCTGTTTAAAGAAAAGGTCTTAGGTCTTGATGGGTCAGCTCATATGGTTTAACCTCAAAAACTAATGGTGCGTTTGGTATATATTCTTGAAATGAATTTTGTCACAATGCATTATGCGATTCCCAAGTTGACTCTAAGAGGAGGGTGAATCAATGACCTTAAAAATTATTCCTAAATTGGTTGACCCTAATTGTGATGTTTCTTTTGATTGTTAAATGCAGAGCTGCACTAGTGCCAACACAACAAGTTGCTTCAAAAATTCATGCACACATACATAATCGTGTCACACACTTTGCCACTCAACCACAAGCAACACAATTTTGTGGTAGGGCCTACTCGGTGTGCACACTCATCTTGCAGACAAAGCATTCTATATACTTCCACAATCTGTAAGACCCGTGTCAATCTAACCCGGTCTTACCACCTTGAACCAGGTTTACCCGTCATGGTCGAGTCAAATGGACCAAGGGCGTGAAGGAGATCGAGATCCCAGGTATCAAATCGACCCAAAAATACTTAAAATAGGGGAGGGTCGCATACCCAGCTGAGCAGGGTCGAACCTCCCAAAACAGAAATTCAGACCCTCGGTTTTGGAGGGAGGGTTGGACAACTTATACCCCTAGGGTCGACGGGATCATCGACCCTCCCATCGACCCTCGGTTACTGCAGAAAATAGAAATTTGGAAATTTCAATATTTTCGAATGGGATTCTTTCCTAATCTCAAAGGGACTTATTTTAGGATATTCCTACTCTATTTAGAGGACGTCCCTAAGCCACTTTCACTCCTTTCACAACCCTAATCAAATTGAGAGAAAGAGAGGAGAAGGAAAGAGGAAGAAGAAAGGGAAGGAAGAGAAATTAAGCCAAAAGAGAAGAGTCGCAGAGAAAGATTAATCTTCTCAGGTATGGATACTAATTCCATGAGTTTCTACAGACCTTAGGTTAGCTATTGATGAGAGTGTGATCTCGGAGAAACCCAAACCATCAATCTTTGGTTAGGTTTTCATGGAAAACCATAGGAGAATGCATGAAAACTATTTTAGATGGTTATACATGGTTTCAGACCATGGAATGAGTGTAGAATGGAATGTTGGAGCAAGCCATAGGATCCCAAACACGAAGAATGGATTAAAAGAGGGAATTGGACCAAAGTGCACAGAGGGTCGCACCGAGGGTCGATGACCATCCGACCCTAGGTGTTCCTGACCCTCGACCCTCAGTGTTCGGGAAGTTCAGAGTTAAGGGAGGGTCGCACCCAGGATCGACCCTAGCATCGACCCTACCTCTGACCCTCAGTTAACAGAGTAGTTTTTAATTTTGAATAAATTCTAATTAAATTCTATCGACTTTGTTAGGTCTTCTAGCAATATAATAACATTGTAAAGGTGATTCTAAAGCTTGGAAAAGTATCTTATATCAAGCTAAGGTGAGGAACCAGAACTCTAAACTAAATTGGTTAATAATAAACTGTTTTCTATTTCTTGAGTCCTATGCTATGCTTGATTCTATGCGAATATGTTTGTAATGTGCATATAGCATGCCATCCAATATTTCTATTACTTGTTCATGCATATTTACTTTATTGTTTATAACATGATGATGATGACGATGATAGGAATAGGCATGTGCTTGTATGTGTGTGGTTGATGTGCTTGATGCGAGCGAGTATCAGGGGAGCTGTGATGAGAACGTCAATAAACGTTAACCTTTGGCGGGTCTCAGCACTTTAGCTCTATCTCTAACTCAAGTCTTGTGCATTAGCATCGTCGTATCGCCATTACTTTAGCAGAACTATTATGTCGTAGAGTATCAGGGGAGGTGGTCTCGGTCATTGTAGTCTCTGACTCTACCGGGGGGCCTTAGCTCTATCTCTATGGACATTCTGAGGGATGCTGGGGTGAGGCCTTGGATACACTTTTTGGCATTAGGATTGGTTAGTTGTGAGCCCAGTTTGCAGCCCTCGCTAACAGGGGCTTACGTGTTGGTATGGCACTATATAGCAATAAACGTAACCTTTGTTATATAATGTTCACGATTGGGTGCATGTGAGTTGACGATAAACGTGATCTTCGGATAACGTTACACACTCGTGTATAGAGGTGGAGTCAATAAACGCAACCTTTGGCTACCTAAACCTTTCTATTGCATACTGCAAACTTATATACCAGACCAAAGATATAAATTGACTTTTTGCATGCATATGTATTGTTGCATTGTTTTGGCTACTCACTGAGCCGTAATGTGTGGTCACCCCTCGACGTCAAATATTTTTAGTTGATGATGCAGGTTATACTGTTGAAGATTATATGAATGTGTCTGCGTACGGGAACGTGGCAGCAATGGAAGCTGGAGCTGAAGTAGATACACACGACTCCTCTTGCGAGTGCAACTCGTGTGTATTTGATTAGATATTTTATAGGTTTCTTTATTGGATTTATTCAGACATGTATTTGATATTTTATATTTATGTCTCAGTTGAAAACATAATAATTTACTATTAAATTATTGATATCATTTTAGTTTCTCAGTTCATGTTATTATAAGACTTTCGCTATTGTGTATTTACTCTGATTATGATTATGGATGTGTGTAAGTTTGGATAACGCGGGGATAGCCTATTTGAGGTCCTGGTTGAACCGTTGATTATTTAGCGGTTCATCACACCATTCTGAATAGTGCGGAATTGGGGTGTGACAACTTGGTATCAGAGCATCTCAGGCCTTGCCCGCCGAACTAACATACATTCGAGACAATTGCGAACTGAGATAGGATAAAAGTAAAACAGTAATATTAACACATTATAAGCACAAGTGATGTTTGAGATCAAATTTAAAAAGAGAATAATATATCTATTAAAGGGGAAACATGTTACTTACAATTAGAGAGAGAAACAAGATGTATATACATAATGAAAGCAGAGTACAGTCCACAACCCGGATAGTTACTCTGTAGTACAAGGAAAAATAAAAGTACACTCAAGAAGCTGGAGGCGAAGGAGGAGGCGGTGCCTCACGATCTCTGTCGTAGTCCTCAGCATAGACTCTAGTCAACCAGGCTATCTGAGTCTGGGTCTTCTGTAGACTAGCTGTGAGACCGGCTATCCTCTGATCAGTCACACGCTGCACCTCTAGGAGCTCTCCCATCCGCGCGTCTGATGCGTGCTGAGCAGCCAACAGCTCATCCATCCTCAGATCAGATCTGCGCTGAGCATCCCTGATCTCTTGCAGCATCTCCATCATGGCTGAAAGTGGAAGTGAAGGATCAGCCGAATGGGAAGGACCAGCCTCAGGTGCAGGAGCCGCCGCAGAAGAAGTACCAACTCCAGCTGCATGTGTAGGTGAAGGCGGTGGTATCGAGTCGACGTCCATATACATACAATCATCATCGTCGACCGGATCCATACGAGCTCTAGCAGCAGCAGTAGCAGCCTCAGCATCAGCCATCTCAACCCAAGTGTGAGGGCGCACCATCGCGTTCCTCTCCTCATTACTAACCTCAGCATCTCGCAGCTCCATCTTGCAGATAGCCTCCCAATCTAGAGGCGACGAGAAGGTCTTCTCCTAGATCTTCTCATCTACCAAATCCACCCCCAGACGGGTCAGTAGCACTGTAATCATGCGTCCATAGGGTAGATTACCCCTATGATCGGACAATGTAGCACTAATCATCGTCCGCATGATGATGTAAGGAAGGCAGACCGGCTGGCGAGTGCAGATACTGTATATCAGAAACTGTGTCAGCTGAGAGACCCTCTCATAGTGCCCACTCTGCGGGATCTGATTATGCTGGATAATCTTACAGAAGACCCGTGGAGCTGGACGCAAGTAACAGGCTCTCATCTGCCAGTGATCAGGGCGTAAGAGCTGGTTGTCGATCTCTGCCCTCATCTCCATCTCAACAAACTGTGGCTCTCCCGGTGCACATTACACCATGGGGCCATCATAGGGAATGCCCAATAGATCGGCCAGCTGCCGATAATCAAAGGAAATGTGCACCCCCTTGACGTAACTGGTGATGCGTAACTCCTAACCATGCTCAACGTCATTGTAATTCCCCACCACCTGGAGATTACAATAGAACTAGCGCACCAAATATGGACATGTGCACGCGTCGTATGTGATGACAGGGAGCCACCCCATATCACCAAATGCTCCATCTACATTGAACAAGGCTAGCTCAGCCAAGTTCACCATGCGACCCCCTTCCACTTTCTTACGGGCATAGTCAGCATATTGTGCCTCAGCTTCATTCGAACGGAAGCGAAGTGGATCACGCACTCTGGGTACCTTGGTACGAGCCATAGTATCTGCAAAATAAGAAAGAGAAGGAAAACAAGGAGTTAATAGGATAGAAATCCGAAACTTGATTTAATAACGACGTAAGTTGACCATAAAGCCCCATTCCTCACCATACAAGTGGGCATGAGAACTTACGTAGGTTAACATACATCCTACAACCCACATACAGTAGGAAATTTTAACTGACGATGTCCAATTTGAAGAAATTCAAGAAAAATAAAAAATTCTGACAAATTAGGGCAAAAAGAGAAAATTTTAAGTTTCTCGATAACCAACAGATGAAACTCAAAAAATTTTTAGGGCTTTCGTTCCTCGAGACACCAATAACAAAAGCCCCC
The DNA here is from genome assembly GCA_028583415.1 of Protea cynaroides. Taxonomy (NCBI): domain Eukaryota; kingdom Viridiplantae; phylum Streptophyta; class Magnoliopsida; order Proteales; family Proteaceae; genus Protea; species Protea cynaroides. The sequence continues at coordinate 71,713,125 of CM053272.1, read as the reverse complement.
AATAGAAATCGAATTTTTATGGTTGGAAAAAGTTTAATTTGGAAAATACAAGTTAAATGTGCAAAAACCTAGAAAAGAAAACCTAAAAACAGGTGAAGATGAGTGGATATACCTGTATGGATGACGTGAACGTCGAAACCCAGAGTCAAACCGACCAAAAACAGTAGAGTAGCACAGTAGCAACTCAGAGAGTAGAGACGAGTCGAAACGGAGGAGGAATAGTGAGAAATGACCCAGAATTGGATCTTAAAAATCTGATTTTTGGTCCGAGGGTCGGACAATTCAACTGGAACCATCGACCCTCGAATCGACCCTCCCATCGACCCTCGGCTCTCGGGAATCTGATAGAAAATCGAGGGTCGGAACTGAGGGTCGGATACCCATCGACCCTCGCAACGACCCTCAGCTCTCGGGAAGAACAGGTCATTCCCAGGGTCGGATACCAAGGGTCGGACATACCATCGACCCTCACCATCGACCCTGCATAGAAAAGACAACATTTTTTTTTATAAAATGAGCTAGAATTGAAATTGATTATTGGTTAGCATGCCTACATGAAATATAAATGACTTCTCACCTATTTTGATGATTTCCAGGCACCATCAATTAGCGAAAAGAATTATGTCTAGACGTAGAGTAACCCGACAGACCCAAAATGCAGTCCCACCACCACCACCCGTGGCGGAGACTAGTCAGTAAAATAACTATGCACCGGGTAATCCAGAACCGGCAAACCCGATAAATTTGCCACCTCCACCACCAGAGCTAGCAACAGTGGTGATGAATCTGGCACAGCAGCTGCAGCAGTTGCAACACGCACAGGCTCAGATGCAGGTTGCCATGGGAATTATGTTTCAAGCCACTCAGGCTGCACCCATGCACACAGGACAAGCCAGTGCAGCACCGGTGGGTAACCACCCAACTCATCAGACTCCTCAACAACCTGCTGCACAGATTCCAGTGTAGGTTCCAGAAGCAGCTCAAGGGAATTACCAGTATCCACACCATATGTTTGGGGCAAACCCCCAAAACCAGTTGGACCACTCCCGACTAGTGGAGAGATTTTTGAAGATGAAACCCAAAGAATTCAATGGCAAACCGTCTGATCCATTGTGGCCAGCCCACTGGATAGACGAGATGGAGAGAAATTTCCTCATGATGACTATCACAGAGGAAGAGAAAGTACTATGCGCCACCTTCATGCTCAAGGGCGACGCACATCATTGGTGGAAATCCACGAAGGCATATTTACTGACCAAGCATACCCTACTAACATGGGCTATATATAAAGAAGCCTTCTTTGAGAAATATTTTCCACGGAGCTTCAGAGATTCGATGGAGAAGGAGTTCCTGAGCCTATATCAGGGATAGATGACTGTGGACTCATATCAACAGCGCTACGAAGAGCTGTTTTTCTTTGCACCGGCTAGCATGCAAGAAGAAGATACCAAAACCCGTAGGTTTGTCATGGGACTGAAAGGAAGCATCAGGGAACATGTTCTGGGCTTAGAGAAGAAAATTTACAACGAAGTTGTCCAGATTGCTCGAGTGATTGAATCGAGCCAGAAGGAGAGTTACCTTACTTAGAACAGAGGCATCAAGAGACCAGCCGAAAATTCTTACAACGGAGGCAATAACAGGACGTATAAGCCTTTCCGTCCTCAGAATTTTACTGCTGCAACCAAGACTACTCCAGCAGCTCAACCACAGCCAAAGCCAAACTCTGAAGTCCTGAAGTGTTTTAACTGCAACCAGCCGGGACATATGGCAAGGGAGTGCCCTAAGCCCAAGAAGCAATTCCATCAGGGACGGGTATATGCTGTAACGTCCGAGGATGTGGCCGCATCACCCGATGTGGTCACAGGTATGACTGAAACGTTTAAAGTTATAATTACATTGAATGATCATGTAGACTAAGTAAAGATAAATCACAGGTATTGTACCTATAAATGGCGTACCCGCCAGAGTACTCTTCGATTCCGGAGCTACTCATTCATTTATATCTATGTCATTTGGAAAGAAGACGAAATTACCCATCAAAACATTAGACTACAAATTACTTGTACGATCACCGATGGGGTTAGAAGTGGAACTAGAGAAAGGTTATGGACCATGTCCAGTTCTCATTGGAGAGAAGACTTTAGATGCAACATTGATACAACTTGAGATGGCAGACTTCGATGTCATCTTAGGAATGGATTGGTTAGCTCGGCACTCTGCAAATCTGTTATGCGCCGAAAAGAAGCTAACGTTCAAAGACAAAGAAGGGGCAGAATTCAGTTTCTTGGGAACCAAATTCCCCGGAGACGCAAGCTCATACTTTCAGCATTAAAGGCTAAGAATTGCCTTGACAAGGGAGCAGTCGAGTATCTAGTGTCAGTGGTCGACCTAACCAAGGAAGCACCACGAATGGAAGACATTGATGTCGTGCGGGATTACCCTGACGTATTTTCGGAGGAACTACCCGGATTACCACCCGACCGAGCCACGGAGTTTGTATTAGACCTTATACCTGGAGCCGCACCCGTATCAAAAGCACCCTATAGAATGGCTCCTACGGAACTGAAGGTGCAACTACAAGAACTACTGGACAAGGGTTATATTCGACCCAGTATATCTCCATGGGGTGCACCGGTGTTGTTCGTAAAGAAGAATGATGGTAGCGTTCGATTATGCATCGACTATCGGGAGTTAAATAAACTGACAATCAAGAATTGATATCCACTACCTCGGATCGATGACTTGTTTGATCAGTTACAAGGGGAAAAAATATTTTCAAAGATCGATCTTTGATCAGGCTATCATCAGCTGAAGATTAAAGAAGGTGATATTCCGAAGACAGCATTCAGGACCAGATACGGACATTATGAATTTTTGGTTATGTCTTTCGGATTAACTAATGCACCGGCAACGTTCATGGAACTTATGAACCAAGTTTTCCACGATATGTTGGATACGTCGGTTATAGTATTTATTGATGATATATTGGTATACTCCAAGGACAAGGAAACCCATATCAAGAACCTAAACGCAGCCCTACAACGTTTAAGAAAAGAGAAGCTATATGCCAAATTTTCAAAGTGTGAGTTTTGGCTAAGTGAAGTCGCCTTCCTAGGCCATGTAGTATCCGCTGAAGGAAACAAAGTGGACCCCAGTAAAATCGAGGCTATTGTAAAGTGGGAAGCACCAAAGAGCATTTCAAAAATTAGAAGTTTTCTGGTCTCGCGGTTATTATCGGAGATTCGTGGAAGACTATTCCCGGATTGCCGTACCTCTCACCAGTTTGACTAAGAAAGGTGAAAAGTTTGTGTGGACCGACAACTGTGAGAAGAGTTTCCAAACACTGAAGATCAGATTGATATCCGCCCGATTTTGACCATTCCCGTTCCAAGACAAACGTTTACCTTATATACCGATGCATCGGGATTGGGATTAGGATGTGTGTTTATGCAAGGAGAGCAAGTAATTGCGTATGCCTCGAGACAGTTAAAGGTACATGAGAAAAATTATCCCACTCATGATCTGGAGCTAGCGGCAATAGTACATGCGGTCAAAATATGGAGACATTACTTATACGGAGAGAAATTTCAGATTAAGTCGGACCATAAAAGTCTTACTTATTTATTTAATCAGAAGGAGTTGAATATGAGACAGAGAAGATGGCTGGAACTATTGAAAGACTATGATTGTGATATCCAGTATCATCCGGGAAAAGCGAACGTAGTAGCGGATGCATTAAGCCGAAAAGCAATGATAAAATCGCAAGGAGAAGTTAGCACGACTGCAGCAATGTGTACTACCAGAAGGGTATTCAATCACGGCAGCGAGCAGTATGTGATAGATACAACGGATGGATCAGCCAACCAAGGGTTTATTCATCGATTTTCGAACATGTTCACGGCATTGAAGATTATACTGGATATAGTGGATGAAGTGAAGACAGCTATCAAAGCGGATCCTTATCTGAGAACAGTACAAGAAGATATTGAGAAAGGTAGGACTAACCCTGAGTTCACCTTGGATGACGAGAAAGTACTGAAATACAAAGGAAGAATATGTGTACCTGAAACCGAAAGTATGGACATTAGACACCGACTGATGAAAGAAGCCCATACCACCATCTATTCGATATATCCGGGAAGTACAAAAATGTATCATGATCTAAAGAAACTATATTGGTGGAGGGGAATGAAAGCAGATGTAGCCAAGTTCGTGTCTCAATGCCTAAATTGTCAGAAAGTAAAAGCAGAACGACAAAGACCCGCAGGACTGTTACAGCCATTACCGAAACCAGCATGGAAATGGGACTGTATCACTATGGACTTCGTCACGGGACTACCATTGACTCCTCGAGTAGTTGACGCAGTTTGGGTGATTGTGGACCGTCTGACTAAAACAGCTCGCTTCATACCTATACGACCTCAATATACACTGGAAAGGTTAGCAAAGCTGTATGTGGATAATATTGTCCGGTTACACGATGTACCAGAAAGCATTGTGTCCGATAGAGATCCATGATTTACTTCTAAATTTTGGGAAGGACTGCAAAAGGCTATGGGTACAACGTTAAAGTTCAGTACTGCATTCCACCCACAGACAGATGGACAGTCGGAGCATACAATCCAGATTCTAGAAGATATGCTACGAGCATGTGTAATTGATTTCAAGGGATCATGGGATGAAAGGTTACCACTGATCGAGTTCGCTTATAATAACAGCTATCAGGCCACAATACAGATGTCACCATATGAAGCACTGTATGGCCGAAAGTGTCGAACTCCCTTGTTTTGGAATGAAGTTGGAGAACGTAGTATTGTTGGACCGGAATTTTTTGAAGAGACTTGTCGAGTGGTCGACATCATCAAGGAAAGAGTGAGAACAGCTCAGAACCGTCAGAAGCAATATGCAGATACTCGACGAAGAGATCCGGAGTTTGCCGTAGGTGATAAAGTATTTTTGAAGGTATCGCCTATGCGAGGATTGAAGAGGTTCGGACAAAAAGGGAAGCTAAGTCCAAGATATGTCGGGCCGTATGAAATTCTAGCTAAGCGTGGAAAAGTAGCTTATTAGTTAGCACTACCACCATCTATGTCAAGTGTGCATGACGTATTTCACATTTCCTTATTGAAGAAGTATGTCAAAGACCCAACGCATGTTTTGACAGTGGATTTGCCGAAATTGACTGATGATTTGACATTTGAAGTAACACCAACAAAAATCACTAGTCGAAAAGTTCAACGTCTACGCAACAGAGATATCTACTATATTAAGGTCACATGGAAAAGTAGAGACATGGAAAAAATTACATGGGAAGAAGAAAATGCTATGAGAAAGCAATACCCTTACTTATTTGATTCAGAAGGTACGTACAATTTCGAGGACGAAATTTTTATAAGATGGGGGGAGTTGTAAGACCCGTGTCAATCTAACCCGGTCTTACCACCTTGAACCAGGTTTACCCGTCATGGTCGAGTCAAATGGACCAAGGACATGAAGGAGATCGAGATCCCAGGTATCAAATCGACCCAAAAACACTTAAAATAGGGGGAGGGTCGCATACCCAGCTGAGCAGGGTCGAACGTCCCAAAATAGAAAGTCAGACCCTCAGTTTTGGAGGGAGGGTCGGACAACTTATACCCCTAGGGTCAACGGGATCATCGACCCTCCCATCGACCCTCGGTTACCGCAGAAAATAGAAATTTAGAAATTTCTATATTTTTGAATGGGATTCTTTCCTAATCTCAAAGGGACTTATTTTAGGATATTCCTACTCTATTTAGAGGACGTCCCAAAGCCACTTTCACTCCTTTCACAACCCTAATGGAATTGAGAGAAATAGAGGAGAAGCAAAGAGGAAGAAGAAAGGGAAGGAAGAGAAATTAAGCCAAAAGAGAAGAGTTGCAGAGAAAGATTAATCTTTTCAGGTATGGATACTATTTCCATGAGTTTCTACAGACCTTAGGTTATCTATTGATGAGAGTGTGATCTCGGAGAAACCCAAACCATCAATCTATGGTTAGGTTTTCATGGAAAACCATAGGAGAATGCATGAAAACTATTTTAGATGGTTATACATGGTTTCAGACCATGGAATGAGTGTAGAATGGAATGTAGGAGCAAGCCATAGGATCCCAAACACGAAGAATGGATTAAAAGAGGGAATTGGACCAAAGTGCACAGAGGGTCGCACCGAGGGTCGATGACCATCCGACCCTAGGTGTTCCTGACCATCGACCCTCAGTGTTTGGGAAGTACAGAGTTAAGGGAGGGTCGCACCCAGGATCGACCCTACCTCCGACCCTCAGTTACCAGAGTAGTTTTTAATTTTGAATAAATTCTAATTAAATTCTATCGACTTTGTTAGATCTTCTAGCAATATAATAACATTGTAAAGGTGATTCTAAAGCTTGGAAAAGTATCTTTTAGCAAGCTAAGGTGAGGAACCAGAACTCCAAACTAAATTGGTTAATAATAAACTGTTTTCTATTTCTTGAGTCCTATGCTATGCTTGATTCTATGCGAATATGTTTGTAATGTGCATACAGCATGCTATCCAATATTTCTATTACTTGTTCATGCATATTTACTTTATTGTTTATAACATCATGATGATGATGATGATAGGAATAGGCATGTGCTTGTATGTGTGTGGTTGATGTGCTTGATGCGAGCGAGTATCAGGGGAGGTGTGATGAGAACGTCAATAAACGTTAACCTTTGGCGGGTCTCAGCACTTTACCTCTATCTCTAACTCAAGTCTTGTGCATTAGCATCGTCATATCGCCATTACTTTAGCAGAACTATTATGTCGTAGAGTATCAGGGGAGGTGGTCTCGGTCCTTGTAGTCTCTGACTCTACCGGGGGGCCTTAGCTCTATCTCTATGGACATTCTGAGGGATGCTGGGGTGAGGCCTTGGATACACTTTTTGGCATTAGGATTGGTTAGTTGCAAGCCCAGTTTGCAGCCCTCGCTAATAGGGGCTTACGTGTTGATATGGCACTATATAGCAATAAACGTAACCTTTGTTATATAATGTTCATGATTGGGTGCATGTGAGTTGACGATAAACGTGATCTTCGGATAACGTCAAACACTCGTGTATAGAGGCGGAGTCAATAAACGCGACCTTTGGCTACCTAAACCTTTCTATTGCATACTACAAACTTATATACCAGACTAAAGATATAAATTGAATTTTTGCATGCATATGTTTTGTTGCATTGTTTTGGCTACTCACTGAGCCGTGATGTGTGCTCACCCATTGACGTCGAATATTTTTAGTTGATGATGCAGGTTATACTGTTGAAGATTATATGAATGTGTCCGCGTACGGGAACGTGGCAGCAATGGAAGCTGGAGCTGAAGTAGATACACACGACTCTTCTTGCGAGTGCAACTCGTGTGTATTTGATTAGATATTTTATAGGTTTCTTTATTGGATTTATTCAGACATGTATTTGATATTTAATATTTATGTCTTAGTTGAAAACAGAATAATTTGCTATTAAATTATTGATATCATTTTAGTTTCTCAGTTCATGTTATTATAAGACTTCCGCTATTGTGTATTTACTCTAATTATGATTACGGATGTGTGTTAGTTTGGATAATGCGAGGATAGCCTATTTGAGATCCTGGTTGAACCATTGGTTATTTAGCGGTTCATCACACCATTCTAAATAGTGCGAAATTGGGGTGTGACACAATCAATCACACAATACAAATATAACGTGGTTTACCAACACGATATGTGAATACTAATCCACAAGACAATACCCTAACCAAGGTTTCGTATTATCTAAAATATTTCTCAATTTTTTGATTACTTTTACCATCCAGATGCTACACACTGGCTTCAATCTAGGCTCCAACCTAGAATAGGGCTACAATCCTTATTTCTGTCAAGTCCCTACTTGACAAGTTACAGTACATATGCCAACAAATATTACAAGTCTCACCCTTGTAGCATTCAACCTTAGGTTAAGCTTCAAATGACACATACATATGTTACAAATGCTGGACTTTTGTCTGAGTAATTCCTTCCTGGCGTATTCACATGTGACAACTTTTCTATGTTCATCAACGCTCCTCACATGAGTGTTGGAATTTATGTTGTCATTGTTGGCAATTTGACTGATGTGACAGTATTTGTGAGCATTCAGTCAGAGAAATGAGGAGAGAGAGTATCAGTATAGGAGAGAGAGTGTCAGTGTAGTGGTAAAGCTGGAGTAACCTCGAATAACCTTGTAGTTGGGTTTTATAGTGTTCTACATCTCTTATAGTGTGTCTCAGATGGCTTGCAGCGAATTAAATGGTATTTTACATCAAGTTTGATGAGAGAGAGTGTCTGTGGATCCCACTGGTGGTGTGGCAAAGTGTCTAATATGTGACGGTGCTTCTAGGCAGTGTTGCGGCATCTTGAAGCATTAAATATGAAGAAAGAAGATGTAGAGAGAAAAGAGGAGAGAGAATGAGGAGAGAGAAAAATGTGGGTGGGACCCATTGTGCCAAGGTGGCATGCCACCATGGCAGACAGCCTGGCCGAGGACCACGGCACCATAGTGGCAGCCAGCGACATGGCCAACATAGCAAGGGCACCATGGGCACCATGCACAGTGCCATGGCATGCCTTGCAGCAGCAGGCCCACAAGGCAACAAGGCCCACTGCCGCATGGCCCCTAGCTGCTCCCATAGCCTCGCACTGTATGGCTGCCTCCCCCTGACACGCACCACCTGTTTGTTAATTTTTCTAGAGAGAGGACCTCTCGGGTAGAAATCCATCTACAGGGTTTTTGAATGAGTATTTCGGTTACAGAGGTCCTTTTCCATAAAGTCAGGGGCTTTTTCCTCAAGCAAAAAGTGAGAAGATGCAAGATTGGCGATCAGAATGGAGCTGCACAGCTTAGATCTCGATCTAACGGCTTATAAAGACGCGGGCTAATGTGCATCGAAGCCGACACGTCGAGATTCCATCGCGGGCCTTCTGGTTGGACGCAGGCAGTTTAAAATGGTGCTTCACATTTCACGGACTCGACGCCTTGATTCCGTGTGGTACACGAACTGTACTTCAGCGGGATGGATTCTGATCTAACAGCCTACGATGTCTCCAACTTATATTGACGCGATTTATTCAAATCCTAAGGGTGAGACAAGATCCCGCCTTTTTGAGTGATATCCAATGGCCAGTAGAGGAGATTTTGCATCACCCAATCAACGTTCGACAATGCATATGGCGGCGGGGATTCCATGCAACGTGGGTGTACAGTGAAGCTCCGAAAGATTCCATTTTGAATTTAATAATTGGTCAAACTTCAAACCGACATAACTTCTTCATCTAAGGTTCAAATCGGTCCATTCAAGTTGCAGTTTCCATATTTTTGGATTATCTACCTATTGGGTGCCTTTGGGAGTCGTAAAAATATAGAGAAAAATCGAAAAGAGCTTTTTGAAGGTAGACAAAAGGATTTTCAGGGTTTCATGCCCTGTGGGAGTAATCAATCACCAACTATCTCTTATCTGTGCATCAATGGAGTGCTAAATCCCTTTGAGAGGTCAATAGAACTTTTATTTTCACATTCATGGTGATTATGGGTTGTGTGGAAGAGATTGGAAGCCTGTGAGTGAGGTGTGCTCTATGAATCGATCTCTATCATCATTGAAGGCTGTTGGAGAGTACCTGCGGATAGTGTGAAGCTTCAGAGAGATTGTTGGCTATTCGAAAGCATTGTTTGTGAGATTTTTTAATTCCCTATCTATTTATGCTTTCAATAAATTGTATGCTAGTGTAGGTGAAAATTGTTGAATGCCTAGCTAGTGTAGGTGAAAATTGTTGAATGCCTAGCTAGTGGGGGCACAATTGTAAGGTATCATTATAAGCCTAAAATTTGTTATTTGCTTTCCGTGGGTGCGGGTTAAGCATAGTGTGTGCAGTGGGTGCTGAACACTGGCTGTTATAGCCTAAATCTTGGCATTGTTGCATCCTCTCAGTTTTATGCTGGGAAAACCTAGGGTTAGTATCCTTGTCTTGTAAAAGACTAAAAGTTGAGTGTTGAGTAAATACGGAATCCATTGGGCATTACTCCATTGACTAGCAATCACACACTGTGTTGGTGAACCACGTAATATCCTTGTGTTGATTGTTTTATCTTTCTGGTATATTATGGAGTGTGTGGAATGACTTGCAAGATGGGTGTACAAATCTGGTAAACCTGAACACTGAGTGGTAGCGAGGTAGATTTGCATACGCTTGTGTGTGTGTAAAAGAATATATCTCCATCAGCTCTGGTCAGCAGTGAAATAATTAGGAAGAATTTTCAGACAATGATTCACCCCCCCTCTCAGTGTTATATCAAGTTCATCAATGAGTCATTTACTTTACCCTTTGTGATGGGAGGTGGAAACATCAAGAGTATGCTAACTTACACTCATCTCTCTCTTCTCCTTTCTTCATATCAATGGAGAATCACTCAATGACTTAAATAGCCTCACCAATCTCTCTAATAGTCTTCAATGAGTCATAGGTATGCAATAGAGGTTGGTAGGTTCAAAGAAACTCACCCAAAACTCAAGAATCCCTTTCTCTGTGTTTTTTTGTAGTTACAGTGCCTAGTTCATCTCTAACTCACTATTAGAAGATAGAGCTTGAAGAAAGAAGAAATCTGCAATTTGAATTGTCCAAATGGATTTAAGATGAAGAAGTTCTGGCCATTTTAGGTAAGAATGCAATATTTGCATCGAAACTGGATCAAACCGTTTACACTATAATCGAGAGACCATTTAATAATCGATTCGGTTCTGGTTTGAAATATTACACAGTTTAGTTAATCGGTTCGGTTCGATTTGAAACCGTTTAAACCGACGATTACACTAGCTAGACATCGATTAAATAAAATAGAATGAACCGTTTAATTCCCTTAAAGCTAAACCTTAATCATAATAATTTAGTATGTTATCTCCCCAAGACCCTAACTCCAACCCCAATTAATATATTATTTCCCCAAGACCTTAAGTTCTTAATGCCTAGCCGAGCCCCAACCCCATCCCCAACCCCAACCCACATCAACCCTAATTAATATATTATTTCTTCAAAACTCCAACCCCAATTCCCAAAGACCTAAGTCATAAAATCAAAACGGAAAAACATAATAGGTATCCAAAAGATGTAGAAAAAGCACATTGGTTTAGAATCATTAAGTCATATAGTGATTTTAATATCCAATACAATGGAAATATGAGATCAACACAAATACTAATCTAGTTTTATATGTAAACTTTCAGACTAATAAAAATTCCTCTCCCTTATCCATGATTCTTTCCCACTTTTTGAACAATTATTGTTTGGTATGCTTCCAAGCTCGTGTTTATTCCATTTCATTTTATAATTACATAATTTAAGATCCTTCTATGAATGCTTTGACATTTGCATTTTCAAAAAACTGCATTAATGTCTAAAATTGACTTACATTGGCCATTTATCCATGAGTCAAGAGATTCAAAATAATGGGTATGATAATGCGATCGAAGGGAAAAATGGAAAAACTAAAACATTCAAAAATTTAGAAAAGATAGAAAGAAAATACCAATCAAGACTACACATTGACCTTTGACTTGTGCTCAACAAAAGGTTTATAACTAATGTATTAAACCATTTATAAACCTCAATCAAAACCGATTACAAACCACAATCAAAATCGATTAATGAAAAATTGTTTAAAATCTGTTAAACCGAAATCGATTACTAATTGGTTTTGGTTTCAATTTTGATACCGTTTAGTCAATCGATTCAGTTTTGATTTTATCCTCTTATACACTGCACCGCACAGAACCGGACCGTTAAACAGATTATAAACCATTTAGCTCCCTTAATTTTAGGTTCGGCCAACAAAAAAAATTAGAAATAAAATTATCTTTTGTAAGGTGTACCATGCGCAGTGGAGCACGGAATCTGTGTCACCGGCTCAAAGGTCAGACCACATTTTGACCTCCCATTGGTCCTCTTAGTCCAACCAAATCCCAACCATTTCATCCTGGGCCATCGGATTGGATCAATTGAATTCAAAAACACGGGATATGATAATAGCCACTGGATCAGTATCAAATGGATTTCAAAATTTTGATTGTGTACGCTCACCGAATCAAATTTTCGATACAGTGTGACACAATGCACAAGAACTACGTGCACCCACCAATCAAAAACTTCATATAGAAATATTCTCCGGTACTCTAATTTCAGCCTTTTTCTTTGGACCATGCAATCAAGATCTTGATGACATGGCAATATATGGACCGTCTGATCTGAATATTCCAAATGTTTCAAAAAAATTTCCTAAAGTTACATTTCAGTCTCTGTATATATTCAAAAGGCCCCTAAAATGTATTTGCAAAAAACCCCATAACAGTTCCAAATTAAACTGAGACCATTGAGACTAAAAAACGATACGAGAGCTTTGAATTTTTAACTTTTTGCTCGATTTTATGAAAACCTATATAACTTCTCCATACGATGTCAGAATTGAGTGTCGCAAAGTGCGTTGCGAAGATAATTTGCTGCTTTACATTTTTTTATGTTCAGTAAAATCTATAAAACTTTTGTGGGACCCATCAAAACATGAGAACCTTGGAATTCTGACCAGAAAATTTTCGAACATGTTACCCGGGGTTCCCATACAGGCATACATGCTGCCTATCACATTTTTACGGCTTATAAATTTGCTGAGATCTCATAGGATTTGATCAATCGTTGTTTCATGTTAACTGCCTAGTCAACTCAATAAAACCTAATTGATTCACTGCCAGTTTTTCATTGAAGCTAAACCAAGTTACCACTACTACTCTTCCATATCCATTTCACTGTCAAAATGTCCTAGACATTGTCATGTCATCAGATATCTCTGTCTGCTATCTAGAACTGCTCAGAACCATGGCCAACAATGATAACGTAGTCACCAAAGTTCCAACATGTTCCATATGGAATGTGAATGGAGTAAATTGTGAGAAATTTATGTTCTAGGCTCAAAATAAAAAAATACGGAAAAAAAATGGAATTTGGAATTTAGAAAAAAGATCACATTCTCTTATCAAATTCTAGAATCCATGCTAAAGAATGCATTAGAACCTTTCAAGATTGAATTAGAATACCTTCCAAGAGTGCATACCAAATGCAATGTAAAGTAAACTACCTTTCATACCATTCTCCCATCTTTTCTGTGAGTTCAATTTCATTATGCGTTGTCTTATTGGAGGAAGGTTACTTGAACCAGTTCTACATTCTGGTACCATAGATTTTACACAATTTTCACACAGCCGAAAGTATATGAAAGATCAAAAACAGAAAATCAGGAAAAACTGCTTTTTGAGAGAATCCACACAGCTAATCTCTTAGACTGATTTTTTGGAAATTGATCAATAGCTAATTTAATGAAAAATAGATTGAAACTAGCTCCCATCAGTTTAAGACCTCCACTAGGATAGTATTAATAGTTTTTTTAAGTATCTGAATTATTTGATATAATTCGGATTCGGAAGAATTATTCGTGATATTTATTTCTAACCAAAAAATACAAGAATTTTTCAAAATTATTGAATATAATTCGAATTCGGGAGAATTATTCGTATTATTCTATTCAAAAGAATAATTCATGAATAATTCAGAGAATTAAATAATTATGGTGTAAGGTGCATTATGGCTTGGGAAGTTGGAAAGACCGAAACTCTAGGGTCTTTAATGGTACGAACATGGAGTGATCACCATTTTAATAGGTGGCTGGCTCTCCTCAATTCCAAAATCTGTCAAGCTGCTTGTGGGTTTTTGGCCCCTCCATCTTTGGCTAGCCGTCTTGGATAATCATGTTGCTGATCCCATTTCGGCCCCTACTTCTCTGTCAGTTGTTATTGCACCTCCTTTGTTTAAGATTCTCAAGGATGCCTCACACATGCCGCCTTCATTGGTAAGAGAAGTAACCCCAATAGATTTACGATGACGGAAACAATGAACTCTAATGAACAAAGGAAAGAACATACTCAGATCTGTATCGTTTGTCAGAGATGTTCCATTAAGATTGTGTTGGTCTGGTCTATTCTCTTCTCTAGATACAATTAGGGTTAATAGCTAATAGGTGATTGCTACCAACACTTCCTCTAAAATCCTGTCGCATGTGGTGGCATGATAAGAATTCCCGCATCAATGAAATCCAAGACATTACCCTCACTTGATCGAGCGAGACCAACTAAATGAAGACTCACTTATGGTGGCAAGATTACGAAGATCGCCATCTGACCTCCTCGAGGGCAATCTATAACAGTGCCAACAGTGGTCCCATACTTTGAGAAACTAGCCCGTCGAACCGAAGCATCGTCAATCATGGAATCCCGTCAACAAGAATGCAAATTTAATTCCAACTGGTGCTGCCCCAACATCTGCAACTACACATGGGTCTACTATGTATTTGCACCAGATAATCCTTACATAACAATAGTCGGCCGAAATCGACCTGAACCATGGACAAATTGCCGGATCATTTCCAGAAGAGCTTGGCCTTCTCTCTGATATTGTTCTCCTCCACCTCAATTCCAATTGCTTCTCCAGAACCGTCCCCAAAAGCTTCTGTAACCTTCGCCTCATCTCCGAGCTCAACCTCAACAACATCCTCTTTATTGGTTTTATCCCTTCTGTGATTCTTTCTTCTCTTCACTTAGATTTCTCGACCTCCGCTTTGACGAATTCAAAGGCTCTGTTCTTTTCACCCTCTTCGACTTGAAACTCGACATGATCTTCATCAACAACAACAAATTCCAGTCTTCCATACCCAACAACATGGGCAACTCTTCAGTGGACGGGAGGAGACAGGAGAGTGAAAGGGTGTGGTGGTGGTGTAGAAAAAAATGTTTTACATATGCAGGTTTCAGAATGGAGAGAAAGGACTTGCAGGTCACGGCGGGATTGAAAAGAATACAAGAAATGAAATGGGGAAATTGGTAAAGTTAAGTTAGGAATATGAAAGGGTTTTTGGCCGGGTCATTTTTTTAACACCTTTATTTTAAAGCAGTTGAGTGTAATGTTAAAAAGCATAAGGTAGTGATGTGTATTTAATGCATTGTCAGTGGGAGTAATTTACCCTTATATTTATCTAAAGAGTAAGTCTAGGTAGAGATGTAAAAGGATCGAAATCGGTACAGATAGGCTACTATCCAAATTCGAATCCGACACCTAACCACCCTATTCGAATCCGCCTCCACATCCGGAGGATTTCTGTAAATTAATTCTAAATTCGAATTTACATTTTAACTGGATATCAGGTTAAAATCCTATTCGAATATGGATTAAAACAAAAACCCCTATGCAATTGTGCCTGTCAAGAAATTTCGGAATTTGCTATAACATAACATTTTTATGAAAACCTTATCTCATAAAACAGGATCAGCAATCAAGTAATTCTAGGATTATTTATTTTTTAGAAAAAAAAATTAAAAATTAAAGTAAAAAATCAAGCTTGTCGTTGGCGCTTTCCGTTGAGTGCTTTGAGTCTTGAAAGAAAGAAACGCACTAATTCTTGCTGTCTTGGATTCTTGCATTGAGATTCTGAGAGGCGAGAAGCCATCGGCGCCTTTGAGTGCCTTGAGTCTTGAAAGAATATAGTAGGGCAAAACTTCTGCATCGCCGGTGTCTATTATAGGTGAATTAGAATCCAGCAGGTGTATAAAATCATTTTCCGAATTCTTCGCTGCTGCTTCTTGTTCGTTAATCAAATTTTCCTTCAAAGAACTTTTGCAATACAGTATTGCCAAAACAAAGACGAAATTATAAGAAAAAAATAGATGCAAGATCAGGAATCTCTAAGACCAGGGTTTACATCCCTCCTTCCCTCTGCATCCTCCTCCGCCTCTCCCGCTACGAAACTAAAAGACCGTAGACCTAAATCATTGAGTAAACAATGATATTATTATTGCAATTCTACCCCTTCCACTACGAAACTAGAAAACTGTGAGTAATCATTGCATTTCTCACTATTTCATTATTATAATAAATATAATAGCTATAATTGCAATTCCCACCGTCTCTTTATTATAATAAATAAAGAAAGGAAACGACATTTGTCTCCCACTTCATTTTCTTTTTTCACTTTTGATTATATCTCATTATTAATATATCTAATTTTTACTTCTGTGCAATATCTCATCCGTCCATTATTATATGTAAACGGATCGGTTCGGATAATATCTGGTTCAAAATACTGATATCTGAATTCGCATTCGATTAAGTTTCAGTTATTAGAATTCGAATCCGGATATATACGGATTGATTGAAATACTCCTAAAAGAATTCCGATGCGAATTAAATCCAGATTTTCGATTATCCATTTACATCCTTAAGTCTAAGGTATAAAACATAGTGGGTCAAATCTTGGATTTGCTCCGAGCCCTCTCCATTTAATCCAAATTTGGATCATATTATTTGTTGGAAGCTCGACGAGTATGTTGTGAATGCTGGCAACGGTTCTAAGCAGTTCTGGATAGTTGGCAAAGGTATGTGATGTCATGGTAATGTCTGGGACACTTTTACAGTGACGTGGATATGTGGGAGCAATAGCGGCAGCTTAGTTTAGCTTTAATAAAGAGCTGGCAATTAGTTGACCAGGTTTCACTGAGTTGACTGGGTAGTTAATAAGAAATGATGATTGAACAAGTTCTATGAGATCTCAGCAGGTTTCTAAGCTGCAAAAATATAATAGGCAGTGTATGGGAGCCCGGGTTGACATGTCCGAAAAGTTTTGGGTTTAGATTCCAATGTTATTTTGAACTTTTAGCTTTGAGGCACATTTTGATGGACCCCACAGCAATTTCATAGAGTTCATAGAACATAAAACAGGTAGAGAATCAAGTTAGCTTCGCAACGCATTTTGAGGAACTCAATTCCGAAATCGTACGAAAAAATTATAGATGTTTTCATAACGTGCGAAAAAGTCCAAAATTCAAAGCTCTCGCGAAGTTTTTAAGCCTCAGGGGTGTCACTTTAATTTCAAAGAGTTTTGGGGTGTTTATGCAAATACATTTAAGGGGCTCCTATCTAATCATGAAAATTACAGACTGAAATGTGATTTCAGAGGGACCTTTTATGAAATTTCAAAAAGTTAGAGGGGTTTTTTGTAATTTTGAAAAGTATGGAATAATTTGATCAGACGGATCACAGAGTGCCACATTATCATCATCTTGATGGAATGGTCCAAAATTAAGGATGACCAAAGAAGATCTTTTTTACAGTCACTCGTTGGTTGGCATTCTGGAGTATGGTGTTTCGTGTTACATAGTGGCAAAGTTGATATTGTGTGGTGCGTGTACAAGTTTGCTGGGGTTTGACTTCCTTTGATTCAATATTATTCATTTGTTTATAATCGCAATCTAATGCGATTGACTCAATCCGATGGTAAAGGATCAAGCCGTGGTTTACTGTTAATCGGACGGTTGATTTCTAGTCCGACTAAGTGGACCTATAGGAGGCCAAAACACGGTCTGCCCTCTAAACCAGAGGCTTCGCTTCGGTACTCCACATGTGCAAGTACACCCTGCAAAAGATGCATTTTTTTGATTTATCTGGTTAGCTGAATTTCAAATGGCCATAACTTCTTCATCTTTACTCTGATCTGGACCGTTCAAGTTGCTATCTTCTTCAATTTTTAAATTCTATCTTCCTGTAACAATAGAGAACATTTTTAGAGTGGGGAGCTGCTGGTTTTTGAAGAAAAACTATTTATGGAGGTGATCTTGCATTACATATAAATTTCTTTTTTCTTTTTCTTTTTTTTGCTAGAAATCTGATTTTTTTTTTTAAAAGGAAAAGAAAGATAAACATTACAACTAAAGCCCAACTGGACAGACAACCCACTAACAGCTTGTAAGCCATACTAGAATACTACCAGCAGAATTACAAAGAAAACAAAAAACCATCCTCACTAAAGAGAAAAGACAGACCATCATCTTTCTCCCCTCCTACTACGGGCCACCTTATGAGAGAAGGTAGCAGGTCTTACATCTTTAGTATGGTTCCCTACCACTGCAGCAGTAATATCCTCAAGATTCACACGAGATGTGTCACATCCCAATTCTGGTCGAACCAGAAGTGTGAATGAACCATCATAGAACCAACGGCTTAGGCCAGGATCACATAGGATAGTGCCAACAATTAAACCATACATATCCACATTACAATCAGAGATAACAAATAATAAGCAGAAGTTTTTATTAATGAACTGAATGTCTAATGTTATAAATACATAATTAACCAGTTATCTCAATATAAACCAAAACATAATAAATATTTGATTACATATCCGTAGACCAAATATTAAATAAAATACTAAGCATAAACACAATGGAAACACTTGCACGATGGTTCATGCTCATCCTCTACTGCATGCACGTCCATAGTTGCCACATGTCCATACGATGACGCATTCATATAGTCTTCAATGGTAACACTTGCATCATCATAAACTAAAAAAAAATAGTATTGTGCGATGAGCTCACAACTTAGCTCAGTGAGTAAACAAAACAAGACAACAAACATATGCATGATATCAAGTTCATATCTTTGGTCTGGTTTAAGTTTGCATTGTGCTATGGCAAGGATAAACGATCACCACACCTCCATACACGAGACTATAAGTGTGTCCAACAAAACACACACCGCTGTTGTCCCACATCACCCACTACAAAATAGAGATAGAGCTAAAGTCTAATGGATCACACACCACCAATACTTTCCTTGATACTCTATCCCATACCAGTACGTATGCCCCTACTATTGAGGGCTTGTAAATTGGGTTTGTGTTTAACCAATCCTAGATGTTATCAAATTTGTATCCAAGGCCTTATCCCAGCTGTAAGACCC
Organism: Protea cynaroides; assembly: GCA_028583415.1. Classification (NCBI taxonomy): domain Eukaryota; kingdom Viridiplantae; phylum Streptophyta; class Magnoliopsida; order Proteales; family Proteaceae; genus Protea; species Protea cynaroides. Next base: position 71,694,240 of record CM053272.1, on the reverse strand, counting down.
GTATCGAACTAATCGGTCTTACCACCTTGTACCAGGTCTACCTATCGTGGTCGAGCCAAGTGGACCAAGTGCGTGAAGAAACCACAAGACCAGGTATGAAATTTAACTCAAAAATAGTTAAAAATGAGTGTGTGGTCGCATGCCTAAACAGGTATGTCCGACCCCACCACAAAAGAGTCTAACCCATGACTTTTTGGTCATGGGGTCGCATGTCTTACAAAACATAGGGTCGACGGATTCTGCGACCCTACATTCGACCCTATGAAAACAGTCAGAAACCAAAAATTAGGAAACCTTCCTAATTCGAAGGGGGTTTTTTCTAAATTCATTGGGGCATATTATGGAGGATTTTTCTTTATAAATAGGACGTCCCTTAGCCTATTTCACTCATTTAGAACCCTAATTGAAAGTGAGAGAAAGAGAAGAGAAGGAAGAGAAGGAAAATTGAAGAAGAAGACTAAAGGAAGAAGAAGTTTAGAGAAACCTCTGAATCTCAGCAAACCCAAGGTATAATCCTAATTCCCTACATGAATTAAGAGCCTAGAATAGTTCATGAAGAAGATAGGATTAGGAGAAACCCAAATCATCCATCAATGGACAAATTCTAAGAGATTCCATGGAGGAAATCATTATGGACTATGAATGGTGTATAAATTGCAGTTTTGAGCCATAGAACAATCATAGGATGGACCATGATAGTAAGCCAAAGGATCCAAACATGAAGGAATGGACTTAAGAGTGAAAGGTCGACCAAGAACACGTGTGGTCGCATATAAGGTTGAATGATATCTGACTCCACGAGACCACATGATCGACCACATGCCCTCGGGAAGTCCTAGGGAGGGTGTCGTCGCATGTAGGGTCGAATTATGTCCAACCCCACCTACGACCCTACACCCTAGGGTCGCAGAAACTGCTACCCCAGGTGCTACCCTACCCTGCGACCCTACCCCTGTGGTCGTAGAAACTGAGACCCCAGGTGCTACCCCACCTGCGACCCCTTAGCTTCTGTTATTCTAAACATATTAGAATTAATTCTAATTAAAATCTATTGACTTGTTAGGTCTTTTTAGTGGTTTAAAAGTGAATTATAAAGCTTGAACGAGAATCTACTAGCAATCAAAGTTGAGGGAACAAGACCTAAACTAATTGGCTAATAATAAACTGTTTTTATTTATTGAGTCAAATACTATGAATGATTCTATACTTGTATGCGTGTATTGTGCATTTAACATGTCATCCAATATTCATGCTATTAATGTTCATGCATTTTTAATTTTGTTTATTCATAACATGATGATGATGACGATGCTAGGAATAGGCATGTGAATGTTTGTGTGTGGTTAGTGTACTTGATGCGAGTTGGGCATCAAGGGAAGTGTTATGCGGTGCGGTCCTAAGCACTTTAGCTCTATCTCTACTCAAGTCTTGTCCACTGACATCGTCGTATCGCCATTACCTTAGCAGAACTATTACGTCGTAGGGCATCAGGGGAGGTGGTCTCGGACCGTGTAGTCTCTGACTCTGCCGGCTGACCTTAGCTCTATCTCTATGGACGTATTGAGGGATGTTGGGGTGAGGCCTTGGATACACTGTTTGACATTAGGATTGGTTAGTTGTGAGCCCAGTTTGTAAGCCCTCACCAACAGGGGCTTACGTGTTGGTATGGGTAGAGCATCAGGGAAAGTGTGATGCTGTGCGGTCCTAAGCAGTTTAGCTCTATCTCTATTCCATAGTGGGGTGGATGTGGACGATAATGGTGTTTGATCCGTTGGGTGGGCTTACACACCCTGTGTATAGAGGTGAGGCGACCACCAAACCTTTCTATTGCACATTGCAAACTTATGAACCGAACCAAAGATATGAATTGAATGTATGCATATGTTTGTTGCATTATTTTATTTGCTCACTGAGCCGTGATGTGTGCTCACCCTTTTGACGTCGAATATTTTTAGTTGATGATGCAGGTACCACAGTAGAAGATTATATGAATGCTCTGGTGTATGGACTTACGGCGGCGATGAATGCAGAAGTTATGATGGAGTCGCATGATTCGTCATATGAGTGCAACTCATGTGTCTTCGATTAGATTTTGTTTAAATTATATAGACGATGTAATTGATTAAATTATTTTATTTTATGTCTTAGTTTTGTTTGAAGATAATTGGATAATTTCTTTATGTTATCATCTTTAGAATCTCAATTCATTTAATATTAAGACTTCCATTATCGTGTATTTATTCTGATTTTGGTTGTGGATGTGTATGGTTTAAGCAAATGGACACAGCCTATTCGAGATCCTAGTTGAACCGTTGGTTTATTGGCGGTTCATCACACTATTCTGGTTGATACGGAATTGGGGTGTGACACCAGCATCTTTTAATAAGCCCACAAAAATAGAGCTAGGGTCCGCTGGCAGAGCTATAGCCATGCACCACGATCACCCCCTGATATCCTATGACGTACTAAGTCCACTAAGGTAATGGCGATAGGATGATTTTAGTGTGGTGAATGGTTTGATGCTACAACCTCTCCCCATCCAACACACCAACCACACACAATCACATACTTATCCTCATCATCAATAGCATGAAAGAAATATAAATAAATATGTGTGAACAAGATATATAGTAGTTAATTGGATGACATGTGAGATGCACAAACATACAATCATGGCAACAAACAGTTAACAAAAATATAAAGGGGTAGTTTGTTATTAACCAATTAGTTTAGGTCTTGTTCCCTTATGTGTGATTGATGTTGTTCCTCTTCCAAGCCTTAGAAACTATCTTGGACTAGTTGAAAACCTAAATAATTAGTAAACTTTAATTAGGGTTCCATTCTATCAGGTTACAGTACTCTGTTTCACTGTCCGGTCTCCAATTTAAGCCTTCCAGACATTATCTGATTGCTTGACCGGTCTTGCATTGGCTGATCAATCAGCTATCCAAACAAACCTTGTCAAACTTCTTGAGAGTGACCGGTCGCCTAACCGGTCTGCCATCTAGTAGATCGATCAACAAGGACTAGACAACCTGTAGGCTATCTTCAGTCTGTCTTCTTTCTGACTCGATCTTTTGGCTCTTTAATGTGATCCATCCTAGAGTCATTCTATGGCCATTATTCATTAGTTTTAGCCACTTCATCTAACCCTAACATCTTCAATTTATTGTAGGTTTGTTTGAGAGACCTAGTAAGAGGGATCATGATGGATTCATAGTATTGGAGTCGATCTACCAATACTGTGATTATAGATCTCAATCCTACGCATCCTAATATTCTACAGAATAAAGGACCTACCTTTGGTTTCTTGATATAATGAGTTAGAAACTGACGACAACTTCTCCTTCTGCGGAGCTTCTTCTCCTTTCTCCTTTTCTAAGCTTTCTTCTCCTTCTTCTCCTCTCTTTCTCTCAAATTTAAGGTTTGAGACTGATCAAAAGAGTGGGAGGAAGTAAAGGGATGTCCTCTATATAGAGGGAAACCTTCCATAGGGAGTGAGATTCCAATTAGGAAGGAGTCTTACTCAAATTTGGAAACTTTCCTAAATTCAGAATCAATTTCTAGGCTTCACCGATTGATTGTTCGGTCACCCAATCCTCAAATCGGACAACTTAAGTTGTCCGAATTAAGTTGTCCGACTGGACAACCTACGAGGGATTAGTTTCCTTACCTAGCTTTGTGGTTCCTTCAACCTGTTGGTTCTCTTGAGCTAGTTATGATGGGAAAACCTGGCACGACACCGTTAGATTGGGTTAGTGGAGCGCGGGTCTTACAAGATGTCTGACCAGCATCAACACCAAGTGAATTTCCCCTACTAGCTAGTTAACCTCGATGATGCTTTTCCACTTCTGTAAAAGCCCCAGCAGTCGACTACAATGCCTCATTCACAGCTAAGATATCATCAAAGATGACTTCAAACCACCCTGGACTACTTGCAATAACAGTACCAGAAGAAACCATCTGAGATGTTAAGCCCCTACTGGATATAGGGAGGCAGCCTTAGTCCTCTTACTAGAGACATCCTCAGAGTCCTACAACTCACCATACTCTACTCCATAATCATCATCATCTTTAGCATCTACCCTGTAAGACCCACACTCGGAATCCTCACCAGTTTGGATCCCTCTATGCCGGGTCTTATTGTGTCGACACTTGGCACCCTGACATCTTGACCCTTATTATGATATCGGGTCAAACCCTAGGATCACCTAGTGATGGTGAAGAGTATGGAGAACAAGACTCAAGACCTAGAAAGTGTCCCCACTAGCTTGGGTCCATCACACCAACCATGGGGCCATTTTTAAGCCTAATTGTATGCTCTGTCGGATGGTGCATTACCCGATTGTCAGCATCTGATTTGAGCCCGAGTAGTACACTCTCTTTCCTTGGGATTCTATAAATAAGGAGGCTCACTCCTTATTTCTCTCTTCTTGGTTCCTTGAGAATGAGAGAGGGTTGAAGAGTGGAAGTTGGAGCTCAAGCTTAAAACTCAAGCTCAAACCCTAGTTCCTCCATTGAAGGTAAGCTCCATGCCTTCCTTTCCTCTTCTTGTGGTGGTTGTGTGGAAGACCGAGTGGTGGAACTCCACCATTCTTGGGCTCTATTAATGGAGACCAATTCTGAGCTAGTAAACCTAAGTTGTCTTCCCCTCCATATATGGAGATGTTCTTGGGGTCTCAATGACTCCCATTAGGTGTAATAATGGTGGGAGAATGTTTCCCACCAAGTAAAATGAGTAAAGAGGCAATGGGGAGATAACCCCCTAAAGATGGAAGCCATCTTTGGTTTGTGCCTGGTTTCTGGGCATTAACCGAAGGCAATAACCGGAGGTTGGTCATAACCCTACCTCCGAGTGACTAAGACCAACCCTCCGGTAAGGAAATTACCTTATTGGAAAATGACTTGAGTACCAATCGGAGGACCCTAACCAGAGTCACACAACCGGGGACACAACCCTTTGGGGAGTCCCTTTGGTTATTCTTGGGTCCGCTTGGTCCTGGACCTCTGAATAGGCTTATTATAAGCTGGAGGCATTGATGGTACACCAACTGGCTAAGCCTCTGGATAACCTTTTGGAACCCTTTGTTTATGACATAAGTATTAAACCGGACGGTGAACTGGATACATCATTAGATTCTATCC
>CM053272.1:71527438-71688595 GCA_028583415.1 Protea cynaroides | reverse complement strand
TGAATTGTAGGATGGGTGAGAAAATCTGGTAGACTTGGCCATTAAGTGGTAGCGAGGTAGATTTGTATACGCTTCTGTGTGTGACTGTGTACTTTTCTATCAGTTATGTATCAGTTACTTCTCTATCAGTTATGTATCGTTATGTGCGTATCACCCCCCAAAATGTCAACCGAGCTTGATTAGATATATAAATGAATTTGAATTTGAAATTTTATATATGACTAATTCATAAGATGTATAATTAATCCATCGGCTAATTGACCAAAACCATTTGCCCACGTGATTCAAAATAATGGACCATCTTAAGAAAATTATCATGGTGTACAGTCTAAAGGAACTTTTTCCATTTAGTTTTTTGATTTGTTCTCTAATAAATATAAACTTTGAATAGGTGTGTAAAAGTAACTAGCCTAGAAGCGTTGAGAAAAGCATAACCATTGAACCAAATGCCTTGTTGAATATAGCTTGCTTCGTGTTAGAGAATTTCCACTAAATGTGATTGTTTCTCTAATTCTTTTGAGGCCTCGATTATATTTTTGAGTTCAAGATGGCTGTTTGTATGCTCATTTTTTTTTTTTAGGTTGAAGATGGATACTTGTTACTCACAATTGTATTCTCTAAAAATTTAAGTATCGGTTTCTTTTATGAAAAAGAAAGTATAAGTGGTCTCTCCCAAAATTCAACCCACTTAATATAAAGAAGGGATTCAATCCCAAGACTTTGCACAATCAAATCAGAATCATTACCAGGTCTCATATATAGATTTTTTTTTTTTTAATAAATATACTCCAATAGATTGATAGAAGCTTTTTTGGCATTGTAGTTTCTTGGTTTGCATTTATTAAATCCTTTGCTGATCTACCCACCCACCCGTGCCCTGCAACCACTTCTGTCTTTACCTGTCACATGGCATAAATCATGTATTTTACAAAGCTCACCAACCTTCATGATATTTATATTTTTATTATATTTTCCCTTCAGAACTTATCCTTGCAAATGTAGGCATTCATGAATCATGTCATGAACCACAAGTGTAATCAGCTATAAATAAAATAATTGCTATACCGCCTAATAAAATACTTTAAAGATTTTTTTTTTTTTGGTCCACCTATGATAAGGCAGCACCTAATCCCAACCCATGTGATGATCTCTTTTGTGAAATTACTTTTAAATTTGTGCATTGCAATTTGGAGATTCCAAACAAAGGAAATCTTGTTGGGAAAAAAGAATAAAAAAATTAAAGAAAATAAATAATAAACAAAGGAGTTGTTGACTTGTCCCTTCTTGAAACATTGAAACTAAAATCAGAATGATTCAGCTGATCATATTGAATAACTTCACTTCCCGTGGGAAAAGTGAAACAAAATGTATATTTTGTTAAGCCTAGCAACACAGGCATGTCTTATGAACCATGTGGAGGGCTTCAATAATTTCAATTATTGTCTAGTTCAAATAGCTCTTTGATTATAAATATGTCGAAGTTAGGTTAAGTTCTCAACCATATATGCCCCATTTTTTAGTAGATTTTTTTTTTTCCTTTTGAAATTTCCCATCTTTCATTGCTTTTCTCTTAAGTCACTAATGAAATTTAATTTTCTTTTGGGAGTGTATGGAGAATGGCTCTATAGTGTCTATAGAATATGTATTTTTCTTTTGATTGTCTTTTGTCTTATTTCAAAAAAAAAAATTTTTTAAAAAAAAAAAAAAAAAACTTTAAATCAAGCATAGAAAATGATTTTCAAGATACTTTGAAGTGACTTACCATTAAATCATTCTCTTTAATTGTCATTATCTTCCACGTTATTTTGAGTATATATGTAAAATGACAGATTTTACCTTCATTAATGAGAGAGGGACTGGTACACGAGTCATATACATGTCAGATCAGAGAAGGGAGGGGTTTTCGGTGGGTGACTTGTGCGCATAGTTATTTAATTCTCCGAATTATTCGCGAATTATTCTTCTGAACCGAATAATACGAATAATTCTCCCGAATTCGAATTATATTTAATGATTCTTTAAAATTCTCGCTCTTTTTGTCTAAAAATAAATATCACGAATAATTCTTTAAAATCCGAATTATACCGAATAATTCTTATACTTCAAAAAACTATTAATATTCTGATGGAGGACTTAATGCCTTAACTACTATTCTCAAGCAAAGTTTTTCAAAAAAAAAAAAACTTAATGCCATAATTATTTGTATTTTTTCTAATATAAGACTAATTAAGTAGGTCTAAAATCACATCATAATATAAATTATATCATTAATCTCATTTTTTTTCCAATGTGAGATTAAATATTATGAATATCAAATCATAATACAAAACAAATCATTAATTTTGTTCGACAACATGAAATTAAATATGAGTATAAAAATCATACCATAATACAAAGTAAATCATTATTTTTGTGTGCTTTTCCAATTGGGATTAAATATGAGTCTAAAAATATGATTATAATAACCATGAGGAGTAATTAACGAACATGAAAAAGAAATAGATTTCATGAGGATGATTGAATGAATTTAAGAAAATATTTGATTTTATGAACATCAGCTCCACTAGATTGGTATTGCAATCATAATAAAATCACAATGATCCAGAAGATATCACTTTAATGAAATCTAATAAATCATGAATCTATACACATATACCCATCTATTATATATTATATTATTATTTATAAATTAAATATTATTCTAATATCACTTATATATTATGCAAGTGCAATAATTGATTAATAGAAGCACCAAATATTCAAAATTAACATCCGAATTTTTTTAGATAAAAGAATAATTCCCGAATCGAACCAATTCAATTTTATTTTAAGTCCCTTTTGATCGAATATTTAACCCAAGCTCCCCAAATTCAATCGAAACGACTCATTCCGAATTATTTTCCTTCCGAATAATTCTCGAATCCAAATTAAATAACTATGTTTGTGCGTATATAGGGGAGCCATGGGTTTTAATTAAGAGGGAAAGGCATGTGAGAGGGCATGTGTACACACGAATCACATTTATGCATTTTTCCTCTCTCTCTCTCTCTCTCTCTCTCTCTCTCTCTCTATATATATATATATATATATATATATATATAATATATATATATATTAAAAGGTACAAAAGGAAAATTACAAATTCTTTAACACCTTAAGACAAATCAATGACAAAATAAAGATTGACCCATACGTCAGGAGACGTGGAAGCGTACATAATGCTGTGAGCAATGTCGATGGAAATGGCATTGATGAGCAAAAGAAAGGATCAAACTGTTGCAGTGTTGCCATTGGTGGTGATGCGACGAAGTCACATCGGGTTTAGCTAACAAGCTACCAATGAACTGGAAGCTTATGTTTGGCTTCAAGAGCCAGCGCATGGCATGATTTCAATTGAGATAATTATCAAGATTGCTAGGGAGAACCACGGCGGCAGCATGCATGGAGGTTGGAGAGATGGGAGCGGCGTAGGTGGTGGTGGTGGTGGTTGAACTAGGAGTAGTGGCCACAACGGTTAGAGGGGGAGGATCCAATATTGATACCATGTTAAAAAAGAAATTTGAGGAAACCATGATTCTTTATTAGGTGTAATATTTTATATGTAATTTTTTTTTCAATATTAGTTTTCAATAGGTAAAAGAAAGACAAAGTTTCTTTTCTTTCCTCCACAACTATCTCTATATTTTACCTCTTAGAAAGATATATATAGAGAAAAAAAATTACATAGAAAATACAAAATAATAAAGCAAGAGGTAATAAAGATATATGTTGTCGCTGGAATCCTGAATGGAATCACCAGGACAGATAATATGGAACTCTCAATGAAACAATGGAGCTCATTCTCAAAACAAAGGTTCCCTGAGACACTGTTTTCCAATACTATCTCCTTTCCTACCAAACTTAGACATAAAAAGAACACAACTGAAAGAAATAACAACCGGAAAAATGAGATCTTTTCTCTAGAGTTCAAGTCTCTCTCATTTCATGTTCTCTTGTTACATATATAGATTCAGTTGGAAACCTTTTTGGGCAAGCTTTTCATACCTGTCACTACTTTGATCATTACCTACCTAGGATACAATAGGTCTCCATGTCTACGACCCCCTAGACCATGTAATATTGTCTTGTCAATCACTTTTCGACCCTCATTGACCCTCTTCGACCCCTCCTCCGGGCTATGTTCCTTATACACCCTGATGTCCACTTCTGTCCTTACACTTTTACCAAGTAAAGTTCTGACTATCCGCCGATTTGGACCAAGATCTAGTGATCTGGCAGATAAAATTAGCATGTCTTGCATTTATGGTTGTTGTCAGCATTTATGAGCATTAATGATAATCCATTACTGGCCCAACAACCTACGTCAATCTGTCGCATCTTATCCTAGTCAGCATAAGGGGTTGAACACTGGTTCCTTATAGTATCTTCCGCAATACCTTCATTCTCATACCATGCATCTTGGATGAGTGCCACGTGTTCATCACCAAAAGATCATCCTAAATTCTCTTTCTACGGTTAGATTTAATCATCCATCATTATTTTCCCTAACAGAACCCCCATGTCTCCTTACGCATCGTTTCGACCGGAGGAGACATATCTTTAAGGAAAAATATCCTCTTCTGATCATGTGAATGATCCTCCGTGACGTGATTACCTTTAGCTGTCCTTCTTTTTCGAAACTTGAACGCCCGCCTCCTTGACATGGCGCCTGTAACGTTTAGCCATGATTAGAGTTAATTCCTTCTTTTAAATGCTCCTTTCACCGTTTTCGTTTCCCTCGAGCCATTGCTTTTGATCAGTGCCTATCTCCCGCCTCTTATCGATCATCGCATTCGTTCACGCGTCGCTTCCCCCTAAAATGTCACGTCTGCCTCTAGTCTGTCAGTCACAACGCTCGAAAAACATCATGACTGCCAGACTGTGACCCACCTGCCAGCAAACCTATAAAGATCCCTTCCTTCTTTTCGTCTTCTTCCTCACACACTTGCTTCTTGTAGAAGTTTTCACGAAGGCTTTCTCTCCGAGGTTTTTCTGGTTCTACCTTCCCCATTCCGTCAGAGGCATCTTCATTTCCGTAGAGGTTTTCGGTGACCCGAACGTTATCCGAGTAAGTTCCGCTCTTGTCCTCTATTTTTTACTTCTTTGCTAACCAGTCATGGCTCGTGACAAAGCCGTATTCGGTCACGTTTCTGAGCCTACCCTGTGTCGATTGCACCCCTCGCAATCTACATAGGGTGGGGAGAGCTCCAGTGGTAACCCTGGGAGTCTTTCCAAGATTTCTCTGATGAGGCTGGTCCTCTCTGTGTGGCTTCCTCCGTGAAGTCCGTCATGACTGACCCCAAACTCCAAGATCTTAGGGCTTCCTTCCATGTACCTGACTCGGTTGAGTTAATTGTTCCAGTCCCGGAGGACCGAGCATGCCACCCTTATTCTCATAGGATGGTGGTAAACCTCAACATGTTCCTGTTTGGTTTTCCTTGCCACCCTTTGGTCTTTGAAATTCTGGGCTACTATGGCCTAGCCCCTACTCAGATTCTACCCAACTCTTGGGCTCATATCCATTCCTTCATCATCTTCTTTCTTAGGTGTCGAGAACCCCCCACCCTGAGGTTTTCCAGTTTCTGTTCAATGTGGTGTTCTGAACTGGCGCGAACCTTCGACCCATAAAACAAAACCCAATGGTATTTACTATTTCTTCCGTCGAAACTTAGACATAGTTCCTCCCATGATCGAAACCACCCCTCCCCTGTGCCTCATTAGAAAGAGAAGTTTTTTGGGGCCATAATAAAATGGGGTCATACTCTTCAAGGTATGCGGTCTTTCCCCATCAGGAACCGATGGCAGTTCATTGACCCCTCCATAGTTGGGGTCGCCCCACTTCTGACACCACTCGAGATGGAGACCTTCGAAAGGGTAGAAGATCGAGGGAGGGCTGTCCAGTTCAAGGATCTGTCTAACAACCAATTCTTGTTCTTATACGGACTGAGTAAGTTTCATGGTAGTACTAACCTTCTCTTTCCTGTTTGCTTGTTAACTTTAACTCTAATGATTTTCCGTTGATTTATGATGCAGTGGAAGGCCTGGACGACAGCATATGGGAAGACCTTATGGGGACGGATCTGTTCCGCCACCAGCAACAGGAGAAGGAGGAGATAATTGCTTCTGTGGCCCGAAACTAGAAGCCCTCAAAAAGGCTGTAGATGCTGCTCCTGTCGTTCCCCCAAAAATTCCCCCACTGCCTCCGATAAGCGTTGCTCCTCCCACCGGTCCTAACCTTCGGATGCTCCACTTATTGGGAGTTCTGAGTCAAGCGCTCCTTCAGAGGTACCCGAGTTTGACCCACTTCCTTCGATTGGGGAGCCCACAATGCCATCCGTCATCGACATCGACGAGGATGGTATGTACATTTCCTTATGACCTCTTCTATTTTGTCGACCCGTATCCATGATTCTAACTGTGTCTTCTCTCTTTTTTTTTTTTTTTTTTTTTTTTTGTTTTTTTTACAGATGATGATGAAGCCACTGTTGCGGAGACAGTGCATAGATTAAAGAGGGAGGAAACTTTCCTCAGAGGCCCCTCGACTCATTTTTCCAGAGGAGACCCCCCAAGATATCCTACAGCGGATTCCGACAGGCCCTCCACCACTGCGAGCTCTTCTTCCAGAGGAGACGTCTATCGACCAAGTTTCCACCAGTTTTTCCAAGGAGGTAGCGCTCACCGATCCGGTGCCGTCTAGCCTTCCTGGTGATATCGAGCCTACTTCTTCAACGGTCATCCCTCCTCGGACTGTAGATTCAAGTGCTGGAGTCGACCTTCCACCCTGCTCCGCACCTCGTCCTGGCTGATCCACCACCACCACCCTCAAGTTTGGCGGCTTCACCTCCAGCCACTTCTGGTATGTCTTCCCTAGCCATAGACTCCACTGTGGTTACATATTTCCGTCCCTTGTCCGGGGGGTTGCCTCCACTAGCCCCCTCTTCCTTTCCTCAGCTTTCTACCTCCTCTCTGCCCATTCAATCCTCTTCCCCCAGTCACCCTGCTAGAGAGGGTATTCGACAGAAAAGCCCAGTGGAATCTTCTACTTTACCACCGGGTCCATCTTCCACCCTTCCTTCCTCCAACTTTTCTTCTTTTGCTCCTGGCTCAAGCCCTACTACCGCCGAGCCCCCTATATTCGCCCCCTCCTAGAAGGTACGTTCCACAGATCATGGGCTACACATCCACCTAATAGCTCAAGAGATCATTCATAACGCCTATCTCCCTGCCAATGACAAGGTTTTTAATTACGTCCCACTTGAAGGTATCGACCAGGGCCAATGTGTGGCCCTTTAACAAGTAAGTCTTCCAACAACCTTTTTTTTATCCCTTTCTAACAAATATTCCTTGTTATTTTCCTTTTTGTAGTTGATGTGTGGGACGGACTACTATCGGAAGATGCTAGCAAGCTCCGTTCAAAAGTTGAGAGAGGCGCATGCTGCTGTCCAGGAGAACCATAGGCTTCTATCTCTCGCCCATGCAGAGCATGATCAAGCCACCCATGATCGAGACACGGATATTGCCACTCATATTGAAGCAGAGGAGGTTTGGAAGGAAGAAAAGGACTCCCAAGCTTCTGAGTTTGAGGTGGTCGAGCAAGAAAGGGATGATGCGGAGGAGCGAGCCAAAGAGACGAATGAGCGGGCCAAAGAGGCAGATGAACGGGCCAAGCAACTGGACCTGAAGTGGCGTAGTGCTGAAGTGTCGCTGGAGTTGAACCGAAGATGGCTATCCGATGAGAAAACCAAGTATCGTTGATTGGACGAGCACTTCACTACCCATGCCAAAATTTTTGAGGCTGAGCAGAAGGAGTTGTCTGAACTGCGGCTGTCCAATGAAGTCATGGCGGACCAACTTAAAACAACCACTGATCTCAACAATCAATTGGAGGAGGAGGTCAAAGGTCTGCAAGGTGCCCGAGATGAGTTGGCCACCGAGAAGGGTAATTTGCTGGCGGAGAACCACAAGCTACAAGCTGAGTTAGCTCAGTGTATCTCCAGAGAGGTTGCCCTCAAAGGAGACTTGACTATTATGCAGGAGAGAAGTGTCAACATGCAGTCTTCAATTGTTCGACTGACTGAAGAGTTGTCGCAAGCCCACTCGTCTCTGGCGCAAGACAAGGAAAAGACCCTGAGAGCTTTACTCGATTCTGAGGATATGGAGGGCATGTTCAAAAGGGAAAGAGCCAGAGCCATCCAAGAAGCTCTCTTGGTCGTACACTTGCAGATGTCTGCCCATCTTTCGACCTTCGACTTTTCTCTCATTCCCCTAATGGGTAGGGTAATCCGGGACAAGTTTGTGCAACCTTCCAGTCTTCCTCCTCCTCAAGAAGTAGCTCCACCCACCACCGCTCCTTCATCAAGCACTTCCGATATTCCTGAGACAGCTTCTGAAGATCCTGCGTCCTCTCCTCCGGCAGATAAACAGTGATCATATATATATATATATATATATTTTGTAAGAATGTGTACTATACTTCATTTATTCAATACAATTTCCTTTATACTTTTTTCTCTCATCAATTGTAAGAATGTGTACTTTTTCTAAGTATTCCCCAGTTTTCCTAAGTATTCCATCATACGCCCCCTAGCTTCAAATGATTGCACTCTGTCAATGAGTCAAAACCAAAATAAAACCAAAGGAACCCTTAGGTTTTTTCTTTCTTCGAGACCTTTAGGCCTTTTTCGAGACCCCGAGGCCCCCCCCCTTTTTTTTTTTTTTTTTTGGGAGGCCCTTAGGCCTTTTTCTTTTCGAGACCCTGAGTCCTTTTTCATTTCGAGACCCTGAGGCCTTTTTCTTTTCGAGACCCTGAGGCCTTTTTCTTTTCAAGACCCTAAAGCCTTTTTCTTTGGCAAAGATGTAATTCAAACAGATACTTTATTGAGTAAGTAGAAAAGGCACCTTACACGTAGTATCTTCGAAGATTTTTAGAATGCCAAGTGCGTGGTAGGGCCGATCCATCTATTGTCTCCAAATGATACGACCCCAGTCTAGTAACCTTCACAACTCGGTACTGTCCTTCCCAATTTGGGGTCAACTTACCCTGCTGAGTAGGAATAGTGACAGCCATCGAGCGTAAAACCAAATCACCCACTTGAAACAGATTCTCCTTGACCCTTGAATTGTAATATTTTGCCGTTTTCTGCTGATAAGCCGCTATGTGTAGTTGAGCCGTTTCGCGAACGTCTTCTAGGAGATCTAAATCCATCAAGAGGATGTCTTTGTTAGTATCCTCATTGAAGTTCAACACCCTATAGCTTTTCTCCACCACTTCAATCGGAATGACAGCTTCTGACCCAAAAGCCAACTTGAAAGGAGTAGCCCCTGTAGCCGTCCGCTGAGTTGTTCGATATGACCATATTACACTGGGTAATTCTTGAGTCCAGGCTTGTCTCTTTTCCTCCACTCGTCTGGCTAAGCCATGTAGCAGAGTTTGAATGGTGACTTCTGTCTGTCCATTAGCTTCTGGGTGTGCTACTAATGCAAACCTATGCCCAATTTTATGATCGCGACAGAATTCACGGAAGATCCGACTTAAGAATTGCGGCCATTGTCAGTAACCAATACTTGTGGGATTTTATATCTGTATAAGACATCAAGTCTAAAGAACTCCTTAGCTTTATGCGTCGTGACCCTCACCATTGCTTTCACCTCAATCCACTTAATGAAGTAATCAATTGCCACCAAGATGTATTGCAACTGCCCCCTTGCTTGCGGGAATGGAACCAGAATATCCATACTCCATACTGCAAAAGGAATGGAAGAGGGAATAGGCTATAGCTGTGCGCATGGGCGATGGGACATGGGAGCATGCTTCTGACATGCTTCACAGCTTCTGACATACTTTTCACAATCACTCATCATATGGGGCCAATGATACCCCATCCTGATGATCTTGAAACACATGGTGCGCCCACATTGGTGGGCTCTGCAGATCCCCTCGTAAACTTCCACCATAATGTATTTTCCTTTCGAAGGGGGAATACATCGGAGCAATGGAAAAGTGTGAGATTTTTTGTAAAGTACCTCTTCGTAAATGACATACGATCCAGCCTGTGTTTGAATGCACGGGGCTTCTTTCTTGTCCTCAGGTAAGACATTCTCCCTCAGATAAGTATGTAATGGATCCATCCAACAGGGCTCGACGTCGACAAGTAAGACCTCTCCTACGGGGTCAATGCTAGGATCTGACATATGCTCTACGTATACTGGCACATCAAAACGACTCAAGTCACTGGATCCAAGATGAGATAGTGCATCTGCTTCCGTGTTCTAATCACGTGGTATGCTAACCATCGTAAACTTCTCCAATGGTTCAATGAGCTGCTTCACGAGGGCTAAATATTTAGCCAGACGGTTTTGTTGAGCCTCATAGTCCCCTGTAACTTGTCGCACGACCACTTGGGAATCCCCATATACTAACAAGTGAGTGACTTTCAACTTTTTAGCCAATTTAAGCCCGGCTACCAAGGCCTCGTACTCTGCCACATTATTGGTTGTTGAGAAACCAAAGCGTACAGATGTCAGCACTTTGAAACCTTAGGGGCTGATAAGGACAATACCCGCTCCCGCATCTTCCTGGTTGGAACCTCCGTCTATGTACATGACCCAAAAAGGTTCTTCAGGACCGAGGAAGATTTTAACTTTGGCTTCTTTAAGGGCTCGCTCCGGATTTGCCCCTTCTTCTTCACCCCCTGGGAGGGTACTTTCAATCAGGAAATCTGCTAATGCTTGTGCTTTAATGGTAGTACGGGGTTGAAACTTGAGGTCAAACTCTCCTACTTCGACCGCCCAATTGATCATATGCCCGGACACGTTTGCTCTGGCAAAGAATTTACTCAAGGGTCGATCGGTCAATACGACGATAGAGTGAGACTGGAAGTAGGGTCGTAACTTGCGAGCACAAACCACCACCGCTAGAGCTAATTTTTCGATTGACTGATATCTAGTTTCTGCATCTAATAGGGCCTTGCAGACGTAGTACACAGGGTGTTGTATTCTGTTGACTTCCTTGACTAGTACTCCAACGACGGCACATGGCGAAACTGCCAGATAAATCTCCAGTCTCTAGCTTGACCAACAAAGGTGGTGAAGAAAGATACCATTTGAGGCCACGGAACGCCTCCTCGCATTCAGTTTTCCATTCAAAAGGCTTGGATCCTTTAAGAGTTTTGAAGAATGGGAGATATCTATCCGCAGACCGGGACAGAAATCGCCCAAGGGTAGTGATTCGACCTGTGAGTACTTGAACTTGCTTGGGTGTTGTCACACCACAATTCCACACACTTCAGAATGGTGTGATGAACTGCTAGCAAACCAACGGTTCAACCAGGATCTCGAACAAGCGGAATCCGATTTATCTAAACCTCATACATCCACATTCATAATCAGAGTAAATACACAATAGTGGAAGTCTTATAGTAAAATGAACTGAGAATCTACTGTGATATTAATATTTAAATAGCAATTTATTCTGTATCAACTAAGACATAAATAAATATCAAATACATGTCTTTATTAAATCCAAATAAAGAAAACTAGAAATCTAATCGAATACACATGAGTTACACTCGCAAGAGGAGTCATGTGCATCCACTTCATCTTCAACTTCCATCGCCGCCACGTGACCATACACTGGAGCATTTACATAATCTTCGACGGTAATACCTGCATCATCAACTAAAAATATTCGACGTCGAGGGGGTGAACACACATCATGGCTCAGTGAGCAAACAAAACAATGCAACAATAAATATGCATGCAGTTAATTCATATCTTTGGTCTGGTTTAAAGTTTGCAATATGCAATAGAAAGGTTTAGGTAGTCAAAGGTTAATGTTTATTGACCCTGCCTCTTTACACAAGTGTGTGACGCCGCCCGAAGGTAACGTTTATCGTCGACTCACAAGCACCCAATTCATGAACATTGTACAACAATGGTTAACGTTTATTGATGTACAGTGCCATACCAACACGTAAGCCCCTACTGGCGAGGGCTGTAAATTGGGATCGCAACTAACTAATCCTAATGCCAAAAAGTGTATCCAAGGCCTCACCCCAGCATCCCTCAGAACGTCCATAGAGATAGAGCTAAGGCCCCCCGATAGAGTCAGAGACTACAAGGACCGAGACCACCTCCCCTGATGCTCTACGACGTAATAGTTCTGCAAAAGTAATGGCGATACGACGATGCTAATGCACAAGACTTGAGTTAGAGATAAAGCTAGAGTGCTGAGGCCCAGCCTATGACACCCCCTTGATACTCGCTCGCATCAAGTACACCAACCACACACATACATTCATATGCCTATTCCTATCATCATCATCATCATCATGTTATAAACAATAAGGTAAATATGCATGAATAAACAATAGAAATATTGGATGACATGTTGTATGCACATTACAAACATATTCGCATAGGATCAAGCATAGCATTGGACTCAAGAAAAGAGAAAACAGTTTGTTATTAATCAATTAGTTTAGAGTTCTGTTTCCTCACCTTAGCTTGCTAATAGATCCTCTTACAAGCTTTAAGATCACCTTTATATTGTTATTAATAGAATTTAATTAGAATTAATTCTGAATTTAAAAATCATTCTGTTAACTGGGGGTCAGAGGTAGGGTCAGAGTAATGATCGACCCTGGGTGCGACCACCCTTATTCTGGACTTCCCGAACACTGGGGGTCGATGCTCAGGGTCTGGTAGGATCGATTGGCCATCGACCCCCCATGCGACCCCCTGTGGGTTTTGGTCGATTTTCTTCCTTCAATCCATTCTTCGTGTTTGGGGTCATATGGCTTGCTCCTATAATCCATTCTACACCTGTTCTATATTCTAGAACCATGATTCTACCACCTATATGACTTTCATGATTTTCCCCCATGGTTTTCCATGAAAACCTAACCATAGGTTGATGGTTTGGGTTTCTCCGAGATCATACTCTCTGCATTATCTATCCTAAGGTCTTTAGCAATTCATGGAATTAGTATCCATACCTGAGAAGAATACTCTTTCTCTGCAACGCTTCTCCCTTGGCCTTCTTCTCTTCTTTCCTTCTCTTTTCCTTATCTTCCTTCTCTTCTCTTTCTCTCAATTCAATTAGGGTTGTAAAATGAGTAAAAGAGGTTTAGGGACGTCCTATTTATAGAGTAGAAACTTCTAAAATAAGTCTCATTGAGATTTGGAAGGAATCCCATCAAAATTAGGAAACTTTTCTAATTTTCAGATTTACCAAGTACCGGGGGTCGATAGGGGGGTCGGAGATCCCGTCGACCGTTGGTTCCTAAAGTGTCTGACCCCCCATGTAAAACTGGGGGCCTGACTTCTGTCTTGGGTGGTCCGACCCTCCCTTGCTGGGTATGCGACCCTCCCCTTAATTTAAGTGTTTTTGGGTCAGTTTAATACCTGGGATCGTGATCTCCTTCATGCACTTGGTCCATTTGGCTCATCCATGATGGATAGACCTGGTTCAAGGTGGTAAGACCGGGTTAGTTTGATACGGGTCTCACAACTCCCCCTACTTATAAAAATTTCATCCCCGAAATTGTTCATACGTTCTAAGTCGAATAAGTGAGGATATTGCTTTCGCATAGCATTCTCTTCCTCCCATGTAATTTCTTCCATGTCTCTACTTCTCCAAGTGACCTTGACATAATAGATATCTTGGTTGCGTAGTCGTTGAACCTTTCGGCTAGTGATTTCCATTGGTGTTACTTCAAAAGTCAAATCTTCAGTTAAATCAGGTAGATCTACTGTCAGAACGTGCGTTGGATTTTTGACATACTTCTTCAATAAGGAAATATGAAATACGTCGTCATGCACACTTGACATAGATGGTGGTAGTGCTAATTGGTAAGCCACTTTCCTATGCTTAGCTAGAATCTCATATGGCCCGACATATCTTGGACTTAGTTTCCCTTTCTGTTCGAACCGTTTCAGACCTCATATAGGCGATACCTTCAAGAATACTTTATCACCCACGACGAACTCAAGATCTCTGCGTCGAGTATCTGCATATTGCTTCTGACGATTCTGGGCTGTTCTCACTCTTTCCTTGATAATGTCGACCACTCGACAAGTCTCTTCAACAAATTCTGGTCCAATGAGACTATGTTCCCCAACTTTGTTCCAAAACAATGGAGTTCGACACTTTCTGCCATACAGTGCTTCATAGGGTGACATCTGTATAGTAGCCTGATAGCTATTGTTATAAGCGAACTCGATCAACGGTAGCTTTTCATCCCTCGATCCTTTAAAATCAATTACACATGCTCGTAGCATATCCTCTAGAATCTGAATTGTACGCTTTGATTGTCCATCTATCTGTGGATGGAATGCAGTACTAAACTTCAATATTGTACCCATAGCCTTTTGCAATCCTTTCCAAAACTTGGAAGTAAATCATGGATCTCTATCGGACACAATGCTCTCTGGGACACCGTGTAATCGAACAATATTATCCACATACAGCTTTGCTAACCTCTCTAGTGTATACTGAGGTCGTATCGGTATAAAGTGAGCTGTTTTGGTCAGGCGGTCGACAATCACCCAAACTGCGTCAACTACTCGAGGGGTCAGTGGTAATCCTATGACGAAGTCCATAGTGATACAGTCCCATTTCCATGCTGATTCCGGTAACGGCTATAACAGTCCAGCGGGTCTTTGTCGCTCAGCCTTTACTTTCTGACAATTTAGGCATTGAGACACGAACTTTCGCTACATCTGCTTTCATTCCTCTCCACCAATATAGTTTTTTTAGATCATGATACATTTTTGTACTTCCAGGATGTATCGAATAGATGGTGGTATGGGCTTCTTTCATCAGTCGGTGTCTAATGTCCACACTTTCTATTTTGGGTACACATATTCTTCCTTTGTATTTCAGTACCTTCTCTTCGTCCAAGGTGAACTCAGGGTTAGTCCTACCTTTTCCGAGGTCTTCTTGTACCGTTCTTAGGTAAGGGTTTGCTTTGATGATTGTCTTCACTTCATCAATTATATCCGGTATAATCTTCAATGCGGCGAACATATTTGAAAACCGATGAATAAATCCTTGGTTGGCTGATCCATCCGTTGTATCTATTACATACTGCTCATTGCCGTGATTGAATACCATTCCGATAGTACACATTGCTGCAGTTGTGCTAACCTCCCCCTGAGATTTTATCATTGCCTTTCTGCTCAACACATCCGCTACTACATTAGCTTTTCCCGGATGATACTGGATATCACAATCATAATCTTTCAATAGTTCCAGCCATCTTCTTTGTTTCATATTCAACTCTTTTTGATTAAATAAATAAGTAAGACTTTTATGGTCCGATTTAATCTGGAATTTCTCTCCGTATAGGTAATGTCTCCATATCTTGACAGCATGTACTACTGCCGTTAACTCCAGATCATGAGTGGGATAATTCTTCTCATGTGTCTTTAATTGTCTTGAGGCATAAGTAATTACTTGTTCTCCTTGCATAAGCACACACCCTAATCCCAGTCCTGATGCATCGGTGTATAGGGTAAATGGCTGTCCGGGAATAGGAATAGTCAAAATCAGAGCGGATATCAATCTGGTCTTCAGGGTTTGGAAGCTCTTCTCGCATTTATCCGTCCACACAAACTTTTCACCTTTCTTAGTCAGACTGGTGAGAGGTACGGAAATCCGAGAATAGTCTTCCATAAAGCGCCGATAATAACCAACGAGACCCAGAAAACTTTTAATTTCTGCAACGCTCTTTGGTGCTTCCCACTTTACAATAGCCTCGATCTTACTGGGGTCCACTTTGATTCCTTCAGTGGATACTACATGGCCTAGGAAGGCGACTTCACTTAGCCAAAACTCACACTTGGTAAATTTGGCATATAGTTTCTTTTTCCTTAAATGCTGTAGAGCGGCGTTTAGATTCTTAATATGGGTTTTCTTGTCCTTGGAATATACCAATGTATCATCAATAAATACAATAACCGACGTATCCAACATATCGTGGAAAACCCGATTCATAAGTTCCATGAAAGTTGCTGGTGCGTTTGTTAATCCAAAAGACATGACCAAGAATTCATAATGTCCATATCTGGTCCTGAAAGCTGTCTTAGGAATATCGCCCTCTTTAATCTTCAACTGATGGTAGCCTGACCGAAGATTGATCTTAGAAAATACTTTTGCTCCTTGCAACTGTTCGAACAAGTCATCGATCTAAGGTAGTGGATATCGATTCTTGATTGTCAGTTTGTTCAACTCCCGATAGTCAATACATAATCGAACGCTACCATCCTTCTTCTTTACGAACAATACTGGCGCTCCTCATGGTGATATACTGGGTCGAATATAACCCTTGTCCAGCAGTTCTTGTAGTTGTACTTTTAATTCCTTTAGTTCAGTAGGAGCCATTCGATAAGGTGCTTTTGATACTGGTGCGGCTCCAGGTACAAGATCTATTACAAACTCTGTGGCTTGGTCGGGTGGTAATCCTGGTAGTTCCTCAGGAAATACGTTGGGGTAGTCCCGCATGACATCAATATCTTCCATCCATGGTGCTTCTTTGGTGAGGTCGACCACTGATACTAGATACCCGACTGCCCCCTTTTCAAGGCACTTCCTAGCCTTTAGTGCTGAGAGTATGAGCTTGCGTTTACGGGGAAGTTTGGTTCTCGCAAAACTGAATTCTGCTCCTTCTTTGTCTTTAAATGTTAGCTTCTTTTCGGTGCATAGTAGGTTCGCAGAATGCCGAGCTAACCAGTCCATTCCCAAGATGACGTCAAAGTCTGCCATCCCAAGTTGGATCGAGGTTGCATCTAAGGTTTTCTCGCCAATGAGAACAGGACATGGCCCGTAGCCTTTTTCTAACTCCACTTCTAACTCCATTGGTGACCGTACAAGTATTTTGTAGTCTAATGTTTTCATGGGTAAATTCAGCTTCTTTCCAAATGACACAGATATAAAAGAATGAGTAGCTCCTGAGTCGAAGAGTACTCTGGCGGGTATGCCATTTATAGGTATGATACCTGTGACCACATTGGGTGATGCGGCAGCATCCTCGGATGTAACAACATATACTCGTCCTTGATGTAACTGCTTCTTGGGCTTAGGACACTCCCTTTCCATATGCCCTGCTTGGTTGCAGTTAAAATATTTTGGGCCTTTCGTATTTGGCTTTGGCTGATGTTGAGCTACTGGGATAGTCTTGGGTGCGGTAGCAAAGCCTTGAGCACAGAAGGGTTTAAATGTCTTATTATTCCCTCCGTTATAAACATTTCCGGCTGGTCTTTTCATACCTCTAATCTGTGTGAAATAGCTTTCCTTCTGGCTCGATTCAATAACTCGAGCAATTTGCACAGCTTCATTATATATTTTCTTCTCCAATCCTAGAACATGCTCTCTGATGCTTCCTCTAAGCCCCGTGACAAACCTACGGGTCTTAGTGTCTTCTTCTTGCATACTGAGTGGTGCAAAGAAAAATAGTTCCTCATAACGCTGTTGATATGCGTCCACAGACATCTGGCCCTGA
Source organism: Protea cynaroides (assembly GCA_028583415.1). Lineage (NCBI taxonomy): Eukaryota > Viridiplantae > Streptophyta > Magnoliopsida > Proteales > Proteaceae > Protea > Protea cynaroides. The sequence continues at coordinate 71,671,055 of CM053272.1, read as the reverse complement.
TATAAACTCAGGAACTCCTTCTCCATAGAATCTTTGAAGCTTCGGGGAAAATACTTCTCAAAGAAAGCTTCTTTATATATAGCCCAAGTCAATAGGGCGTGCTTGGTTAATATATAGGTCCTGGTCGATTTCCACCAATGATGTGCATCGCCTTTTAGCATGAAGGTGGCACATAATACCTTTTCTTCTTCTGTAATAGTCATCATAAGAAAATTTCTCTCCATCTCGTCGATCCAATGTGCTGGCCATAAAGGATCAGACGGTTTACCGTTAAATTCCTTGGGCTTCATCTTCAAAAATCTCTCAACCAGTCGAGAGTGATCCATCTGATTTTGGGGGTATGCCCCAAACATAGTTTGTGGATACTGATAATTAACCTGAGCTGCTTCCGGACCTGGTACTAGAATCTGTGCAGCTGGTGGTTGAGGTGTTTGAGGTGTTGGGTGGTTACCCACCTGTGCTGCACTGGTTTGTCCAGTCGGCATTGGTGTAGCATGTGCTGCCTGGAACATAATCCCATTGCTGCTTGCATTTGAGCTTATGCGTATTGCATTTGTTGCAGCTGTTGCGCTAAGTTCATAACCACGGTTGCTAACTCCGGTGGTGGAGGTGGAAAGTTTGTAGGATTTGCCTGAACCGGATTTACTGGTGGTGCAACCTGCGGATTACCCTGTGCATATATATTTTCTTGGCTGGTTTCCTACACGGGTGGTGGTGGTGGAACTACGTTTCGGCTCTGCCTGGTTACTCTACGTCCAGCCATCTTCCTCTGATATTGGTGATGCCTGAAAATCATTAACAAACGTAAGGCAATCATTTATACTTCATGTAGGCACGTTAACCGATATTATTTTCAAAATTCCCAGATCATTCTGTGAAAAATACTGTCTTTTCTATGCAGGGTCGATGGTATGTCCGACCCTTAGTATCTGACCCTGGGAATGTACCTATTCTTCCCGAGAGCCGGGGGTCGATGCGGGGGTCGATGGATGTCCGACCCCCAGGTGCGACCCCTGGTTTCCTGTCAGATTCCCGAGAGCTGGGGGTCGATATGGGCGTCGATGGATGTCCGACCCCCAGGTGCGACCCCTGGTTTTCTATCAGGTTCCTGAGAGCTGGGGGTCGATATGGGGGTCGATGTGGGGGTCGATTATCCTGGTCGAATTCTCCGACCCCCGGACCAAAAATTTGATTTTTAAGGTCCAATTCTGGGTCGTTTCCCATTATTCCTTCCCCGTTTCGACTCGTCTCCCACCTCTGAGTTGCTACAGTGCCACTCCGCTATATTGGTCATTTCGGTTCCGTGTTTCGATGTCTACATCATTCCTACAGGTATGTCTTCTCACTTTTACCTGTTTTTAGGTTTTCATTTTTAGGTTTTTGCCCATTTATCTTGTATTTTTCAAATTAAACTTTTTCCAACCGTAAAAATTCGATTTTTATTGGGGGCTTTTGTTATTGGTGACTCGAGGAACGAAAGCCCTCAAAAATTTTTGAGTTTCATCGGTTGGTTATCGAGAAACTTGGATTTTTCTCTTTTTGCCCTAATTTGTCGAAATTTTTGATTTCTCGCAATTTTTTCAAATTGGATTCCATTAGTTAGAATTTCCTACTGTGTGAGTGTTGTAGGATCTGTTAGAACCTACGTAAGTTCTCCTGCCCACGTGTATGGGTGACAAGTGAGGCTTTTGGCCAACTTACGTCGTTATAATGTCCCAATTTTTGGTTTTTACTCTCTACTAACCCATTATTGGTTTTTCTTTCTTATTTGCAGATACTATGGCTCGTACCAAAGTACCCAGAGTTCGTGATCCTCTTCGTTTCCGTTCCAACGAAGCCGAGGCACAATATGCCCACTACGCTAGCAAGAAAGTAGAGGGAGGTCGTAAGGTGAACTTGGCTGAGTTAGCCCTGTTCAATGTGGAGAGAGCATTTGGTGATATGGGATGGCTCCCTGTCATTAATTACGACGCGTGCACCTGCCCCGACTTGGTACGCCAGTTCTATTGTAACCTCCAGGTGGTGGGGGATTACAATGATGTTGAGAGGGGTCACGAGTTGCGCATCACGAGTTACGTCAAAGGGGTAAACATCTCGTTTAACTATCGACAGCTAGCCGACCTACTGGGCATCTCCTATGATGGCCCCATGGTTTTCTGTGCTCCTGGAGAGCCCCAGTTCTTCTCTCTACAAATGAGGGCCAAGATCGATAACCAGCTCCTTCGTCCTGATCGCTGGCAGATGAGGGCATGTTATATGCGTCCAGCTCCACGGGTATATTGCAAGATCATTCAGCATAACCTGATCCCGCAGAGTGGTCATTACGAGAGGGTTTCCCAGCTGACCCAGTATCTTCTATATAGTATTTGCACTAGACAGCATCATCATGCATACCATGATCACTGCTACATTGCCCAGTCACACTGGTAACCTCCCTTACAGACGTATGATCACTATCTTGCTTACCCGCCTGGGGGTTGATTTAATGGATGAGAAGATTCAGGAGAAGTCCTTCTCATCGCCTTTAGATTGGGAGGCTATTTGCAAGATGGGCATGCAGGATGCTCAGGTCAGTGATGAGGAGAGGAACGCGATGGTGCGCCCTCGCACTCGCATAGAGATAGCTGACGCTGAGGCAGATGCCGCCGCCGCTGGAGTTCATACGGAGCCTGCTGGTGATGATGACCGTATGTACATGGATGTAGACTCTATACCACCTCCTTCACCTACACATGCGGCTGGAGCTAGTACTTCATATGCGGCTGGTCCTTCTCACCCACCTCCTGATATGATGGAGATATTGCATGAGATCAGAGAGGCTCAGCGCAGATCTGATCTGAGGATGGGGGAGTTACTAGACACTCAGCGGGTGAGAGTGGATGAGCTACTAGACGCCCAGCGTACATCAGACATGAGGATGGGAGAGCTCATAGAGGCTCAGCGTCGGACTGATCAGCGGGTAGCTGATCTTACAACTAGTCTTCAGACGTCCCAGACTCAAATAGCCTGGTTGACTAGAGTCTACGCTGAAAATTATGACAGAGATCGTGAGGCACCACCCCCTCCTTCACCTCCAGCTTCATGATTGTACAAATTTTCTTTCTTTGTACTACAGAGTAACTGTCCGGGTTGTGGATTGTACTCTGTTTTAGCTATTTGTACATGTTTGTTTATCTCTCATTGTATTTAAAATTGTTCTTCCTTTAATAGATGCATTATTTTCTTTTCAAATTTGGTCTCAAACATCACTTGTGCTTATAGTGTGTTAATATTACAGTTTTTACTTTTATCCTATCTCAGTTCATAATTCATCGTGAATGTATGCCAGTTTAGTGGACACGGCCTGAGATGCTCTGATACCAAGTTGTCACACCCCAATTCCGTACACTTCAGAATGGTGTGATGAACCGTTGGCAAACCAACGGTTCAACTAGGATCTCGGACAAGCGAAATCCGATTTATCTAAACCTTATACATCCATATTCATAATCAGAGTAAATACACAATAGCAGAAGTCTTATAGTAAAATGAACTGAAAATCTACTGTGATATTAATATTTAAATAGCAAATTATTCTGTATCAACTAAGACATAAATAAATATCAAATACATGTATTTATTAAATCCAAATAAAGAAAACTAGAAATCTAATCGAATACACATGAGTTGCACTCGCAAGAGGAGTCATGTGCATCCACTTCATCTTCAACTTCCATCGCCACCACATAACCATACACTGGAGCATTTACATAATCTTCGACGGTAGTATCTGCATCATCAACTAAAAATATTCGACGTCGAGGGGGTGAGCACACATCATGGCTCAGTGAGCAAACAAAACAATGCAACAATACATATGCATGTAGTCAATTCATATCTTTGGTCTGGTTTAAAGTTTGCAATATGCAATAGAAAGGTTTAGGTAGTCAAAGGTTAACGTTTATTGACCCCGCCTCTATACACAAGTATGTGACGCCGCCTAAAGGTAACGTTTATCGTCGACTCACAAGCACCCAATTCATGAACATTGTACAACAATGGTTAACGTTTATTGTTGTACAGTGCCATACCAACACGTAAGCCCCTGCTGGCGAGGGCTGCAAACTGGGCTCGCAACTAACCAATCCTAATGCCAAAAAGTGTATCCAAGGCCTCACCCCAGCATCCCTCAGAACGTCCATAGAGATAGAGCTAAGGCCCCCCGATAGAGTCAGAGACTACAAGGACCGAGACCACCTCTCCTGATACTCTACGACCTAATAGTTCTGCTAAAGTAAAGGCAATACGACGATGCTAATGCACAAGACTTGAGTTAGAGATAGAGCTAGAGTGCTAAGGCCCAGCCTATGACACCCCCCCCTGATACTCACTCGCATCAAGTACACCAACCACACACATACATTCACATGCCTATTCTTATCATCATCATCATCATCATCATGTTATAAACAATAAGGTAAATATGCATGAATAAATAATAAAAATATTGGATGACATGTTGTATGCACATTACAAACATATTCGCATAGGATCAAGCATAGCATTGGACTCAAGAAAAGAGAAAATAATTTGTTATTAACCAATTAGTTTAGAGTTCTGTTTTCTCACCTTAGCTTGCTAATAGATCCTCTTACAAGCTTTAAGATCACCTTTATATTGTTATTATACTACTAGAAGACCTAACAAAGTCGATAAAATTTAATTAGAATTAATTCTGAATTTAAAAACCATTCTGTTTACTGGGGGTCGGTGGGAGGGTCGGAGTATTGATCGACACTGGGTGCGACCACCTTATTCTGGACTTCTCGAACACTGGGGGTCGATGCTCAGGGTCTGGTAGGGTCGATTGGCCATCGACCCCCCATGCGACCCCCTGTAGGTTTTGGTCGATTTTCTTCCTTCAATCCATTCTTCGTGTTTGGGGTCCTATGGCTTACTCCTATAATCCATTCTACACATGTTCTATGGTCTAAAACCATGATTCTACTACCTATATGGCTTTCATGATTTTTCCCCATGGTTTTCCATGAAAACCTAACCGTAGGTTCATGGTTTGGGTTTCTCCAAGATCATACTCTCTGCATTATCTATCCTAAGGTCTTTAGCAATTCATGGAATTAGTATCCATACCTGAGAAGAATACTCCTTCTCTGCAACTCTTCTCCCTTGGCCTTATTCTCTTCTTTCCTTCTTTTTTCCTTCTCTTCCTTCTCTTCTCTTTCTCTCAATTCAATTAGGGTTGTAAAAGGAGTAAAGAGGCTTAGGGACGTCCTATTTATAGAGTAGAAACTCCTAAAATAAGTCCCATTGAGATTTGGAAGGAATCCCATCGAAATTAGGAAACTTTCCTAATTTTCAGATTTACCGAGTACCGGGGGTCAATGGGGGGGTCGGAGATCCCGTCGACCCCTGGTTCCTAAAGTGTCCAACCCCCCATGTAAAACTGGGGGTCTGACTTCTGTCTTGGGGGGTCCGACCCTCCCCTTAATTTAAGTATTTTTGGGTCAGTTTAATACCTGGGATCATGATCTCCTTCACGCACTTGGTCCATTTGGCTCATCCATGATGGGTAGGCCTGGTTCAAGGTGGTATGACCGAGTTAGTTTGATACGGGTCTTACAAGTGTAGTTGAAGACTTCATACTTAGGATTGCGTCAAACTTTATGGGATTGACCTCAATCCCCTTCTGAGAGACCATGAAGCCCAAGAACTTGCCAGACTGGACCCCAAAAGCGCACTTTGCCGGATTGAGGCACAGGGAATTTCTTCTTACTACACCAAAAACTTCCTTGAGGTCCGCCAGGTGATCCGTCGCTTTAACTGTCTTGACCAAGAAATCATCCACATATACCTCCATGGTTTGACCAATCTGTTTTTTGAAGACTTTATTAACGAGCCTCTGGTATGTCGCCCCTGCATTTTTTAGCCCAAAGGGCATTACCGTATAGCAGTAAGTGCCCTTGTTGGTGATGAAGGCTGTATTCTCCTTGCCCTCTTTGGCCGTCTTTAATTGATTATAACCCTAGTAAGCATCCAGAAAGGATAGCAGCTAATGTTTTGTGGTGGCATCAATGAGCTGATCTATCCGAGGCAAGGGGTAAGAATATTTTGGGCATGCTTTATTAAGATCTGTGAAATCAGTACATACATGCCAACGGCCATAGGACTTAGGCACCAGTACAATATTAGCCAACCAATCCAGATAATACACTTCTCGGATGAATCCTGCCTTTAGCAGCTTTTCAACCTCCTGATCGATGATTACTTGCTTTTCCACCGATAGTTCTCTCTTCTTTTGGCGGATAGGGCGTTGATGTGGATCTATCGGGAGATGATGTTCTATGGTCGACCGTGGGATTCCCGACATGTCTTCTGGAGTCCAAGCAAAGACGTCCAAATTTGCCTTCAAAAACTTTATAAGTTCCTGCCTTTGTTCTTCCAGAATAGCTGCTCTTATTAAGAATGTCTTCTCAGGGTGGTCGTCATTGAAGGGTATTGAGATGAGATCTTTGACTGGAGTGATTCGCTCTGTAGTGAAGTCTCTATGGTACTCATCCAGCTGGATCACTTGAACGGGTTGATATTCATCCAGGGCAGCTAGGGATGCAGCGTGGCATCTTTTCGAGACGGATTGGTCTGCCTTGCAACACCCAACTCCCCACTCAGTTGGGAACTTCATCAGCAAATAGTAGATAGATAAGCAAGCCCGCAGCTTGTTTAGACCTGTCCTTCCGAGTATACCGTTATGGCTCGATCTGGTATCCACCACCATATACTTCATATTGATGCTTACCCGTGCTGGGTAGGTTCCTGGGCGAGTATCAATCTGAATGGCTCCTTCACCCGCACTCCTTCACCATTGAACCCCAGAAGAGAGTATCGAATGGGCCTCAGGTGCTCATCCTTGTAGCCCAACCTCCGATACGTGTCGTAATACAGGATTTCACAAGCGCTTCCCATATCGACCAGAATTTGACTCACTTCCCACTCCTCTTCGATGGGCATTTTGATAATGAGAGGATCTTCATGGGGGGTGACAACATCGAGAGGAGCTCTTAGGATACTATATTTATGCTTGTACAATATTGTTTTGGGGGGAATGAGTTCAGTCACACATTCGTGCGAGTAGTCGAACTGGGTCCCATGCATATGGGGCAGCCCGCTAGGCGAAACACACAACCTTGGTCTGTACTTTGTGAGATCACGACCGACAAGCAGCCTCTAACGAGCGTTTCTTGGGTCCGCCTGGGAATGCATTATGCTACTCCATGTCGCTTGATTCTTGCAACATAGTATATAAAGGGATTAGGGGCCCATTATTCATCGTGCATTTGGTGATAGGTTACCCCGTCTTCGTCAAGGTGGCATTTTCTATCCTAACCCAGATTGTAGCCCAATGATTGTTATTTTTGGTTCATCCCTGAACTGACCCAGTAAAATCTACTTAACCATGACATCCATGTTCGAGACATCAAATTTCTGCCCGTTTTTGTCCTCGATTGGTCAACATGTTTGAATCTACACAATGAGCATCTTGAACTCTCACCCATTGGGAGTATGAGGTATGTATACATCTATTCTACATCATAGTAGACGGTCACTATACACCCTCCATTAAGTAAGCTCGATGTATCGAACCTCTCATTGTTAACACGTCGATTTTAAAAAAAAACGAGCAAAAAATCCCTATCAAGACATTGATACCATGGTCAAGAAGAAATTTACTAGTTTGTTCCTCCATGAACCACTTTTGCTAACCATCCCTAATAAGGACAACGGATTAATATATCCATTTTAATTTCATTGAATTCGGTAACCCAAGTGGCCAGACCTTGGTACCACTGATTATCCATTTTTAAAATCACGAGGTCCCAAGACCGAACACATGGCTTAACCAAATTCAACTAAATTGACTTGGATAATGTTTATCCAATCACCCTTATGAGGGAGCTAACTTGTTTGGTTGAGTCATATTTGATTGTGCATGTGACTTCTTTCATTCCTCTAGATGTCTAGAATCTTGATATTTCTCCATTGGATTTCAATGTCTTTGGAAAAGAGAATCAAACTGCAACCCACCCTTTTAGGGTGAGAGGTCCCTACAACTGGGGAATTGTCTTGATCTCCCACCTTGAGATCCATCTATGTTATCTTTCTAAATGAATCAATGGAAGTCATGAATCTAGTTCTTTATTGAACATCAAATTTTGTAAGAAAGAAGGCAACCAGATTTGGGAACACAATCAGTAACTCAGCCAATCTCATCCAATAGAGCATTTAGTTTAGGCAGCGACAAGCACCTATACCTGAAAAAGTTTACAATATTCTCGTACAGTTAGTCCTTGGGCTTACTCAAATATCATATTCAGTTCATCTCACAATCAAGGAGAGTTTTAGCCCTTAGGCAAATCCAATCACTGTTTTCAATGCACCTTTGAATTAAGGAGAGATTCAACCACCATTTTTGGTTAATCTCAGAATTGAAGAAAGGTTCAGCCCCTAGGCAGGTCTAATCATCATTTCGATTCATCTCGAATTAAGGAAAGATTCAGCCCCTAGGCAGATTCAATCACATCCAGTTCATCTCAGAATCAAAGAAATATTCAGCCCCAAATTCAACCACCATTTCGGGTTCATCTCAGAACTGAAGAAAGGTTCAGCCCCTAGGCAGGTCCAATCATCATTTGGGTTCATCCAGAATTAAGGAAAGATTCAGCCCTTAGGCAGATTCAATCACATCTAGTTCATCTCAGAATCAAAGAAATTTTCAACCCCAGATTCAACCACCATTTCTGGTTCATCTCAGAATTGAAGAAAGGCTCAGCCCCTAGGTAGGTCCAATCATCATTTCGGTTCATCTAGAATTAAGGAAAGATTCAGCCCCTAGGCAGATTCAATCACATCCAGTTCATCTCAAAATCAAAGAAATATTAAGCCCTAGATTCAACCACCATTTCTGGTTCATCTTAAAACTGAAGAAAGGTTTAACCCTAGGCAAGTTCAATCATCTCCCCCAGATCATGTTAAAATGGAGGAGGCATTCGGCCCCTAGGCTTTTTCACCTGTCAGCAACCCGATTTTGCCACTGCGGGGATCCCCGCTCTCATTGGGGTACCACCCGCAATGAGAGGGGGGCATAAAATTTGTTTTTAATTAATTAAAAAAAATAATAAAAAAAATAACTATAATAATTGAAAAAAAAATGTAATGAAAAAAAAAGGTATATATATATATATATATATATATATATAAAAGAAAAAGGGGGGAGAACAATCTCGGTCCCTAAAAGAAGGGACCGAAAACCAAAAAGAAATAAAAAAAAAGGGGAACAGTCTAGATCCCTTAAAGAAGGGATCAGATATAAAATGTAAAAAAAATGATTGATTGTCTGATCCCAATCCCCAAAAGAGGGGATCAAAGACCAAGAAAAAAAAATGAAAAAAGCAAAAGAAGAGAGACAGAAGAGAGAGGAGCAGAAGAAGAGAGGGAGAGCGGAGAAGAGGGAGAGAGGCGGTGAGGGAGAGTTGCAAGGGAAGAGGGGGAGGTCGACACCTCACCCCTCCTCCCCGAAAACCTCCCCAAAACCTTGCCGGTTTCCCGGCCGCAAACCCCCCCCCCCTTTTGTGAGTATAAGGAGCAGCAACTGCTGCTGCTCTAGAAAAAAAGAGAAAAATGGAAAAAAAAAAAAAACAGAGAGAAAGAAGGAAATAAGAAAGGAGGAGAAGAAGGAAGGAAGAAAGAAGGGAGAAGAAAGAAGAGAAGGGAGAAGAAAGAGAGAAGAGGGGAAAGGAGAAGAAAGAAGCGGCAGCAGAGCCGCCGCCGTCGAAGAAGAAGGAGCAGCTCTGCTGCTGCTCCGAAGAAAGAAAAAAAAGAAGAGAGAAGAAGAAGAAGAAGAAGAAGAAGAAAGAAAGCAGCGGCAGCAGAGCAGCCGCCGTCGAAGAGAGAGAAGGAGCAGCTCTGCTGCTGCTCCAGAAGAAGAAAAAAAAAAGCAGAAGAAGAAGGGAGAAGAAAGAGAAGAGGATAGTCCGGGAGAAGAAGAAGAGGCACCGCCATCTCTGCCGGTCCAAAGAGAAGGAAGACGGCAGCACAGCCCCCGTCGTCATGAAGGAAGGAGGACAGAAGGCGGCGATCTCGGTCGACAAGTGAGTTCGTTAATTTTTTTTTCTTTATTTATTAAATCTATTGCTGTCCTAGTTCTGATTCATTGATTACTTTTTCTCATGCCTCATTGATCATTCCTCCATAACTTACATAAGCATGTTCATTTTTGGGTCGTTATATCTGTGCCTATTGCAATTTGGTTGTCATGTTTGTTGTCAACGCCATTGGTTTTGAATTAATTGAAGACTGGTAGAATTTGCTTCGGGTTTCATGATTTTAGTGGAGATCATATTTTGGCATGTCTTTGTGGTACGAGTTGAGGTTGTTATAGATCGTGACTTAGGTTCCAATTATTTAGGTTAGGCTGGTTCTGGTTTGGTTAGGTTTAAATATGGGTTAAAGCTGATTTGGTTTAGACTAGGTAGATTCGGGTTTCATATAACCCTAAGTTGGTTCAGTTTTATGTTTGGTCCGAGTTTGGTTCAGGTATAAGTTTAGGCTTAGGCTGGTTCAGGTCTTATGTGGGTTATGGTTTAGTTTAAGTATGGTTTGGTGGGGTTTAGGTTTAGTTTGGGTTGGTTTTGGCTTAGTCTAGGTTGGGCTTTGTATGGGCTTGGCCCAGCTTAACATAAAGTTTCATTGAAGTTTAGGTTGGGCTGATTTAGATGGGCTCAGGGTTGGCCTATTTTGTTGGTCCTCTAAGATGTGTTTCAATTCGGCCTCGCCTTCACCTACGTTGGTTTGCTTCTGCCGGCCCGATTCGGCCCATGTGGTGGTGATGATATGATTTTGTGTTTTACCCTAAGTTGTTTCATAATGAGATGCCATGAACCATGTTTAAATCCATGCATATGTTTACTCCAGCTTAAATCATTTATATCACATAATGTTTAGACTATAACATGCATGTGCGTCTAAATTGAATAAATACTTATGTCAAGATGCGATCCCTACCCCAAAGGTGTATCTGCACTTGAACACCATGATAGATGTATGTTAGGGTTTATCCTTCCCACAATGTAATCGTTTAAGGGACTCCAAAGAGTCCGACCCCTTATGGGCTCATTTAGAATGAACCCACCCAACCCTAGGATTGGATCCAAGAGTGTGGGGAACCATTGTATCAAATGCATATTAATGAAAAATGTGCAATTGGGTAGATGTATGCATAAGATTGGTGGTCCGACGGACGGTCCACCTGGGCATCTCGAATGTGGGATGTGAGTGAGATTTAGTGTACCCCCATGTGTGGGGAGCTGAGGCATTTGACCTTTCCTGAGTATTGCCATGTGTGTCCATGGCTCGTCAATCCATGGGAACTACGCTTGACCTGATTCTGGAGAGACTGAGGTCTCGAGGCATACGTAGGCTGCAGGGGAGTTTGGTCGCTCCACGCTCGGTCAAATTGAAGTAAGTTCCCTGTATTATGGGATTACCTCAGCGAAGGGATTTCCCTGTGGAAGGGAATACCTGTACACCGAGATGTGTTCCACTATTGTGGGAGCGTCTCATCCTTCGGATGTGTTCCAATATTTTGGGAGCATCATTTTCACCCACACACTTAAATTGAGGTAAGTTCCATGTATTATGGGATTATCTCGCCGAGGGAACTTCCTTGTGATAGGGAGTACCTCAACACTGAGATGGGTCCCACTGTTGTGGGGACATCTCTCACCATTGGATGTGTTCCATGATTATGGGAGCATCCATTGCTTGGGATGTGTTCCAATATTTTGGAAGCGTCCCTCTTATCTTGCACACACTTGGTACGTACACACCCACCTGAACTATGTTTGGCCTGATTCCCGCCGCACAGGGATACGTAGGCGGCCTGGGATTTTCCCAGACCTCGGTCATATGTTATATATCATTTTTTTCTTTTCTTTGAAGTATGATTAAACTATTCTTTAAATTCTTTGATTCGTTTTGTAATTATTTTTCTTGTTCATATTTGTTTAATTTCAGCTTATGCCATGCTTAGTTAGCTAAGAATTAGAAATTAACTTAGGATTCCCCCTTTTACCTTGTAATGTATTTAGATAGCCCCAAGCATTCATAAACTATAGGAAATGATAGGATTTAGGGAGACCGATTTAACCGAGCAAGTTGGGTGCCTAACACCTTCCCAACTCGTAATTTGGCACTTACCCGGCTTTGGTGAGACAAGATAGCCGTTCCATTTGCGCGAGTCATTAGTGTTCCTCCATTTAGGGGCATCATTTATAGGTCGTAGAACTTATCTAGGTGGCGACTCCAGTCTTCTTACCCTTCACTGGCATGAGTGAATGGGATCTGAAGGTGAGAACTTTTCAGATCTCAGTTTGAGTGTAATGAGGGCAGACAACTTTAACTATATGAAAGCTCAATTTTAAAAATGAGGATAAATCCAAATTGAAAAAATTTCAAGAACATTATTTTTTCCCATATCCTCACAGTGGCGACTCTGCTGGGGAGATTCATGCCAGACTCCAGATTGTAAATCCCTATCCCTTTCTCTTTATGCATAAACTTATATCTTGGGGCTTTAGGTTGTAGTTAGGTGTAGAAGTAGCGAAAACCATTGCATGTAGCCTTGATTGTTTAGGTGCATTGTGTACATTGCTGATTATTTTATGATATAGTGATATCATGGTTCTTGAGATATTGGTTACTATTGTTACAAACCTCGTGGTTAGCTGAAACGGGCTCCAGTGTATATTGGATGACCTGCCAGGCGAAGCCACAACCTTGCCCTGTACCTGCGGCTATGCGGGTATATAAAGGGATGTAGGTGTCTTTGACTCATCGTGTATATGGTGATAGGCATTCTTATCCTTGTCAAGGTAGCCTTGTCGTGTCCCATTATCACATTATTGACACTTGTATGCTTGATTCATCCCTGAACACTTGAGTGTTGTCTTTACCCAGTTTCACCTCGCTTAACACGGGTGGTCACTTATGAAGCCATCACTTATTTGTTCAAGATTGAATCGAAATTTTTTGATATCCTGTGCGTATCCTTTCAGACGGTAAATCCCTCCCAAATCCAATGATTCCGATGTGTTCATTTGGTTGGAGTTTCAGCCAGAGATATAGTCTGTTTCACAGATACCCTCTTGCTAAAAACCAACCAAACAATCAATCTGAATCACCAGAATTGGCGAGGATTAACCTAATGGAGTTCTTGCACAGAGCTAACCTTTTGTTTGGTTGAGTCAGCATGATTGTACATGTGTATTTATTTGTTCATGGTCTCAACCCTGAGTGTTCAATGTATTTTATCTTGTTTTAGATTTAATTTTTTTCAGAATCTCCTGAGTGTCTCCCTCATTATCCACCATCTGGGTAAGAGACCTTGTCTCTTGGAAATTGCCTAGGGCTCCCCCCTTAGAGTCTACCTAGCCATTGATCTTGGCTCTTAAAGATTAAATGGAAAATATGGGAAAGAGCAAGAGTTAGTGTCGAGTACTATTGAGGATATGATTCCTAGGTTAGAACATGTTGTCTATGTCCTAGTGAAGCCTATCCATCAAAGCATCCATGTCTGGGCAGCAACAACTGCCCATGCCCTGAGAGAGTATGTGAGAGAGTTGGCAAGGTACCATCCCCCTAGGCTGTTTCCTCCTAGCCTTGTTTCATCATCTTCAATTCATATCATGATCCATCATGAAGGTGTGAAATATTCTGGTTATTATATGTCTGCTGCAGGCAAAGAGCATAATGTTAGGAATCTTGCCTGTCATTCTTTGTTTTTGTCAAGATAGAGACCCATCTTTGTCGTTCTTTGTCTCTACTAGGTAGAGTTTGTATTCTTGTAATTACTCGTCTCTACTAGTTAGTTTTGTGGGTTTTTCATTCCTGCCTCCACTAGTGAGGGTCCTTGTATGTTTATCATTTTTGTCTCTACCAATCAAGGACCGATTGTTGTCATTCTTTGTCTCCACTAGATAGAGCCTAATTCATTTTGGTCACTCGTTGTTTTTATTTATTAGGGTTTGAACTTTTGGTAATTTTTCTCTCTAGTTAGGGCTTATTTTGTGATTCTTTGTCCTTACTAGGTGGAGTTTGTATTTCCTGTAATTATTTGTCTCCACTAGTCAGGGCTTTAGCAGGTTTGTCATTCTTTGTCTCTACTAGGTAGGGTGCAATTGATTTGTTGTCATTCTTTGTCTCTACTAGGTAGGGTGTAATTGATTTGTGTGATTTTTTGTCTCTTTAGCTAGAGGTTGTATCTTCTGTGATTATTTGTTTCTACTAGGTTAGAGCTTGTATTTTGGTGATTCTTTGTCTCTCTAGCTAGAGGCTGTATCTTCTCTGGTTATTTGTCTATACTAGGTTAGAGCTTGTATTTTTGTGATTCTTTGTCTCTCTAGCTAGAGGTTGTATCTTCCGTGGTTATTTGTCTCTACCAGGTTAGAGCTTGTATCTTATGTGATTTCTATGTCTTTCTAGCTGGAGTCTGTATTTCCTGTGGTTATTTGTCTCTACTAGGTTGGAGCTTGTATTTTTGTGACTCTTTGTCTTAGCTAGAGTCTGTATCTTCTGTAGTCATTTGTCTCTACAAAGATTTTTCATTTTTTGTGATTCTTTGTCTCTAATTGTTAGAGCTTGATGTATCGTTGTCACCCTCTGTCTCTATCAGTTAGAGCCTAGTGTTGTAGATCGAGAATTAATGATTGAGAATAGCAAGAGAGTAGTCTTCTCCATTTTTTGTTTGGCAAAAATCTTCAAACCTCATTGGAGTAGATTACCTCCTCTCTTGTAATCTCTAAAAGTGTGTTTGTATCATGAGCAGTTAGTGTCTACCTTTTCTCATCATGTGATGAAACCCAGGCAAGAGATATCCTCTTTTCATTGGTCAAAAATCCTAACTAAGGAAACTTCTTAGAGTGGTCATTGCAGATTCCATCAAAGTCCTATCCTAAGTTCTAGATCATCGGGAAATCATTTGTTACAGCAACATGCTAGGCATCTTTGGTAATTGTGCTTCCTTGATTAACAAGGTTAATTTTAAACTGCTGAGTACAGTCTGGCGGAGTTAATTTCAGACTCCTGAGTATAGTTGTGCCGTCCATCCAAGATTAATCAAAGAACCCTGACTCAGAGACCATCCCAAACTCTCAGGGGTTGCATTTTCCTCCCAGAATTATTTGTGATAATAGAGGATTCCTTGTGGCTATTATCTATCTCAATAGTGGGATAACCTAATTGATGAGTTTAATGAACCAGGCTGGGATATTGAAGAGTGATCCCCATTAAGGGTAACCTAAAAGAGGAATTTTAATGAACCCGAGCTGGGGTATTGATCAGAGTGACGCGGGTAACCCAATAATGAGCTTTTATGGACCTAAACTGGGGTATAGTTGAGTTTGGTGTGCATCAGGCACATATTGGTAGGTAGGCGTGACGAGTCCTACTAGTGGTAGCCTAGACAGAGATTTAGTCCCATGTCGATCATTGCTGGTGCCAATGGTGTTGCACTTAATTGGGGTTTGTTTGGATATGTTGTTTTGTCTCGGCTTGCTATTGGTTGTATCTGATAGGTCGGCCATGTTTGGGCTTGAGGCTGATATGTCTGGAGGCAATCCAGTCCAATTTGCTCTATCTAAAAAAAAATCCCACTTGGGACTTCAACTATTGAGCTTTATAGCTTCCGAAACATTTTTTTCCAGTTTGATATTCTTTCCACTTCCGTGCCCTCGGTCAATTCTGACTCCGATGATGATTGGGATGATGAGCCATCACCTGAATTTCTACGCCACCTGGCCTTTTGAGAAAAGAAAGTCTAGCTCGTTTGTCAAAAACTGCAAATGATTGATCCAGAAACACAAAAGCCGTCTTGGAGAGATAGTTTGGCAAGTTTCAAAGGTTCAGAAAGCCACCCTTGATAAACTAAAAGTGCTCCATGAGATGTTGTCAAAGGGCATCGAGCAATCCTGGACTTATTCTGGTGGTTTTGATTGGCTTTACAAATGAGATGAGATGCCTTATGGATTTGGTCTAGGTCAAAGATATCATCATTGAAAAAAAATGAAAAAAAAAAGAAGAGAAAAAATAGAAAGGAGATCAAGTGTTGTGTTCATGTTCTTATAATCAGACACATGCCTCCTTACATCATGGATCGTGGCGATCGCTATAGTGAGCAAAATGAGTTATCCTAAAAAAAAAAAAAGGTATATAGTCAAAGAAGATACCGATTGGGGTTAAATGAGCAGCTTTGCTGTATCAGTTTGCAAAAGATGAATTTTGACTGGGGTAGCACCATCCTTTTCGGTCTGTAGTGTGGAATTGTCGTCTCTTCTTGAGTTGAAGATATAGTCTCCAAAGATCCTCATGGACCAATGGCTTTTAAGAGCAGGGGCCTTATATTTGAGGTACATCGTTACAACTTGATCGAGCAAAGAGTGATCATGTATTGCCTCCACATCCATTAAAAAAAATGCTCAAAAAAAGAAAAGAGCCGAAAAAAAAAAAGCCATACAAAGGTATAAATGTGGGATGGCATTTTTCATTGCATTTGGACAGTGGGTCAGTTGTCGTGCTTCACGGAGTGTTTACTTTCTATTAAGGATCAAAGGTGAGTCGGTTCAATAATTTGTGCATCAATGTATGGTAATTTCCTCCGGAGCATCATGGGGAGTATTGATTGTTTGCAGTGCTTCACGACGTGTGTTAGGCTGGATTTTCAATTTTGGTCGCTACATCCTGCCTTTACAGGGGGTGGTCTCATCGCTTTGTCATCATCAGAGGATGATTTCTCATCGACAAAAGACTCTTCCTCCAGTCCATCAATCCGATGGTCTTCCGTGAGTCTTCATTATAAGCCTTTCGTTCGATCATCAAATAAGTTTATGACGCCGTCTCTTGTGAGCGCGTCATTCTATTTGTGTATAAATTTTGTTCAAATAAATCTGACTGGAATTTCTATCGGTCGTTCATTGTTTCAACGGCGTCCAAGAATTCCAAAAGGTCCATTTTTGCTAGCCAATAAAATGGTATCTCCTCAGTGGGATTTGACCATTCTACATAAATAACAAAAACTCTCCCCAATGGTGGACCCATGTGGGCAGTTTCTTATCTGTCCTGTTGGACCTTTAGCATCGTATTGTCTATGGATTTATAAGTTTTGAGCTCAGTTGTGGTTGTATCTACTTTAGCATTGGCAAATAGCTTGTCGAGACACATATGTACTGTCTAAGCGTCTCTAAGAGGGGAAAGCGTTATTTGGTGCTATGCTTAATACTGATGTGGGGCGTCTCCTATAGGTTGCTTCTAGCGATGACCCAAAGAGTCGTCTGTTTATCGATATGTGCCGTTGAAAACTTAAACTCTGGGGTAAAATTGTCATTGTCTTGATATCATGAATATGGGAGGCTCATTGTGAGTCCAGACCATTTTGAATATGCCTAAATCTACTGGCGACAGTTTACCACATTAGGACCCTTTGTTTAAAATTGTAATTGGGTTTAGTTGTAAAGAAAAATATAAAAATTGGATGGGATACCCATGTTTGCCCGTCATAGGGAAAGGACTGTGTTAGTCATTTGTTCAAGGTGCGATCTGTGTAATTTTGGCAAAGGATGCAAAGCATGTTGAGTCTATCCTCCATAGGACTGAAGAAACTTTCTCTCATCCTAGAGTGAGTCATGTCTGGAGAAAAGTAATTAAATCATTTCTCTTTGTTTTTTGGATTTGGGAGTAGCATTCACTAATGAATACAGTTTTCAAATCATTTGTTGCCTGCTTGTGTTTCTAGAAACTTCATTGGGATCTCTTGTTCTATGTGGCCAAGTTCATCAGATTCATTTTTATCATCCATGGGGGATTGAGCAAGTCATCCTCCTCATCTCATAGGATCCGGATTAGGGTACCCATTGTTAGAGATTAATCTCTAATTGTTCTGTCACTCTCCTATAGGAGATGAAATATTTGTGATAATGTCTGATTTGGTTCGTTTCCACATGCAATCCGGTCGTGTGTGCTTTCAATTCTTGGGCATGATCTCCATGTCCTCCTATTTGTTTTCATATGTGCCAAAGAGTGGTCTGTCGTGATATACAGACACAGGGGTATGGATGCATTCTTTTGAGAGAGTTAGATTTAATCATGTCATTCCCATCTGAACCAAAGAGTGGCCTGTCATGATATACAGACACTGGGGTATGGATGCATTCTTTTAAGAGAGTTAGATTTAATCATGTCATTCCCATCAGAACCAAAGAGTGGTCAGTCGTGATATACGACCAAGGGGGTATGGATGCATTCTTTTCGAGGGAGTCAGATTCAATCATGTCATTCCCATCTGAACCAAAACGTGGTTTGTCATGATATACAGACATTGCGGTATGGGTGTGTCTTGTTAAGTGGAGTCAAACTCAAATCATGTTGCTTCAAGTATATGTGTCACCATGCGTGTTATTGCTGGATTTGCTTAAGCTCTAAGCAGTCAATCTTGGAATCATAGACAATTTTGATTGGGAGAGCATCTCCGTTCAATCACCCTTCATATGCTTCTTTTATTCCTCCCGTCTGTTAGAGGGAACTTGTTTTCGTTTTGTACCTATTGTTGTTTGATTGTTTAATCATAATCATTTGTATTTGGAAGATTGATCTAGTATTTCCTCAAGTCTCGTGGTTGGGAAATTCAACTACTGTTTTAAGAGAATCTTGATCTTGTTGCAAGGGCGCCTAGTTTGGGCCAAATTCATGTATTACTCAAATCTTGTGAAGGTGTGAAATTTTTGAGTAGCTTACATCTTTGGATCATGGGCTTGATCTATATCTCTTTTGCTTACTTGCTGGGCTATTTTTTCAATTTGATCTGCCTCTGTGGTTAACTGAAGAATCTACCAATTTTGGTGTTTCCTGTTCCTGGTTAGGACGAGCGAGCCATTGTGGTTCTATTTAGAGCTTTATCTTAGCCCTTTCGAATCATGTTCGAGAGCTTTAGGGCCATCCTGGTTGTGTTTTGTTGTGTTAATGTTGCTTCTCCTTGAATGATGCTTACATTTCGTGCTCAATGTGTTTAACTCTTGATGATGGCAATCAGTTTGAGGTTTATTTTCATCTGTGAATGTAGGCATTTGATTGCCAATTAATATTTGGATTTGACTTTGTTGTTGAGCTATCTCGTTGTGGTGTTGGTCCTAGTGTACCTTGGGTTTAGTGGGCCTCAGACCTGATTAGTGGTTTTGGACACAACCCTGTTGTTTATCACCTTTTGACATCTGTCATTGCATTGTTTCGGTTGCTGCATTGGTCTTAGTATACCTTGGGTTTAGTGGGCCTCAGACCTGATTAGTGGTTTGGGACACAACCCTCTTGTTTGTCACCTTTTGACATCTGTCATTGCATTGTTTCGGTTGCTCCATTGGTCTTAGTATACCTTGGGTTTAGTGGGTCTCAGACCTGATTAGTGGTTTTGGACACAACCCTCTTGTTTGTCACCTTTTGACGTCTGTCATTCCATTGCTTTGGTTGTTGCATTGGTCTTTGTATACCTTGGGTTTAGTGGGCCTCAGACCTGATTAGTGGTTTTGGACACAACCCTCTTGTTTGTCACCTTTCGACATCTGTCGTTGCATTTGGGGTTTGGTAGCAATTATTTAGTTGGCCCCCCTCCTTGTGCAGCTGTCAAATGTGTTTATTTTGGGACTCGTTCTGTGTAGGTGCGGGAGAGTTTGCCTTGTTGGGGTTTGTTCTGCGACATGCAGGAAGACCCACTTTATTCTGACTAGTCTTGAGGGTTATCAAATCGATTTGGCTGCTACTCAAGAGAGTCTCGTCTTCTCTGAGCTGTTCCGTAAAATGCATGAAAGCTCGCCTTCGATTTTGACATTGGGGCTCGCGTGTGCGAGGTGTCAGTTTCGCTTTTGAGATTTGATTCCGTTGTTGCGGAATAATCTCCCCGAGTGGTTCCACGAAATGCGTAAAAGCTCACCTTCGATTCTGACTTTGGGGCTCGTGTGTGTGAGGTGTCAGTTTCACTTTTGAGATTTGATTCCTTTGTTCGGGAATAATCTCCCCGAGCGATTTCGCAAAATGCGTGAAAGCTCGCCTTCGATTCTGACTTTGGGGCTCGCGTGTGCGAGATGTCAGTTTTGCTTTTGAGATTTGATTCCGTTGTTGCGGAATAATCTCCCCGAGCGGTTCTGCGAAATGCGTGAAAGCTCGCCTTCGATTCTGACTTTGGGGCTCGCGTGTGCGAGGTGTCAGTTTCGCTTTTGAGATTTGATTCCTTTGTTCGAGAATAATCTCTCCGAGCGGTTCCGCAAAATACGTGAAAGCTCGCCTTTGATTCTGACTTTGGGGCTTGCGTGTGCGAGATGTCAGTTTCGCTTTTGAGATTTGATTCCTTTGTTAGGGAATAATCTCCCCGAGCGGTTCCACGAAATGCGTGAAAGCTCGTCTTCGATTCTGACTTTGGGGCTCGCGTGTGCGGGGTGTCAGTTTTGCTTTTGAGATTTGATTCCTTTGTTCAAAAATAATCTCCCTGAGCGGTTCTGTGAAATGCGTGAAAGCTCGTCTTCAATTCTGACTTTGGGGCTCGCGTATGCGGGGTGTCAGTTTCGCTTTTGAGATTTGATTCCTTTGTTCGGGAATAATCTCCCCAAGCGGTTCCGCAAAATGCGTGAAAGCTCGTCTTCGATTCTGACTTTGGGGATCGTGTGTGCGAGGTGTCAGTTTCGCTTTTGAGATTTGATTCATTTGTTCGGGAATAATCTCCCCGAGCGGTTCCACAAAATGCGTGAAAGCTTGTCTTCGATTCTAACTTTGGGGCTCGCGTGTGCGAGGTATCAGTTTCGCTTTTGAGATTTGATTCCTTTGTTCGGGAATAATCTCCCCGAGCGATTCTGCGAAATGCGTGAAAGCTCGCCTTCGATTCTGACTTTGGGGCTCGCATGTGCGAGGTGTCAGTTTCACTTTTGAGATTTGATTCCTTTGTTCGGGAATAATCTCCCCGAGCGGTTCCACGAAATGCGTGAAAGCTCGTCTTCGATTCTGACTTTGGGGCTCGAGTGCGCGAGGTGTCAGTTTCGCTTTTGAGATTTGATTCCTTTGTTCGGGAATAATCTCCCCGAGCGATCCCGTGAAATGCGTGAAAGCTCGTCTTCGATTCTGACTTTGGGGCTCGCGTGTGCAAGGTGTCAGTTTCGCTTTTGAGATTTGATTCCTTTGTTCGGGAATATCTCCTCGAGCGGTTCCATGAAATACGTGAAAGCTCATATCTTTTGTCTTTTCGGGTTCGTTTTGAGAGTTCCAAGGTCGCCATGGCCACTACTCAAGAGAGCCCATGTTTTGTTTTACTTAGCTTTCCAATAATGGTTGTGGCAAAACTGGGATGTTTTTGTCTTCAGTCTCAATTAGTGTAATTTCGACTGAAGAGGGGTATCTGTCAACGCCCTGATTTTGCCACTACGGGGATCCCCGCTCTCATTGGGGCACCACCCGCAATGAGAGGGGGGCATAAAATTTGTTTTTTAATTAATTACAAAAATAATAAAAAATAACTATAATAATTGAAAAAAAATGTAATGAAAAAAAATGGTATATATATATATATATATAAAAGAAAAAGGGGGGGGGGGGAGAACAATCTCGGTCCCTAAAAGAAGGGACCGAAAACAAAAAAAAAAAAAAAAAAAAAAAAAGGAACAGTCTAGATCCCTTAAAGAAGGGATCAGATATAAAATGAAAAAAAAAATGATTGATTGTCTGTCCCAATCCCCAAAAGAGGGGATGAAAGACCAAGAAAAAAAAAACCAAAAAAAGCAAAAGAAGAGAGACAGAAGAGAGAGGAGCAGAAGAAGAGAGGGAGAGCGGAGATGAGGGAGAGAGGCGGTGAGGGAGAGTTGCAAGGGAAGAGGGGGAGGTCGACACCTCACCCCTCCTCCCCGAAAACCTCCCCAAAACCTTGCCAGTTTCCCGGCCTCAAACCCCCCCCCCCTTTTGTGAGTATAAGGAGCAGCAACTGCTGCTGCTCCAGAAAAAAAAGAGTAAAACGGAAAAAAAAAAAACAGAGAGAAAGAAGGAAAGAAGGAAAGAAGAAAGGAGGAGAAGAAGGAAGGAAGAAAGAAGGGAGAAGAAAGAAGAGAAGGGAGAAGAAAGAGAGAGGAGGGGAAAGGAGAAGAAAGCAGCGGCAGCAGAGCCGCCGCCGTCGAAGAAGAAGGAGCAGCTCTGCTGCTGCTCCGAAGAAAGAAAAAAAAGAAGAGAGAAGAAGAAGAAGAAAGCAGCGGCAGCAGAGCAGCCGCCGTCGAAGAGAGAGAAGGAGCAGCTCTGCTGCTGCTCCAGAAGAAGAAAAAAAAAAAGCAGAAGAAGAAGGGAGAAGAAAGAGAAGAGGATAGTCCGGGAGAAGAAGAAGAGGCACCTCCATCTCTGCCGGTCCAAAGAGGAGGAAGACGACAGCACAGCCGCCGCCTCCGTGAAGGAAGGAGGACAGAAGCCGGCGATCTCGGTCGACAGGTGAGTTCGTTAATTTTTTTATTATAATTTTTTTATTTATTAAATCTATTGCTGTCCTAGTTCTGATTCATTGATTACTTTTTCTCATGCCTCATTGATCATTCCTCCATAACTTACATAAGCATGCTCATTTTTGGGTCGTTATATCCGTGCCTATTGCAATTTGGTTGTCATGTTTGTTGTCAACACCACTGGTTTTGAATTAATTGAAGACTGGTAGAATTTGCTTCGGGTTTCATGATTTTAGTGGAGATCATATTTTGGCATGTCTTTGTGGTACGAGTTGAGGTTGCTATAGATCGTGACTTAGGTTCCAGTTATTTAGGTTAGGCTGGTTCTGGTTTGGTTAGGTTTAAATATGGGTTAAAGCTGATTTGGTTTAGACTAGGTAGATTCGGGTTTCATATAACCCTAAGTTGGTTCAGTTTTATGTTTGGTCCGAGTTTGGTTCAGGTATGAGTTTTGGCCTAGGCTGGTTCAGGTCTTATGTGGGTTATGGTTTAGTTTAAGTATGGTATGGTGGGGTTTAGGTTTAGTTTGGGTTGGTTTTGGCTTAGTCTAGGTTGGGCTTTGTATGGGCTTGGCCCAGCTTAACATAAAGTTTCATTTAAGTTTAGGTTGGGCTGATTTAGATGGGCTCAGGGTTGGCCTATTTTGTTGGTCCTCTAAGATGTGTTTCAATTCGGCCTCGCCTTCACCTACGTTGGCTTGCTTGTGCCGGCCCGATTCGGCCCATGTGGTGGTGATGATATGATTTTGTGTTTTACCCTAAGTTGTTTCATAATGAGATGCCATGAACCATGTTTAAAGCCATGCATATGTTTACTCCAGCTTAAATCATTTATTTCACATAATGTTTAGACTATAACATGCATGTGCGTCTAAATTGAATAAATACTTATGTCAACATGCGATCCCTACCCCAAAGGTGTATCTGCACTTGAACACCATGATAGATGTATGTTAGGGTTTATCCTTCCCACAATGTAATCGTTTAGGGGACTCCAAAGAGTCCGACCCCTTGTGGGCTCATTTAGAATGAGCCCACCCAACCCTAGGATTGGATCCAAGAGTGTGGGGAACCGTTGTATCAAATGCATATTAATGAAAAATGTGCGATTGGGTAGATGTATGCATAGGATTGGTGGTCCGACGGACGGTCCACCTGGGCATCCCGACTGTGGGAAGTGAGTGAGATTTAGTGTACCCCCGTGTGTGGGGAGCTGAGACATTTGGCCTTTCCTGAGTGTTGCCACGCATGTCCATGGCTCGTCAATCCATGGGAACTACGCTTAACCTGATTCTGGAGAGACAGAGGTCTCGAGGGATACGTAGGCTGCGGGGGAGTTTGGTCGCTCCACGCTCGGTCAAATTGAGGTAAGTTCCATGTATTATGGGATTGCCTCAGCGAAGGGATTTCCCTGTGGAAGGGAATACCTGTACACCGAGATGTGTTCCACTATTGTGGGAGCGTCTCATCCTTCTGATGTGTTCCAATGTTTTGGGAGCATCATTTTCACACACACACTCAAATTGAGGTAAGTTCCATGTATTATGGGATTACCTCGCCGAGGGGACTTCCTTGTGATAGGGAGTACCTCAACACTGAGATGGGTCCCACTGTTGTAGGGACATCTTTCTCCATTGGATGTGTTCCATGATTATGGGAGCATCCATTGCTTGGGATGCGTTCCAATATTTTGGAAGCTTCCCTCTTCTCTTGCACACACTTGGTACGTACACACCCGCCCGAACTACGTTTGGCCTGATTCCCGCCGCACAGGGATATGTAGGCGGCCTAGGATTTTCCCAGACCTCGGTCATATGTTATATATCATTTTTTTTTTTCTTTGAAGTATGATTAAACTATTCTTTAAATTCTTTGATTCGTTTTGTAATTATTTTTCTTGTTCATATTTGTTTAATTTCAGCTTATGCCATGCTTAGTTAGCTAAGAATTAGAAATTAACTTAGGATTCTCCCTTTTACCTTGTAATGTATTTAGATAGCCCCAAGCATTCATAAACTGTAGGAAAGGATAGGATTTAGGGAGACCGGTTTAACCGGGCGAGTTGGGTGCCTAACACCTTCCCAACTCGTAATTTGGCACTTACCCGCCTTTGGTGAGACAAGATAGTCATTCCATTTGCGCGAGTCATTAGTGTTCCTCCATTGAGGGGCATCATTTATAGGTCCTAGACTTATCTAGGTGGCGACTCCAGTCTTCTTACCCTCCATTGGCATGAGTGGATGGGATCTGAAGGTGAGAACTTTCCAGATCTCAGTTTGTGTAATGAGGGTAAACAACTTTAACTATATGAAAGCTCAATTTTAAAAATGAGGATAAATCCAAATTGAAAAAATTTCAAGAACATTATTTTTTTACCATGTCCTCACATCACCCTTTACCTCCTGTTTAGGTTCGGATTCATGTCAGAACTAGGAAAAGTTTCATTCATTTGAATTTAATTAGCCACTAGGCTTATCCAACCATCAACTTTGGTTAGGGTTTCGGTTCATGTCGAAACTAGTAAAAGTTCCATTCATCTGAATTTAATTAGCCACTAGGCTTATCCAATCATCAACTTTGCTTAGGGTTTTGATTCATGTCGAAACTAGGAAAAGTTCCATTCATCTGAATTCAATTAGCCACTAGGCTTATCCAACCATCAACTTTGGTTAGGGTTCTGATTCATGTCGGAACTAGAAAAAGTTCCATTCATCTTAGCCACTAGGCTTATCCAACCATCAACTTTGGTTAAGGTTAAGGTTCTTATTCATGTCAGAACTGTGAAAAATTCCATTCATCTGAATTCAATTAGCCACTAGGCTTATCCAACCATCAACTTTGGTTAGGGTTCTGATTCATGTTGGAACTAAGAAGAGTTCCATTAGCCAACCATCAACTTTGGTTAGGGTTCTGATTCATGTTGGAACTAAGAAGAGTTCCATTCATCTGAATTCAATTAGCCAATAGGCTTATCCGACCATCAACTTTTGTTCAGGTTCTGATTCGTGTTGGAATTAAGAAGAGTTCCATTCATCTGAATTCATTTAGCCACTAGGCCTGTCCAACCATCAACTTTGATTCAGGTTCTGATTCATGTTGGCATTAAGAAGAGTCCCATTTATCTGAATTCATTTAGCCACTAGGCTTATCCAACCATCAACTGTGGTTCAAGTTCTGATTCATGTTGGAACTAAGAAGAGTTCCATTCATTTAAATTTAATTAGCCCCTAGGCTTATCCAATCGTCAACTCCTGTTCAGGTTCCAATTCATGTTGGAACTAAGAAAGGTTCCATTCATATGAACTCAATGTGAGCATGAGTTAGCCTCTAGGCCTGTTCAACCATTACCTCTGGTCCATGTTCTATTCCATGAAGGAATCGAAGAGAATTTCAGTCATTTCAACTCAATCAATCCATCCTAATAACTCTATAGTTAAGTCTTCAGTTTCTTCAATTCTGTAGGAGCCATTCGGTAAGGTACCATAAACACTGGTGCTGACCCTGGCTGTAGGTCTATCATGAACTCAGTTACTCGATCAGGTGGCAACCAGGATAAGTCTTCTAGAAACACAATTGGAAATTCTCGTACAACTTCTATATTATCCATCCATGGTGCTTCCTTGGTAATATCCATCACAGACACTAGATATCCAACTCTCCCCTTTTTAAGGCATCTCTTCGCCTTAAGTGCAGAGAGAATAAGCTTCCGTTTAGGAGGAAGTTTGGTTCCAATGAAACCAAATTCTACACCGTCCTTACCCTTGAATGACAACTTCTTCTTCGAGCAAAGTAGACTCATGGATGCTAAGATAACTAGTCCATCCCTAGGATGACATCAAAGTCTGCCATCTCAAGCTGAACTAGGTTCACATCCAAGCTCCATCCATTAATAAAAACTGGACATGGTCCCTAGCATTTATCTAACACAACCTCTAGTCCCAATAGAGATCTTACTAACAGATTTTGGTTTAAAGGTCTGAGGGGTACGTCTAATTTATTTTCAAATGATATGGACACAAAGGAATGGGTAGCCCCAGAGTCAAAGAGAACTCTGCTAGGTACACCAACTATGGTTACAGTACCTGTAGTTTTACCTAGGTCTAGTCTATATGCTCACACAAAAGTACTATAAAATAAAGGTCAAGTCATACCTGTGACCACATCTGTCACACCCCAATTCTGGACTAACCAGTTTTGTGATGAACCGTCATAAGAACCAACAGTTCAAACCAGGATCTTGTATAGACCGTACCCACCATAGTTAAATCAAACACATTTCACAATAGTAATCAGAGATAATAATTAAATAACAGAAGTTTTATTAATAATGAACTGAGGTTTAACATGATAAATAATTAAATAATCCAGTTATCTCCAAGTAACTAAAACATAAATATAACAAACTATTATAAATACCAAAATACGAAAGTTAAACACTAAGCATAATCATAGTTGAAATACTCGCTTGATGAGTCATATTCGTCCTCTATAGCTTACTCGTCCATAGCCGCCACATGTCCATATGTTGGCGCATCGATATAACCTTCGACAGTAACACCTGCAATATCAGAAACTAAAAAGAATTACGCGCGTGAGGGTCAGCTCTCCAACTTGAGCTCAGTAAGTGAACAAAACAATGCAACAAACATATGCATGCATTTAATTCATATCTTTGTTTTGGTTTTAACTTTGCAATGTGCTATAGAAAGGATTGGTGGCCACCGCACCTCTATATACGAGTATGTGAATTTGCCCAATGGATCAAACACCATTGCCATCGCACATGCACCCACCCTGGAATAGAGATAGAGTTAAAGTGTTTGGATCACACACTGCCAACACTTCCCCTGATGCCTTACCCATACTAATACGTAAGCCCCTATTGGCGAGGGTTTGCAAACTGGGCTCACAACTAATCAATCCTAATGCCATCCAAATGTATCCAAGGCCTTACCTTAGCATCCCTCAATACGTCTATAGAGATAGAGCTAAGGCCCCCCGACAAAGTCAAAGCCATATGGTCTGAAACCACCTCCCCTGATGCCCTACGACGTAATAGTTTCGCTAAGGTAATGGTGATACGATGATGTTAGTGGGCAAGACTTGAGTAGAGATAGAGCTAGAGTTTGGTGACCAGGCCAGAAACCACAATGCCAAGTCCTCCCCCCTGATGCTCCACTCGCATCCAGTATACTAACCACACACACAATCACATGCCTATTCCTAGCATCATCATCATTATGTTATAAATAGACATAAATAAATATACATGAGCAAAATATAGCTGTAATATTGGATGACATGTGAGATGCACATTACAAACATACAAGTATAAAAGCATTTATTGCATTGGACAAATAAAATAAAATAGTTTGTTATTATCCAATTAGTTTAGGTCTTGTTCCCTCACCTTTTATTGTTGTTTGTTCCTCTCCCAAGCTTTGGAAGTCACTTTGTCGAGAAACCAATGGTAAGTCCTCTTATCACTATAACTAGAGTAAGATGTGAGATTGGACTCACAGCCATTAGAAACTAGTAGATAATTTCACTACTGTATGAAATGTATAACAAAGATCAACAAGGGTGTGTAGACCTAGGGTTATAAAGGAAAACCTTAATGTGTTCTTAACCATAGAGTGGTTTAGGATAAATCTTAAAATGAGCCAAATGATCGACTCTAAAGGATGCAGACTGAAAGACAGCCTAAAAGATGCCCTGAAGGTTGTCCAGTATAGTTGTCTGGAAGCACCCAGTGTGGGACCGGACAAGCCACCGGACCCTTTCGGGAAGTGTCTTAGGGTTGTTTGGTATGGCGTCCAGTCGAACATTATGCCATACTGGGCAGTCGATCGGACAATGTCTAGCATCACTAATTGCTAGTCTGAACAATGAGTTTGATCACTATAAAATTATCAAAACGGAACCCTAATTTAATCCGGTTGATTGTCTAGGATTCATAATTAAATCAAGATACTTCCAAGGTCTTGGAAAGAGTCAACATCACTCGACAGGTGAGGGACAAGATGTCACACCCTAATTCTGGACTAACCAGAATGGTGTGATGAACCATCAATAAACCAACAGTTCAACCAAGATCTCGTATAGGCTATGCCAACCATGTTAAACCAAAACACATTCTACATTAATCAGAGATAATAAAGTAAATAGCGGAAGTCTTATTAATAATGAACTAAGATCTAATCATGATAAATAATTAATATTCTAGTTATCTTCAAGTAACCAAAACATAATTTAATACATATTACAAATATCCAAATACGAAAGTCAAACACTAAGCGCATCCATAGTTGAAACAATCGCTTAACGAATCATAATTGTCCTCCACAGCTTGCTCATCCATAGCCACCACCTATTCATATATTGGTATGTCGACATAATCATCAACCGTAATATCTGCAACATCAAAAACTAAAAATAATTATGCGTGCGAGGGTCAGCTCTCCAACTTGAGCTCAGTGAGAAAACAAAACAACGCAACAAACATATGCATGCATTTAATTCATATCTTTGGTCTGGCTTATAAGTTTACAATGTGCTATAGAAAGGTTTGGTGGCCGCCACACCTCTAAACACGAGTGTGTGAAATCGCCCAATGGATCAAACACCATTGCCATCCCACATGCACCCATCATGGAATAGAGATAGAGCTAAAGTGCCCAGATCAAACACCGCATGACACTTCCCTGATGCCCTACCCATACCAACACGTAAGCCCCTATTGGTGAGGGCTTATAAACTGGGCTCGCAACTAAGCAATCCTAATGTCAAACAGTGTATCCAAGGTCTTACCCCAACATCCCTCAATACGTCCATAGAGATAGAGCTAAGGCCCCCCGACAGAGTCAGAGACTACACGGTCTGAGACCACCTCCCCTGATGCCTTACGACGTAATAGTTCTGCTAAGGTAATGGCGATACGATGATGTTAATGGACAAGACTTGAGTAGAGATAGAGCTAGAGTCTGGTGACCAGGATGAACCACAGTGTCACGTCCTCCCCCTGATGCTCCACTCGCATAAAGCACACTAACCACACACATACATTCACATGCCTATTCCTAACATCATCATCATCATCATGTTATAAATAAATAGAATTAAATATGCATGAGCAGTAATAGCAGGAATATTGGATGACATGTGAAATGCACATTACAAGCATACAAGCATAGAATCATTCATGGCATTGGACTCAATAGGTAAAACAGCTTGTTATTAGGCAATTAGTTTAGGTCTTGTTCCCTCACCTTTGGTCAATGGTTGTTCCTCGTCGAAGCTTTGAAAATCACTTTTAGACCATTTGGAAACCTAAAAAATTTATAGATTTTAAATTAAAATTTATTTCCATTAATTCAGACTTCCAGAAGCTGAGTGGTCGCAGGTGTGGCTGCACTTGTGGTCTCAGTTTCTGCGACCACAGGGTGTGTGGTCGCAAGGTGTGGTCACATATCATGCGACCATACATGCGACCATACCCTCCTTGAAACTTCCCCAACGGCGTGTGGTCGCATATCATGCGACCATACATGCGACCACACCCTCCCTAGAATTTTTCCTGAGGACGTGTGGTCGATAGGTGTGGTCGCATATCATGCGGCCACACATGTGACCACACCCTCCCTGGAACTTTTCCGAGGGTGTGTGGTCGATCATATGTGCCTCTCATATCATGCGACCACACATGCGACCACACATGTGATGGTCAACTTTTCCACTCCCAACTCAATTACTTCATGTTTTGATTCTTTGGCTTATCATCATGATCCTTCCTATGATTGCTCTATGGCTTAAAATTCATATTTTACACAATCCATCATCCTAATAGATTCCCTCCATGGATCTCTTAGAATTTGTCCATGGTTTGATGATTGGGTCTCACATTGAATCACCATCTCTTCCATGATCTATTCTAGGGCAACTGATGTGGGGAATGTTTTCATACCTTAAACTTCTTGAAGATTCAGAGTTCTCTCTGAAATTCCTCTTCAATTCTCCTTCTCTTCCTCTTCTTCTCTTTCTCTCCCTTTCAGTTTGAGTTCTAAAAGGATGAAAAAGGCTAAGGAATGCCCTATATATAGAGGAAAACCCTCCATATAGGGTCCTACTTAAATTAGGAAAGAACCCCCTTCGGATTAGGAAGGCTTCCTAATCACGGAGTCAGTTTGAATTCGTGTGGTTGCACGTGGGGTCGCAGAACCAGTCAACCACACATCCAAAATCTACGACCATACGTCCCAGACTCCAGTGGTTGCATTATTCTGAGGTGTGGTCGACTACACCTGTTTAGGTATGCGACCACACACTCCTAATTAGAAGTTTTTGGGTTCAATTTCATACTTAGCCTTGTGGTTTTTTCATGCACTTGGTCCACCTGGCCCGACCATGATAGGAAGACCGATCACGACACGAGAATGTAAGGTTAGACCGGGTTTGTGGCATGCAGGTCTTACAACTCCACTACCCTTACAAGAAATTTCATCCTCGAAATTTGAATTTACTTCGGAGTCAATAGGTGGAAATACTATCTCCGCATTGCATCTTCTTCTTCCCATGCAGACTTCTTCCCATCTTGGCTTCGCCAAGTTACCTTCATATAATAATTATCCCAATTTTGGAGATGATGTACCTTCCAACCAGTGAACTAGACTGGTATAACTTCAATAGTCAAATCTTCTATCTAATCCAGTGGATCAGTGGTCAATACCTTCGATATGGATCTCCAATGTACTTCTTCAATAGAGACACACGAAATACGTAATGCATACTAGACATGGACAGCGGTAACGCTAGTTGATATGCAACTTTTCTATGTCTCTCCAAAATTTTATGAGATCCAAAACATATATAGGATACAACTTTCCCTTCTTGTCTAATCGTTTCAAACCATACATAAGTGATATCTTCAAGTACACTTTGTCACTAATGGCAAACTCGAAGTCTTAGTGTCTCTTCTGACAAACTTGAGCTATCTTGGTCCTTTTCTTTGATCTTGTCTGCCACTCGATAGGTTTCTTCAATAGACTCAGGTCTTACAATACCTTATTCTCCGACTTCGTTCCAAAATAAAGGAATTCAACATTTCTATCGTACCATGCTTCATAGGTGACATCTACATGGTAGCTTGATAGCAAATTCAATCCATGGTAACTTTTCAACTCAAGCTCCTAGAAATCAATTTTACAAGCTCGTGGCATATCTCTTAGGATCTGTATAGTCCGCTCTAACTGTTCGTCGGTTTAAGGTAAAATGCGGTACTAAACTTCAACTTCGTTCCCATTGTCTTCTATAGATCCTCCCAAAACTTTGAGATAAAGCATGAGCCTCTGACCGACACTATGCTCTCAGGCATACCGTTCAATCTAGCAATATTGTCCACATATAGCTTAGTCAGCCGTTCCAAAGCACACCGAGGTCGTAGAGCAATGAAATGAGCTTTCTTCATAAGGCGATCATCAATCACCCAAACTGCGTTAATCGATCTGGGAGTCAGTGGCAAATCGGTGACATAGTTTATTGTAATGCAGTTTCACTTCCAGACTGGCTCTGATAGTTGTTGTAGCAAGCCATGTTGGTCTTTGTCTTTTAGCTTTTACTTGCTGATAATTCAGTTACTGAAACATGCATCTAGCCACAACTACTTCCATTCCCTTCCACCAAAATAATCTCTTCATGTTTTGGTATATTTTGTACTTCTAGGATGTACCCAATACGGAATAGAATGGGCTTTTAGCATTATCTTGTATCTTATGATCAGCATTTTTCACTTCAGGTATGCATAATCATCCTCTGTATCTCAGGACCTTTTTCGCATCTGAAGTAAGTCAGGGTTAGGTTTTTCTTTTCTCTAAATCTTCTTACATCCCTCTTAGATATAGATCTAACAAAATTACTACCTTTACTTCATCCATCAATTTATAGATGATCTTAATGCCACAAGCGCAGCCGAAGAACTATTGCTCCATAAGTTCATCCATAAGTTCTCGCTCAATTGGATCATCACGATTTTCTATTATATGTTACTCTTTTTTTAAATATGAATCTGTTGCTGTGAAACATAAGGCAGCTATTGTACTAGGTCCTCCTTTTGGCTTTATTATTCCTTATTGTTCAAAACCTCAACTATAATATTAGCCTTGCACCGGTGACACTGAATATCACGGTCTTAGTCCTTCAGGAGTTCCAACCATCTCCTTAGCTTCCTGTTCAACTCTTTCTGGTGAAGAGATAAATAATACTCTTGTGTTTCCATTTAATCTAGTGTATAGATAATGTCTCCAAGTCTTGATTGCATGAATCACAGTTGCTAACTCCAAATCATGAGTTGGGTGATTCTTTTCATGCTCTTTCAGTTTTCTTGAAACGTATGCAATTGCTTGTTTACCTTACATCAACCCGCATCCTAGAGGCAATCCGGAAGCATCAGTGTGTAGGGTCAAAGGTTCCCTTGGTACCAGAATGATCAAGATGGGAGCTGATATCAACCTTGTTTTTAGAGTTTGGAAACATTCTTCACACTTGTCAGTCCAAATAAACTCCTCTGCCTTCCTGGTTAGCTTGGTATGAGGTATTGCGATCTTAGAGTAGTCCTTTATGAATCTTTTGTAATAACTAGTTGAATCCAAGAACTTCTGATCTCTGCAATGTTCTTAGGCACTTTTCACCTTACGATTACTTCTATCTTAATAGGGTCCACTTTAATCCCTTTTGATGATGCTACGTGATCTAAGAAGATCACTTTGTTTAATTAAGTCTCATTTTTCTTGGACTTGGCATAAAGCTTCTCCCTTCTCAACTGTTGTGAAGTTGTTCTAAAATTCATTATAGGACGTTCTTCACCTTTGGAATAAATCAATATATATTCTATGAAACTATGACCGATGTGTCTAACATATCATGAAACACCCGGTTCATAAGCTCCATAAAATATGCTAGAGCACTGGTTAATCCCAATGATATAACTAGGAACTCATAATGCTCATTCCTGGTTTTAAAAACTATCTTCGGAATATCACTGTCTAAATTCTTCAGCTAATGATATCTTGACCGAAGATCAATCTTAGAAAATACCTTTGCTCCTTGCAACTGTTTAAATAAGTCATCGATCTGAGGTAGTAGATATAGATTCTTGATCGTGAGCTTGTTTAGTTCCCGGTAGTCTATACATAATCTGACACTACCGTCCTTCTTCTTCACAAATTGCATTAGCGCTCCCCGTGATGCAATACTTAGTTGATTAGAACCCTTGTCTAATAACTCCCGTAGTTGAGTCTCATTCCCTTCAACTCCATAGGAGCTACTCTATAGGTGCATTTGACACAGCTATCGTCCTTGGTAACAAGTCGATGACGAACTCAGTTGCAATTTCAGATGGTAACCCAGGTAAGTTTCCTAGAAACACATCAGAAAATTTATGCATCACATCAGTATCTTCCATCTGTGGTGCTTCTTTGGTAACGTATACCACAGATACCATATATCCAACTCCTTTCTCTTCAAAGCATCTCTTCGCCTTTAGTATAGAGAGGATCAGCTTTCACTTCTTAGGCAACATGCTTCTAATAAAACTAAATTATATGCCGTCTTTATTCTTGAATGATAACCTCTTCTATGCACATAATAACTTTGTAAAGTGTTGAGATAACCAGTCTATTCCCAAGATGACGTCAAAGTCTGTCATCTCAAGTCGATTTAGGTTGCATCCAAATTCTGTCCATCCATATGATTCGAACATTGTTCATAACACTCATCCAATACAACATCTAGTCCAAAAGGGCCTGAACTAGCAAATCTGATATAAAGGTCTTAAGAGCACATCTAGCTCCTTAATCTGTTATGATTTTTCAAAGACTAATGCCAAAAATCTCATATTGCACTCATTAGCTTACATCTCTTTTATCACTACTGCTTTATCATGTTTTCTTTATCATATACCTCGAAAAGCATCTTTTGATTGTTTACTCATTACATATCCAACATGTCCACATATAAACATTAGGGTATATACTTAAAATTTCATTATTTCAGCCAAACTTTGTTGGTCTTTACTCAATCCTTTTATTCGACATTGGGAATAACTCAATTATCATTGTATTAAACTGAGTACTATCAATGCCATGATTTTTGACTTTATGTTTTTAGAAATCTTCTGCCTTGTCAAAATTCATACCGATATAGCCATCTTTAATTCTGTTGAGCTCTATCTACTCCTTTATTGGCTACTCTTGGTAGTTCTTACTTCTTACTCAAGCACTCTTTTACAGACCATGACTCCTATCCATCCATTCAGCAATCTCAGAACAGATTCTCCTTAGCCTCATCTGAGGTTTCTTAGCTATATAGATTATTCTGAATTCAATCATCTTCCTTCCAATAATTCCCTTATTAACTAAACATCTTATCAATAGATGTCAAGGAATATAAGAATCAGAATGTTTATCCAAAAGTAATTCATTTTCTTCTTTCGAATTCAGTATGATGAAGGACACTTGTTTTATCTAATGAACTTAGGTTTAAAGGATCAGGAGTAAATCTATGATAATTCAACCGTCATCCAAAGGTTGTTAAGTTGCACGGTGGTCTGAATACATGGAAATAGAGGTTCTACAGCTCTTAACCTCATGGTTATAGGTTCTATCGAGTATATAATGCCATTGGTCGAGGCACTATAGGAGTAAATCTGGAGAAAGTTTTGGTACATCAATAAATCAGGTATAAATCGAAAAGATGCACACTCAATATGATTAAACATTTAACTGTTCATTCAGTTCATATCTCTGTTCATGTTGTCAATCATGAGAGTGGCTTAGATTGGTATGATCAGGACTAATACTAAAGAAACAATATCTATAACTCCAATTGACAGGTTGAATTGAGAAGGTATCCTGTTAAGACACGAGAATTTAAAATCAGGTATGTGCATCCTCTATAATCATAAGAGTAAGTTAATAATGCACCGCATCCTATATAAACCTATCTAGTTATATGGCCACAATAGATTTGATCCTTTGTTGAAAACTTTTGAGGCTTCATCTTCAGAAAATATTCCTCAACCCTTGTTGGATCATTCTGCCATGATCCAGCTATCGGTGGCTGATAAGGGTAAACACCTTGATACACTGCTTGTTGTGCACCAAGCTTTTACACTGGGGTGTGCATTACTGGGACTTGCTAAATGGTAGGCATTATTATAGCTAACATATGCTAGGGGTACAATGTTGCTACCAATTGATACCATACTTGGTTTGACCCGGAGGTATTGATGTAGCATTGGCAACTTGGATAGTGATTCACATAGCAACTTGCATAGTCGGTCTCATCTGTTGTTGCTCTTGTATTTTGTCGGGCGAAGTTTATTACAACTGTGGCCAAGGCACTTGGTAGTCCAGGTAGATTGGCTGGAGTGGCCTAGTTGTTCACTTCCTTTGATTTGCTCCAATCTGATTGTCATTATTTAGCATCTGCTCAGATGAGTTTTTAATACCCGTTCTCGACCCAGATAGTGGTGGGATCAAGTTGCAACATCTTCTTAATGCTTAGCGGGAAATGGATCAGCGTATGGTGGATCTCACTCTGAGTCTCTACATCACCCAGGAGTATAGCTTTATCTCCTTTTATAGTTACTCTCATTTTTGTGTATGGCCATTGTTCTCCTATCTCTATTGCATTCAGCCCGAGATCTTTCCCTTGACCTCTACAGGGATTTAGGCGTTACTAGTCATTTTTCTTCTTTCTCTATCATATATCGAGTTTCACATCTTGTGAGTACCAACTCGGTATTCCAATTTTTCTGTTTTACAGATGCTTCCTTCTTGTTACTGTACTATATCCTTTGTATACTTAGACAACTACCCGACTTATAGATCGTACCCTATATTATTTGTTTATCATGATACATTTAGATTTTCTTTTTCTGTCTGCGTATACATATGGTTCCACCTTTTATATGTACATTAATGTCTTGTTTAAGTTATTTCTCAACCAACACAGGTGTTTATGGTGTGTTTGTATTAAAGCTTTCAATTTATCCTAACTCAGTTCATGGACTATAGTGGAAGTATTCAAGTTTGATGGGCAAGGCCTGAGAGCACTGATACCAAGTTGTCACACCCTAATTTTAGACTAACCAGAATGGTGTGATGAATCGTCAATAAACCAACGGTTCAACCAGGATCTCGTATAGGCAATGCCAACCATGTTAAACCAAAACACATTCCACATTAATCAGAGATAATAAAGTAAATAGCGGAAGTCTTATTAATAATGAACTAAGATCTAATCATGATAAATAATTAATATTCCAGTTATCTTCAAGTAACCAAAACATAATTTAATACATATTACAAATATCTAAATACGAAAGTTAAACACTAAGCGCATCCATAATTGAAATGCTCACTTAACGAATCATAATAGTCCTCCACAGCTTGCTCATCCATAGCCGCCACCTGTTCATATATTGGTGTATCGACATAATCTTCAACCGTAATACCTGCAACATCAGAAACTAAAAAGAATTATGCGCGCGAGGGTCAGCTCTCCAACTTGAGCTTAGTGAGAAAACAAAACAATGCAACAAACATATGCATGCATTCAATTCATATCTTTGGTTTGGCTTATAAGTTTGCAATGTGCTATAGAAAGGTTTGGTGGCTGCCACACCTCTATACACGAGTGTGTGAAACTGCCCAATGGATCAAACACCATTTCCATCCCACATGCACCCATCATGGAATAGAGATAGAGCTAAAGTGTCCGGATCAAACACCGCATGACACTTCCCCTGATGTCCTACCCATACCAACACATAAGCTCCTATTGGCGAGGGTTTACAAACTGGGCTCGCAACTAACCAATCTTAATATCAAACAGTATATCCAAGGCCTCACCCCAGCATCCCTCAATACGTCCATAGAGATAGAGCTAAGGCCCCCCGGTAGAGTCAGAGACTACACGGTCCGAGACTACCTCCCTTGATGCCCTACGACGTAATAGTTCTGCTAAGGTAATTGCGATACGGCGATGTTAGCAAACAAGACTTGAGTAGAGATAGAGCTAGATTCTGGTGACTAGGATGAACCACAGTGTCACGTCCTCCCCCCCTAATGTTCCACTCGCATCAAGCATACTAACCACACACATACATTTACTTGCCTATTCCTAACATCTTCATCATCATCATGTTATAAATAAATAGAATTAAATATGCATGAGCAGTAATAGCAGAAATATTGGATGACATGTGAAATACACATTACAAGTATACAAGCATAGAATCATTCATGGCATTAGACTCAATAAGTAAAACAGCTTGTTATTAGCCAATTAGTTTAGGTCTTGTTCCCTCACCTTTGGTCGATGGTTGTTCCTCGTCGAAGCTTTGTAAATCACTTTTAGACCACTTGGAAACCTAAAAAATTTATAGATTTTAAATTAGAATTTATTTCCATTAATTCAGACTTCCAGAAGCTGAGTGGTCGCAGGTGCGGCTGCACTTGTGGTCTCAGTTTCTGCGACCATAAGGTGTGTGGTCGCAAGGTGTGGTCGCATATCATGCGACCATACATGCGACCACACCCTCCCTGAAACTTCCCCAACGGCATGTGGTCGATATGTGTGGACGCATATCATGCGACCATACATGGGACCACACCCTCCCTAGAATTTTTCTTGAGGACGTGTGGTCGATAGGTGTGGTCGCATATCATGCGACCACACATGTGACCACACCCTCACTGGAACTTTTCCGAGGGTGTGTGGTCAATCATATGTGCCTCGTGTGGTCGCATATCACATGCGACCACCCATGTGATGGTCGACTTTTCCACTCTCAACTCAATTCCTTCATGTTTTGATTCCTTGGCTTATCATCATGATCCTTCCTATGATTGCTCTATGGCTTAAAATTCATATTTTACACAATCCATCATCCTAATAGATTCCCTCCATGGATCTCTTAGAATTTGTCCATGGTTTGATGATTGGGTCTCACTTTGAATCACCATCTCTTCCATGATCTATTCTAGGTATTCAACTGATGTGGGGAATGTTTTCATACCTTAAACTTGTTGAAGATTCAGAGTTCTCTCTGAAATTCCTCATCTTAGTCTTCCTCTTTAATTCTCTTTCTCTTCCTCCTCTTCTCTTTCTCTCTCTTTCAGTTTGAGTTCTAAAAGGATAAAAGAGGCTAAGGAACGTCCTATATATAGAGGAAAACCCTCCATATAGAGTCCCACTTAGATTAGGAAAGAACCCCCTTCGGATTAGGAAGGTTTCCTAATCACGGAGTCAGTTTGACTTCGTGTGGTCGCACGTGGGGTCGCAGAACCCATCGACTACACATCCAAAATCTATGACCACACATCCCAGACTCCTGTGGTCGCATTATTCTGAGGTGTGGTCGACCACACCTGTTTAGGTATGCGACCACACACTCCTAATTAGAAGTTTTTGGGTTCAATTTCATACCTAGCCTTGTGGATTCTTCACGCACTTGGTCCACTTGGCCCGACCATGATAGGAAGACCGGTCACGACACGAGAATGTAAGGTTAAACCGGGGTCGTGGCGTGCAGGTCTTACACAAGACCCCAAACTAATTGGTTAATAATAAACTACCTTATGTGTGTGTGTTGAATGACTTGATTGTTCATATAACATGTCATCCAATATCTATTATATATTATTCATGCATATTTATTTCTTTTATGATGGTGATGATGAAGATAGACATGTGTTTATGTGTGGTTGGTATTTTGAGTGGAGAGGTTGGAGCCTTAAACCATTAACCATACTAATATTTTTGTATCGCTATTATCTTAGCATGCTTAATACGTTGCAGGGTATCAGGGAGAGTGCTGGCGGTGTTGTCCATAGCCTTACTGTTAACCTCTAGCTTTATCCCTGTTTCTTACTGAAGGATGCTGGGGTAAGGCCTTGGATACACTTTGGTGACATCTAAGATTGGTTAGTGACGAACCTAGTTTGCAAGCCCTCGCTAGTAGGGACATACATGCTGGTACAGGGTAGGGTATCAAGGGGGATGTTGATGGTTTGGTTGTAGCCTGTTATTGGGCTGTAACTATCTCTATCTTGTAGTGAATGTTGTGGGACGATGGTAATTTTTGTTGGAGCCTGACCATTGAGTGTGCACACACTCTCATATATAGAGGTGTGGTTGTAGCTTATCCTTACCATAGCACATAGCAAACTTAAACCAAACCAAATGATTAAATGCCACATCATGCATATTGCTTGTTGCTTGTATTGTTTCTCACTAAGCTAAGTTGTGAGCTCACCCTACGATATCATTTTCTTTTTAGTTTCTAATGATGCAGGTTATACTATAGACGACTACGTCAATGCACCTGCTGTTGGAAGAGTAGCAGCTATGAACGTGGAGACGATGGAGAACGAGCATGACTCTCATGCGAATGTCTCTATTGTGTCTATCTTTAGTTTTATTTTCATTCTTGGATTATGAACTTGTAATGAGCTATTTACTTATGTTTTGGTCAACATTTGAATAACTGGTTATTTAATTATTTATCACATTGGACTCTCAATTCATTATTAGTAAAGACTTCTACTATTAGTTATTCTGATTATGGTTAGTGTATGGTTTGATTGTTGGCACAATTCATTAGTGATCCTAGCTTGAGCTATTGATTTATTGATGGTTCATTTACACTTTTGGTTCGATCAGAATTGAAGTGTGATAACTTGGTATCAGAGCTCTTGGGCTCTGCTAATCAAACCTGAGTACATTAACCTATGTCTACAAATTGAGTTAGGATAATTAAAAACTTTAATACAAATACATAAACTTGAGCCCGTATGTTGGTTGAGACAAAGTTTAAAAAAGATCATAATGCAGAGTTAAAGGGAAAGAACCATGTATAAATAAATCATAATGTATCTAGACAAAATATAGGGTACAGTCCACAGGTTGAACAGTTACCCTAATCAAACAAGTAATAATAAAAGAAATAAAGAAGAAAATCATATCACT
Organism: Protea cynaroides; assembly: GCA_028583415.1. Classification (NCBI taxonomy): domain Eukaryota; kingdom Viridiplantae; phylum Streptophyta; class Magnoliopsida; order Proteales; family Proteaceae; genus Protea; species Protea cynaroides. The sequence continues at coordinate 71,630,476 of CM053272.1, read as the reverse complement.
GGACTGGCAGTGGAGCGAGTGCCTCCTCATCACTCCCGTAGTCCCGCTTATAAGCCTCTTGGAGCCAATGTACCTTATTCTGTGTGGCCTAAAACTTTGAGCAAGCTCTACTACACGTCGATCTATCTCCCACTAAGTCTCTCGGATCTCTAGCAGCAGTGCCATCATCAGATCCAAAAACTGAGAAGGTCTAGCCACCGGTATGGGCTATGGTGCCGGATGGGGGATATCATCTACATCCATGTGTAAGTCCTCCCCTACACCTTCAGCTGCTACTGCATCAACTACTGCTATGGCTACTGCCCTTCTCAGAGGCTGCTGACAAGCCTCTGACTCCTCATCACTACGGATGACATCGTGCAGACCCATCTTGTAAATGGTCTCATAGTCTAAATCGACCATCATCGTCTCCTCGTATATCCGCTCTCCCTCCATATCTATACCAAGATGATCCAGGAGAGTAGTGATCATACGGCCATAGGGTAGGTTGCCCTTCAGTCTAGGCATCGTGGCATGGTGTATAGTCCTAATGATGATGTAGGGCAAGCACACATCTTACCAAGTGGCCACATAGAAAGTGAGGTACTGGATCAGCTATAATACCTCGTTGTAGTGACTGCTCTGTGGCAGGATGTTGTGCTAGATGATGGGGCAATGGATGGGGGGAAGAGGATGTAGGTTGACCGCCTTCATCACCTGGTGGCCACCCTACATGATCTGACTCCATATTATGCCGTGAAGCTCCTCAGATAAATATTTACGCTCCTTCGGTGCCCAGTAAAAGAGCACGCCAGCATTGGAGATGCCTAACAAATCTGCCAGCTCTTGGGTGTTAAAAGAGATATCCACACCCTTCACTCTGCTGGTAATGTGGAGCTCCCTACCTCTGTTAAAGATATTGGGGTTGCCCTCCAGTTGTAAGTTGTAGTAAAACTACTTCACCAAGTCTGGACGGGTGGCTACTTGGTACTAAGTCACTGGCAGTCAACCCAGAGAGCCAAATGCAGACTCTACATCAAACCTGTCCAACTCCCGCATGTTCACAAACCACCCCATCTCTACACTCTTACCCTGGAACCAAGGATATAGAGCTTGTACCTCTGCTAAATGAAACTGGTGCCCATCAAATAGTCTGATGGGTGGGGGTGAACCTCGAGAACTAGAAGGACCAACATTCTTGGCAGCTGCACAATGTCTAGACATGATGGACCTGTAAGAATTAAAAAAAAATAAACAAGTATTAGTAAAAAAATTTAGAAATTTCGATAGCATAACTGCGTAAAATGGGCAAAAGCCTCGAACTCCCCCAATTCATGGACATGAAGACTTACATCAAGGGGAAAACATACAAACAAGTCCAACAATCAACCAATTGAACAACAATTGAAAGAATTTAAGAAAAATTTCGAACTTGAGATTTTTCCCTGAAACCTAGGGCATAAATTCGAAAATTTTGGGGTTTTTGATGAACCCACCGATGAAACCCCAAATTGTTCAAGGGCTTTCATTCATTAAGGCCCCAATACCAATCCTAAGCAAAGAAATAACATTTCCTACTGTCGAAAAAACTTTAATAGAAGAAAAATGAGAAAAAGGCATTGAAACCCTAATCATTTACCCAAAAGAGAAGGTAGAAGGGAAGGAACCTACCTCTGGGATGATGCCGCCCATGTGGAACAGAAAAAATACTTCAAAATTTGTCTGGAGGGACTATAGCAACTCACTGGCACCGCGTTGGGTCAGAGACAAGAAAGAGAGCAAGAAAGAAAGTAAAGAAATGACCCAACTCGTGGGTTCAAAAAGGCAAATTTTGATTGTTCGGTCAGACTTTTCAATTCTTAAAGTGGACTGGGTAGTCGACCGGACACTTTCAGGAAGTATCTTAGAGTTTGTCTGGATTGATGTCCAGCATGACTAATTGACAGACCGGATAGCTGACCAGACAACATTTTCAAATTGATCAAATATGTCTAGTAGACTGACTGGTAGGTCAAAATATCTTAAACATGGGACCGGTCAAGGGCGATCGGATAATTTTATGCTTATATATGTTATGCTGCTCAGTTTCATTGGGATTTTCATGCACTATGTGAGACTAACCCTGTAAATTGTCGATATATTGCACATTTGTCTCATGCATGTTGGCCCTACAGATTTCCTTGACAGCGGTAGGCTAAAATGGCAGGCCGTACCCGTAAAGGCAGTCCAAGGGGCTGTAGCCTAACTCCACCACCACTTGGATCAGGAACGGGTAATGAGAACCCAACTAAGTAGACACCGAATAATCAAAACCCGATGGAAGCAAATCAAGGGACAAACGTTCAGGCCATACAGTACCCTCTACCTAGACCACTAGGGGATTTGGCCATGGTCGTAACCAACCTAGCCCATCAAGTGCAATAATAGCATCGGATATTGATGGAATTGCGAGTTACATTGGGAACAAACATACCTACCATTGCCAATACTACACCAGCACCACAAGGACATACTAATGCAGCACTAGTTGGCAGTAACACCATTCCTACAACCCAACAGCAACAACCATAAATTCCAGTACTAAACACCCTAGGGTAGTACCAGGGTGAATATCAAGGCGATTATCAAGGTGGTTACCTATACCAACCACCAACATATGGAATGGGCTCTAAGACAGAATTATCTGACAAGATTAGTGGAATGGTTTATGAAGATGAAGCCCAGACCATCTCAGACAAGGGATCGAACCCATTATGGCCAGCATAGTGGATAGACGAATTGGAGAAGACCTTTTGGATGATGGTCATAATAGAAGAAGAAAAGATACTGTGCTCCACCTACATGCTGAGGGAAGGTGCAAACCACTGGTGGAGATCCACTCACACCTATCTACTGACCAAGCACACTTAGGTAACATGGGATATACACGGAGGCATTCTTTGAGAAGTACTTCCCTAGAAGTTTTAGAGACCAAATGGAGTGAGAATTTCTGAGTATGTACCAGGGGCAAATGACTATGGACGCATAACAACAGTGGTATGAAGAACTACTATTCTTTACCCCTACCAGCATGCAAGAAGAAGATACAAAAGACCCCACGGTTTACTATGGGGCTAAGGGTAGTATCCGTGAGCATGTGATGGATCTAGAGAAGAAGTTATACAATGAAATAGTGCAAATAGTTCTAGTTCTGGAGTCCAGTCAGAAGGAGAGCTTCTTCGCTCAGAAACGTGGACTGAAAAGGCTTAACAATGATATGTCGACTGGAGAAAACTCAAAGCCTTTCAGACCATTCAGGCCATTGAAAACTACTAAACCAGCCAAGGCTACCTCAACCAATGCACAACAAGAGGGTGGTCAAGCTAGAAATATCAAGTGCTACAACTGCAACCAGATGGGGCATTATGCAAAGATATGCCCTTAACCTAAGAAGCAGTTGCCTCAAAGAAAGGTGTACGCTGTGACCTTTAAAGATGCAATTGCATCGCCTAATGTGGTTACAAGTATGACCTAACTTTTATTTACAATACACTTGTGTGAGCATGTATACTAAACATAGGTAAAACTACATCAACTATATTTATTGCTAGTGTACCTTCCAGAGTTCTCTTCAACTCTGGGGCCACCCATTCTTTTTTGTCTGTCTCATTTGGGAAGAGATTGGGCGTACCTATCAGACTTTTAGACTAGAAATTATTAGTATGATCTCTTTTGAGACTATAGGTAGTTAGATGAATGTTACAGACCGTGTTTGATTCGTATTGATAGACGAGATTTGGATGCAAACCTAGTTCAGTATGAAATGGAAGACCTTGACGTTATCTTGGTGATGGACTGGTTGGCCCAACATTCAGCGAAGCTGCTATGTGCTGAAAAGTAGTTGTCATTCAAGGTCAAAGACGGCACAAAATTTGATTTCACTAGAAGCAAATTGCCTAGGAAGCGAAAGTTTTTACTTTCTGCACTCAAGGCGAAGAGGTGCCTTGAGAAGGGTGGAATCGATTACGTCATGTCTGTGGTGGATGTTACTGCTGAAGCACCACGAATGGAAGACATCGATGTAGTACGGAAGTTTCCTGATGTGTTTCCAGAAGACCTACCTAGGTTGTCACCTGATCGAGTAACTGAGTTGATGATAGATCTCCTACCAGGGTTGGCACTAGTGTCTAAGGCACTCTATCGAATGGCTTCAACAAAGATGAAGGAACTAAAGACTCAACTACAGGAGCTATTGGACAAATGTTTCTTACGACCGAGTATATCACCATGGGGAGCACCAGTGTTGTTCGTAAAGAAGAAGGGTGGCAGTGTTCACTTGTGCATTGATTATCAAGAATTAAACAAGCTTACCATCAAGAACTGACATCTTTTGCCTCGGATCGATGATTTATTTGACTAGTTGCAAGGTGCAAAGGTATTCTCCAAGATCAACCTTCGGTCAGGTTATCATCAGCTGAAGATCAAGGATGGTGACATTCTTAAGACAACATTTAGAACCAGCTACGAACACTATGAGTTTTTGGTTATGTCATTCGGATTGACCAATGCCCCTACATCATTTATGGAGCTTATGAATCGAGTGTTTCATGATATTTTGGACACTTCGGTCATAGTCTTCATAGACAACATATTGGTTTACTCTAAGGACAACGAGACTCATGCAACACATTTTAGAGCAGCCTTACAGCAACTGAGAAGGGAAAAGCTTTACGCCAAGTTCAAGAGGTGTGAGTTCTGATTGAATGAAGTGACTTTCTTGGGTCACGTAATGTCATCAGAAGGAATAAAAGTAGATCCTAACAAGATCGAAGTAATTATAGGGTGGAAAGCACCTAAGAACGTTGCAGAGATAAGAAGTTTCTTGAGATTACTTGGCTACTATAGGTGATTTGTGGATGACTACTCATGGATCGTAGTACCTCTTACCAAGCTAACCAAGAAAGGGGAGAAGTTTGTTTGAACTGACAAGTATGGAGAGTGTTTGCAGACTCTGAAATCAAAGTTGTTATGGGTTCCCATCTTGACCATTCCTGCACTAGGGCAACCATTCACTCTCTATACGGACGCCTCCGGATTGGGTTTAGGGTGTGTTTAAATGCAAGGGGAATAAGTGATTGCCTATGCCTTAAGGCAACTGAAAGAGTACGAAAATAATTACCCTATACATGACTTGGAATTAGCAACGATGATTCATGCAATTAAAACTTAGAGACACTACTTGTACTATGAGAAATTTCACATCAAGTCAGACTACAAAAGCCTCACCTACCTCTTTACTTAGAAAGGGCTGAACATGAGACAAAAAAAGGTGGTTAGAATTGCTGAAGGATTATGACTGTGATATTCAGTATCATCCAGGCAAGGCCAATGTAGTAGCTGATGCATTGAACAGAAAAGGAATACTGAAGCCAGAGGGAGGACCTAGTTTAAACATTGCTCTGTGTTACACGGTGTCAACTTCAGAAAAGGATGAAGTGCAACACGAACTAGGTACTCTGGATGACCTGATAGAGTAAGGGTTGATTCATAAGTTTTCACTTATGTTTGCCACACTTAATATTCAGCCAGATCTGATGGACAAAGTGAAAGTAGTAATAATTCTACAAGATCCATATCTAAGGACAGTGTAAGAGGACTTAGAGTAAGGTAAACCCTACCCTGACTTTACCTTGGATGCCGATAAGATACTCAGAACAAAGACAGGTTTTGAATTCCTAAAAGTGAAGATTCAGACCTCAGATACAGAATAATGATAGAAGCCCATTCTACCTTAATTTAGTCCTTTTATGATTTGGTTTCTCTTGTTCGTTATGCCGTGTACACTACCATCCATGATTCGAACCTGTAAACATTAGTCTACATGGTACAAAACTTCACCAATATTGGTAATGGATATTCTTTCCTTAGATTTGATTATAAAGACATCATCACTACCACATAGAGAACCACTAATGGCTAGGGATGCTATGTTATACTGGTATTATGTATGTCCATCAAAATCCATTAACTGAATCTTATGTTGTGGCCTCTACAAATAAACTTATAGTCAAGGTAGCGAATACTTACAATGATTCTATTCTTCCGATTCCCTCCACTGAGCGTGCAATGTCGGAGGACGGCGGTTCCTTTTCTCCTCCTACCTTTCTGTACTCTTCTTCTTCTCTTTTCTTTTCCTTTCTCTCTCTCTTGGGTGGTATTCAGAGGAAAGATTCTCCTTCTCTTCTCTTCTTCTTCTTCTTCCTCTCCTCTCTTTCTCTCTTTTCTCTCTTCCTTCTCTTCTCCTCAGATTCGTGCGTCAGAGTTTCTTTTCCCCAATCCCTTGGTCTTTGGTTTGATTTGGTTAGACTAAGAGATTAATATCGGTTTACATGGTAAAAGATTGATTTTGGGATCTCCATGAAACCAAAATGGAAAGAATTGAATATCTCTCTCCTTCCCATCCATAGATAGACCCAACGTGATAGGCCTTCCATGCTAGGAGAACGTTTGAATTCAAATAGATAAGTCTATGATCAAACAATCACTAACCAGATTCGCGCTAGAGGTGCGGCTGCACTGCGTGCGGCTAGTGCATAGCACACCACCTTTTTCCTAGCCAAATGTCACACCCCAATTCTAGTAGAACTAGAAGTGTGAATGGATCATCAATGAACCAACGGCTCAAGCTAGGATCACTAATGAACCGTGCCAACAATCAAACCATACATTTAACCATAATCAAAATAATTAAATAATAGCAAAAGTCTTTATTAATAATGAATTGAGAGTCTAATGTGACAAATAATTAAATAACTAGTTATTCAAATGTTGACCAAAACATAAGTAAATAGCTCATTACAAGTTCATAATCCAAGTATAAAAATAAAACTAAAGATAGACATAATAGAGATACTCGCATGACGAGTCATGCTCATTACTCCGTCGTCTGCACGTCTATAGCTGCTATTCTTCCAATAGCAGATGTATTGATGTAGTTGTTCACAATATAACCTACATCATAAAAAATTTAAAAAAAAAATGATATCGTGGGGTGAACTCACAACTTAGCTCAGTGAGAAACAAAACATGCAGTAAGTAATATGCATGATGTGGCATTCAATCATTTGGTCTGGTTTAAGTTTGCGATGCCCTATGATAAGGATAGGCTACAACCACACCTCCACACACGAGAGTGTAAGTACACCCAATGGTCAGGCTCCAACCAAAACCGTCATCACCCCACAATACTCATTACAAGATAGAGATAGAGCTAGAGCCCAATGGCAAGCTATAACCAAACCATCAACACCCCCCTTGATCCCTACCTTGTACCAGTACGTATGCCCCTACTGGTGAAGGCTTGTAAATTGGGTTTGTCATTAACCAATCCTAGATGTCACCAAAGTGTATCCAAGGCTTTACCATAGCATCTTTCAATACAAAACAGAGATAAAGCTAGAGCTTAACGGTACGACTATGGCCAACATCACTAGCACTCCCCCTGATATCTTACGATGTACTAAGCACCCTAAGGTAACAACAATACGATGATGTCAGTATGGTAAATGGTTTGAGGCTCTAACCTCTCTCTACTCAATACACTAACCACATACAAACATATGCCTATCCTCATCATCATCATCATAAAAGAAAAAATATGCATGGACAACATATAACATATATTGGATGACATGTTATATGCACAATTAGGCCATTTAACGCACATATAAGGTAGTTTATTATTAACCAATTAATTTGGGGTCTTGTCGCTCATATGTCGAGTGATGTTGACTCTCTCCAAGACCTTGGAAGTAGCTTGATTTGATTATGAATCCTAGACAATTAATAGAATTAAATTAGGGTTCTATTTTGATAATTTTATAGTGATTAGACTCACTGTCTGGACTGGCAATTAGTCATGCCAGACATTGTTCGGTCGGCTGTCTGGTATGGCATAATGTTCAATAGGACACCATACAGGAAAACCCTAAGACAATTCCCTAGAGGGTCAGGTGGCTTATCCGGTCCCACACTGGGTGCTTCCGAATAACTAGATCAGACGACCTTCAAGGTGTCACACCCCAATTCCGGCTGAACCAGAAGTGTGAGTGAACCGTCTTTAAAACCACGTCACACCATGATGTCAATAGACCATGTCAACAAACCATTCCAAGCAGTCTAACATAATCAGAGAGTAATAAATAGCAGCGAAATTAGTAGATAAATGAACTGAGCTCTATATGGTAAATAAAATAATTATCCAAATTATTCCATCATTCACAAACTTAAATAATAAAATACTACAAAGTATTGTTTTAAATTAAATCATCTCTAAAGGAAAACACAGAATGAGCACTCGCATGATGCGTCATACTCGTCCTCTACTATCTGTGCGCCAATGGCAGCGACTGTACCGTACGTTGGGGCAGTCATGAAGTCATCAACTGTGTACCCTGCATCAAAATCTGAAAAGAAAGAATATATATTCGGGTGAGCTCACAACTTAGCTCAGTAAGTACAAAACCAATGCAACATACAAAATGCATGAGATAACATTACAATTTGGGTCAGGTATAACTTGTAAAATGCTATGATAAGGTTTGGCGGCCACCGCACCTCCATGCACGAGAGTGTGAGCACACCCAACAGTCAGGCAATAATCCACACTACTACTGTTGCCCCACATCACTCACTCCGATATAGAGATAGAGCTAGAGTTTGGCGGTCAGGAAACAATCCACACTACCGCGTCCTCGTCCTCCCCTTGACCCTACACCGTACCAATACCTAAACCCCTATTGGCAAGGGCTTGTAAATGGGTTCCATTTCTAACCAATCCTATATGTCAATACAGTATCTATGGCCCTACCCCAGCACGGCTCCCTACGACATAGAGATAGGGATCGAGTCTGGTGGAAAGGTTGAACCACAATCCCACGTCCTCCCCCTGATACCCTATTCGTACCAAGTCCACTAAGGTAGACAGCGATACGAAAAGGTGTTAGTGTGAGGATATATCCAGGGCTCCACTCCCCTTCACATTCCACACACTAACTAAAACATCCACATGCCTAAACAACCAAAATCCTAGCATATGAAATGCATGAACAGATAATAATAATTTAAACAACTAAAATGACATATGAAATGCACAAACACCAGACAATAAACACAGATACAAATTAATTACAACGGTTTACTGTTATTTGGTTATTTAAGGTTTGGGGTCTTGTCCCTTACTTGAAGCGTGATAACAAGTCCGCTCTGTGTCACAGGGCCTACTCACGCTGTCTACGGGTCCTACATAATCATCCACATAGGTTAGAATTTAAATTATTAGGGTTACAGTTGGTCAGAACCAAGTCTGGCCAAGCATACAGGCTTTGGTAGACATACCGGTCGTGGTACCGATCTCACGCAATATGTCCTGCGGTATGTATACCGGTCTCACTCAGAGCGAGACCGGTATGCGCCTGCGATATATACTGCAGGCCCATACCGTAGGACCTTTCAGTCCAATCGGTATGTCCTGCGATATGTACCGCAAGGCTATACCGCTGGACTTAGGTCCAGCCGGTATGTCCGGCGGTATATACCGCAGGACCAATACCGCAGGACTTATTGTCCAACGGTTAGGTCTAACGGTTTGGGTTCGAGAGCCCGATCTCAGATCTCCCTCCCCCGTCGGTCATCGACTTGGTTTCTAGGGTTTTTTTTTCTAAACCATTTTAAGGTCCAAATATTCGTTTAACCTTCTAGGTTTCGACTATAACGTCGCATCATTCCCAGATTGGATCTTAATGGAAATTAGGGTTTTTTTGGGGTTCTAGGATTTTGGATGGTTGCGTCGTTTCACGGCTCCGATCCAAAATCTTATCATTACTAAAAGGGTTGAGCACTTACCGGTGTTTGTCGGATGACGGCGTGCTCTTCCAACGGAAAATCCCTCTTCTTGAGTGGTCTCCTCCCTCTTTGCTCCTTCTCAGATCTCTTCCAGACGGCTAGGGTTTGATAAGGTTTGAAAGGATCATAAGAGGGTTGGGAGGCATATATTTATAGTGGGAGACCGTTCTAGGAAGGTTTCCCACGGTTAGAAACTTTCCAAAATTTTGACTCGGAGTGTGGGACCCACTAGAGTCCGCCTCCAGCCGTTAGTGCACATACCGGTCGCACATACTGGTCTCACTGAGTGAGACCGGTACTGAGACCGGTATGTAAAATTTACATTTTTACACATCGTTTCTCATACCTGGATCTCGTGGTTCGTCACCCGGCCTTACCTTCTGGTCTGGTTATGATTGGGAGACCTGATACAATGTAAACCATGGTGAAACTGAGTTTTCAGATCACGGTTCTTACAACTCTACCACCCTTAAAAGAAATTTCGTCCCTGAAATTTGCAAGTAGGTCTCACAATTCCCCTACCCTTAAAAGAAATTTCATCCCCGAAATTGAACGTACCTTCAGAGTCGAAAAGATGAGGGTATTCTTGTCGCATTGCATCCTCCTCCTCCCAGGTGATTTCTTCTACATCCTGACTCTTCCAAACTACCTTAACGTAGTGTATAGCTTACCTTCGAAGCTATTGTATCTTTTGACTGATTAATTTGATTGGTACCACCTCGAAGGTCAAGTCTTCTGTCAAATCTGGGGGCTCTGCAACCAGGATATGCGAAGGGTCTCTCACGTACTTCTTCAGTAAGGATACGTGGAAGACGTTGTGGACATTAGACATCGCTAGTGGCAATGCAAGTTGATAGGCCACTTTGCCACATTGGGACAAAATCTCATACGGTCCCACATATCTAGGACACAATTTTCCTTTCTTTCTGAACCGCTTTAGGCCTCTTACTGGTGACACCTTCAAAAACACTTTATCACCAACAGTGAATTCGAGGTCTCGGCGCCTGTTATTAGCATAGTGCTTTTGACGCACTTGAGCTGTCTTTACTCGGTTCTTGATTTGATCCACTGCCTTGCAAGTTTCCTCCACAAATTCTGGTCCTATGATCTGTCTTTCTCCAACCTTGTCCCATAACAATGGTGTCCGACATTTCTTACCATACAAGGCCTCATATGGGGCCATCTGGATTGTAGCCTGGTAGCTATTGCTATAGGCAAACTCGATGAGTGGAAGCTTCTCATCCCAAGCCCCCTTAAAATCGATAGCACATGCTCGAAGCATATCTTCTAGGATCTGGATGGTCCTCTCTGACTGACCATCTGTTTGAGGGTGGAAGGTTGTGCTGAACTTTAGTTTCGTTCCCATGGCCTTCTGTAGTCCCTCTCAGAATTTTGATGTGAAGCGTGGATCTCTGTCTGATACTATACTCTCTGGGACACCGTGGAGTCTAACAATATTTTCTACATATAACTTTTCCAGCCTTTCCATGGTGTATTGCGGTCTGATCGGGATAAATCTTGCAGTCTTGGTGAGGCAGTCTACAACTACCCAAACTGCATTCACTGACTTCGGAGTCATAGGTAGACCAGTGACGAAATCCATGGTAATACAATCCCATTTCCATGTTGGCTCAGGTAATGGTTGCAATAATCCTGCGGGCCGCTGTCTTTTTGCTTTGACTTGCTGACAATTTAGACATTGAAATACATATCTAGCCACATCTGCCTTCATACCCCTCCACTAGTACAACCTCTTTAGGTCATGGTACATCTTTGTGCTCCCAGGATGTACTGAATATGGAGTGGAGTGAGCTTCCAACATGATTCGATTTCTGATTTCCAGGTCCTCATTCTCAGGTATGCATAACCGTCCATGATATCTGAGTACCTTGTCTACATCCAAGGTGAAATCAGGATTGGCTCGACCCTTTTCCAAATCTTCTTGCACTGTCCTGAGGTATGGGTCCTATAGGACTGCTGCTTTTATCTCCTCTTTCAGGTCAGGCAAAATCTTCAGTGCTGCAAACATAAGAGTGAACTTGTGTATCAACCCTTGCTCAATTGGATCATCTGCTGACTTTAATAAGAGCTGTTCTTCATTCTCTGATGAGCCAGAAACTATAGCACACAAAGCTGCATTTGTACTTAGGCCTGCTTCGGGGTTCGATGCCCATATCCTACTCAGAGCATCAGCTACAATATTTGCTTTACCAGGATGGTACTGAATGTCGCAGTCGTTGTCCTTGAGCAGTTCTAACCACCTCCTCTGTAAGACCCACACTCAATGAACCCGATATAAACCTTGATTTTATGTCGTAACAGGTCTTTCGATCATCACCGGGCCAGACGGGACGAGCGGATGACAATCAGGTACGAAATCGGACCAAACATACCAACTTAAGTATGAATTTTATTCATACCGGTAGATGGTACTGGTCTATGGTACTGGTCGACAGGTATAGTCTGTGCAGCAGACTACCAAGATCCAAAATTGGATCTCTGTGGGTCCCACTTTCCTAATTATGAATCCTAAAACTTTCTTAATCCTAAGAGGCTTTCTAAACCTATTTCCTAACCTATTTAAACCCCTCTAAACCTCCTAGAATCCCTTCTATTGATCCTCACAAACCCTAGAGAGGAGAAGGTGATTGGAGATGGAGAAGGAGCTAGGAAGAAGAAGGAAGAGCCGTCGTTTCCATTCGATGAAGCACACCTTACGCCGGTCGATGGTAAGTGTTTAAACCCTCCCTCTCATTATGACTCTAGGATGGTTGGGTTGCCTGGATCAATACCATGCAAAGCAGGTATTGACCTAAACCCTACTTTACCGTCAAACCCTAATTTAGTCGTTAAACCCTAGATTCGAGTTCTATGATGAATATCATCAAAACTAGACCTGAATAGAGTTGGAAACAACTCTAACTCAAAACTCAGACTTAGAATGTGTAGGAGAAACCCTAGAATTAATAGAGAGTGATTGACAGCAGTCGAGAAACTGGATGTATGGTCTTTTGGAGACATACCGGTCGACCATATCGGTCGCACCCCATGCGATCGATACCACGATAGGTACCTCTCGGGGAGTGGCCTGTGGGGACCGGCTAACCATACCGGTCGCAGGTTTTCCAACAGTGCTGCGACCGGTACATGCGACCAGTCAGCTCTGTGAGTGTATTTTTGTAACCTCGTTGGTTTTCGACCAACGTAAACCCTAAGAAACTATTCTAATTGAACCCTAATATCATGTAGGACTTTGTGATAGCACGTTTGGATCTTGCGACGTAGAGCAAGCTATCAAACGAGCATCAGATAAGGGAATCGGACCTAAACCCTAATAATTAATGGACAGTAAACCGTTGCTAATAACCTTGAATCTTTGGTATGATGTTTGTGCATTCTCACATGTCATCTGTTATTTTTAGTTATTATATTTGTTCATGCATATTCCATATGCTAGGATGTGATTGTTAGGCATGTGATTGTTTTCGTTAGTGTGTGGAATGGGAAGGGCCTGGGGTCTGGGATCATTCCTCACACTACCTTTTCGTAGTATTCTATCTTAGCATGCTTGGTGCGGGTAGGGCATCAGGGGGAGGACGTGGTACTGTGGTCTCCGGCTTGGCCACTAGACTCTAGCTCTATCTCTATGCCGTAGGGAGTTATGTTGGGATAGAGTCTACTTACGTATTGTTCTGTCTTAGTATGCTTGGTGTGGGTAGGGCATGAAGGGGAGGTCGTGGCACTATGGTCTCCGGCCTGGCCACCACGCTCTAGCTCTATCTCTATGCCATAGCGAGCTGTACTGGGATAGAGCCTACAGTGATGACATATAGGATTGGTTAGTTGCGGGTCCAGTTTGCAAGCCCTAGCCAGTAGGGGCTTATGTATTGGTATGGGTAGAGCATCAGGGGAGGTAGTGGATGCCTTAGCTCTATCTCTATTCCATGATGGGTGCATGTGGGTCGGCAGCAGTGTGATCTATTGTGTGATGCTACACACTCGTGTATAGAGGTGCGGTGGCCGCCAACCCTTTCTATAGCACATTGCAAACTCAAATCAGACCACGGCATAAAATGATTGTTACTCATGCATATAATATTGTTACACTGTCTGATTGTCTTACTGAGCTAAGTTGTGAGCTCATGCTTTGTATATACACTGTTTTTAGATGTTGATGCAGGCTACACGGTGGACCGCTATATGAAAACTCTGACGTATGGAGGTGTTGCTACTCTGGACGTACAGGCAGGAGAGGACAAGCATGACGCTTCATGCGAGTGCCCTTTTTGTGTGTACTTTTAATTTTATTTTATTTGTTTCAGTTATTTTTAAAATGATGTAAAGATATTTAATTACGTTTGGAATTTGGATAATTGAATACTTATTTAAATTTATCAATAGAATACTCAGTTTATTTATTTAAAGACTTCCGCTGTATTTATTATATTCTGATTGTGGTTATGTGCAATGGTTTGTATGAGTGGAAATAGCCTTATTGAGATCCTGGTGTCAACCATTGGTTCAGTGAAGGTTCACTCACACCATTCTGGTTGGTTCAGAATTAGGGTGTGACAACTGGCCGCCAACCCTTTCTATAGCACATTGCAAACTCAAACCAGACCACAGCATAAAATGATTGTTACTCATGCATATAATATTGTTACACTGTCTGATTGTCTTACTGAGCTTAGTTGTGAGCTCACCCTTTGTATATACACTATTTTTAGATGTTGATGCAGGTTATGTCACACCCCAATTCCGTACTGTTCAGAATGGTGTGATGAACCGCTAATAAACCAACGGTTCAACCAGGATCTCTAATAGGCTATCCCCGCGTTATCCAAACTTACACGCGTCCACAATCATAATCAGAGTAAATACACAATAGCGGAAATCTTATAAATAAATGAACTGAGAACTAAGATGATATTAATAATTTAGTAGAAAATTATTCTGTATCAACCGAGACATAAGTAAATATCAATACAAGTCTTTAATAAATCCAAATAAAGAAACCTATAAAAATATCTAATCAAATACACACGAGTTGCACTCGCAAGAGGAGTCGTGTGTATCATCTTCAGCTCCAGCATCTATTGCTGCTATATTCCCGCCGCAGACGCGCTCATATAATCTTCGACGTGTAACCTGCATCATCAACTAAAAATATTCGGCGTCGGGGGTGAGCACACAACACGGCTCGGTGGTAGCCAAAACAATGCAACAATACATATGCATGCAAAAGTCAATTTATATCTTTGGTCCGGTTTATAGTTTGCAATGCGCAATAGAAGGTTGGGTGGTCAAAGGTTAACGTTTATTGACACCGCCTCTATACACAGGGTATGGAAGCCCGTCCGAAGGTTAACGTTTATCGTCGTCCCCATCCACCCTACCATAACATTATACAACAAAGGTTAACGTTTATTGCTATATAATGCTATACTTATACGTAAGCCCCTGTTAGCGAGGGCTTGCAAACTGGGCTCGCTACTAACCAATCCTAATGCCAAACAGTGTATCCAAGGCCTCACCCCAAAGTCCCTCGAACATCCATAGAGATAGAGCTAAAGCCCCCCGGTAGAGTCGAGACTACAAGGACCGAGACCACCTCCCCGATACTCTACGACATAATAGTTCGCTAAGGTAATGGCGATCGACAATGTCAATGCACAAGACTTGAGTTAGAGATAGAGCTAAAGTCTTTGAGACCCGCCAAAGGTTAACGTTTATTGCGTTTCATCACACCTTCCCCGATACTCGCTCATCAAATACATCAACCACACACATACAAGCACATGCCTATTCCTATCATCATCATCATCATCGTGTTACAAACAATAAAGTAAATATGCATGAACAAGTAATAGAAATATTGGATGGCATCGTATGCACATTACAACATATTCGCATAGAATCAAACATAGCATAGGACTCAAGAATAGAAAACAGTTTATTATTAACCAATTTAGTTTGGAGTTAAGGTTCCTCACCTTGGCTTGCTAAAAGATACTTTTTCATGCTTTAAAATCACCTTTATACTGTTATTATATTGCTAGCAAACCTAACAAAGTCGATAGAATTTAATTAGAATTAATTCAGAATTTAAAACCATTCTGTCAACTGAGGGTCGATGCTAGGGTCGATGCTAGGGTCGTGGGTCTATCGACCCTCCCCTCATTCTGAACTTCCCGAATGCGAGGGTCGTGGTCGAAACACCTGGGTCGGATGGTTATCGACCCTCGGTGCGACCCTCGATGCACTCCGGTCCAATTTCTACTTTTAAATCCACTCTTCGTGTTTGGGGTCCTATGGCTTGCTTCCTACATTCATTCAACGTCATTCCATGGTCTAGAACCATGTATAATCCCATCCAAATAGTTTTCATGCATCATCCTTGGTTTTCCATGAAAACCTAACCATGAATGGATGGTTTGGGTTTCTCCGAAATCCTACACTCAACCATATCTAACCTAAGGTCTGTAGAAACTCATGGAATTAGTATCCATACCTGAGAAGATTACTTTTCTCTGCAATTCTTCTCCTTTTTGCTAAGTCTTCCTCCTTGTCTCCTTTCTTCCTCTTTTCCTTCTTCTCTCTTTCTCTCAATTCAATTAGGGTTGTGAAAGGAGTGAAAATGGCTTACGGACGTCCTTTAAATAGAGTAGGAATGTCCTATAATAGTCCCATTGAGATTTGGAAAGAATCCCAATTGAAAATTAGGAAATTTCCTAATTTCTATATTCGTGGAAACCGGGGTCGATGGGAGGGTCGATGTCCCGTCGACCCTAGGGTCTTTAGCGTCCGACCCTCCCTTCAAATCCGAGGGTCGACATTCGTTTTGGGAGGTCCGATCCTACTTGGCTGGGTATGCGACCCTCCCCTAAAATTAAGTATTTTTGGGTCGATTTATACCTGGGATCTCGATCTCCATTACGCCCTTGGTCCACTTGACTCGACCATGATGGGTAAACCTGGTTCAAGGTGGTAAAACCGGGTTAGTTTGACACGGGTCTTACAGGTTACACGGTGGACGGCTATATGAATGCTCCGGCGTATGGAGGTGTTGCTGCTCTAGACGTACAGGTAGGAGAGGACGGGCATGACGCTTCATGCGAGTGCCCTTTCTGCGTGTACCTTTGATTTTATTTTATTTGTTTCAGTTATTTTTAAAGTGATGTAAAGATATTTAATTACATTTGGAATTTGGATAATTGAATACTTATTTATATTTATCAATAGAATACTCAGTTCATTTATTTAAAGACTTTCACTGTATTTATTATATTCTGATTGTGGTTATGTGCAATGGTTTGTATGAGTGGACACGGTCTTATTGAGATCCTGGTGTGAACTGTTGGTTCAGTGACGGTTCACTCACACCATTCTGGTTGGTTCAGAATTGGGGTGTGACAACTTGGTATCAGAGCTATCAGGCTCTGTCCAACATACCATATTGTACTTAACTAAGTCGATGAACTGAGATAGGAAAAAATTAAAATCGTTAATAAGAACACACCTTAAGCATTGCTTGATACCTGAGACTATATAAGAAAGAGCATAACATACCATACTAAAAACATGGAATTAATAATTACACATGCTCTAGATAGGCAAAAACCATAAATTACTATTAAAACATTCAAGAGTGATAAGTTCAAAGTGCTACAGGGTACGGTCCACAAGCCGGACAGTTACCCTGTTATATAACAATACTGTGAAGAGAGAGAAAAATAAGAAGACAATCATGGGGTAGGGGGCCTAGGAGGAATAGGGTCGGCAATATCATAATCCCGCTCGTAAGCGACCCTAAGCCAGTGCACCTGATCCTGAGTGACTCTGAGGCTGCGAGCCAAGTGCCCCAAGTTATGGCTCATCTCATGCTGAGAGTCCCTGAGCTCCGTGAACATACCCATCACGGTGTCGGGAGGAGGCTGAGATGGTCCTACTGCATATGTGGGTTGTGGTGCTGGTGCTGGAACATCCTCCATATGGTCATCGCCACCCTCGTCACCACCCGTTGCCTCTGCTATATGAGCAGCATTGGCTACTGTTGCTGCTGCTGCCACGGCTGCTACCCTCCTGAGTGGACGAGGTCGAGCCTCCAAATCCTCATCGTTGATCGACAGGTTATCCATCTGCATTCGCAAGATGGCATCCCAGTCGATGTCAGAGGTCATAGTGTCCTCAACAGCGATCTCACCTCTCATTTCACTCGTAGTTGTTGTAGAAAAGTGGTGATGAGCCGGCCATAAGGAAGGTTACTGGCCTGACCGGGTAGTATAGCCTGATGCATGGTTCTGATGATGATATAGGGAAGGCAAACCCGCTCCCCAGTGTAAACGTAGTAAGTCAGGTACTGAGTGAGCTGAGATAACTCACTATAATGGCTGCTCTGGGGCACAATGTTGTGCTGGATGATGCGGCTATAAACTCGAGGCACGGGCTTCAAATTAGCAGCCTTCATGGGCGCCCCAAGGTTGAGAAGTTGCTCTGAGATCTCCTGGTGCAGATCGTCAGTGAGAAAGCCCTTCATCTTAGGGGCACAGTAGACTAAGTCCCCATCGTTGGGAATCCCCAGAAGATCAGCAAGCTGGTGAGTGTCGAAAGAGATGGGGACACCCTTGACGTAACTGGTGATGCGGAGCGCTCGACATTGATTGAATTCGTTGACATCCCCATCTATTTCCAGGTTGGCATAAAAGTGTTTGATGAGGTTGGGATGGGTAACCAACCAAGCCTGCCAAAAGTGGCTTCCACATTGAACCGCTGCAACTGCTCCAAATTGGCACACCGTCCTGACTCGATATTTTTCCCTTCGAACCAAGGGAAGCGGGCTTGTGCCGCCTCAGAATGAAACCACTGCTCATCGAGCTGTGAAACAGGTGGGTGGGGAAGGTGCATGCCTAAACCATAGGAGCGCTTGCCAGCACCTCTGCGTGGAGCCATTAGAGCTACAAAACAAGGAAAAACAAGGAGAAATGGTTAAAATTATCGAAATTTCGGCAGCATAACGATAGCAAATAAAGAAAAAGCCTTGAACACACCCAAAACTTGGGAAGGAGGACTTACGTAACCCCCACACACTTCATGGAATCCAAACATTCGCCAATTGAACAAGAAATTTAGAAAATTTTAGAAAAATTGATTTTTTTGTCAAAACCTAGGTCAAAACTAGAAAATTTTGATTTTTCCTAAAACCTTTCGGTGGAACCTCAAATTGATTGAGGGCTTTTGCTCATAGAGGTCCCTAAACCCTTTTTAAGCCGAAGGAAAAGAGTTCCTACGGTTAGAATCTTCCAATCAATGAAAACCCTAGTTTTTAAGCTTGAATCGATAGAGAAACGATGTAAAATTTGGTATGGAAGGATGAAGCTTACCTGGAGGTGATGTTCTAAGTCTTGATCAGAAGAAAATGACTTCTAGGATCACCGGTCGGACTGTAGCAACTCAGGAGTCAAAGAGGAATCGCCACCGGAGAAGAGGAAGAAGGGAAAAGTGAGAAAAAAACTCACTTTTTTGCGATTTTAAAGAGATTTTGGGCATACCGATCGATGGTTTTGCCCATACCGGTCACCGGTACCCCCTGGTATAAGCGACCGCTATCTCTTGGTTAGATGGAAAATTTTGACCGGTTGACTATACCGGTCGCACCATACTATACAGTGTAGTGACCGGTATGTTGCGATCGGTCAGCTATATGTGACTCCAAAAATTTTGGAAAAATTTTTAAAAATTCAATTTTGAGTTTCCATTTCGACTATTCGCTTTGCAATTGTTAAAGACTAACACTATTATGATTATTCGATTGTACCTTATGTGTTATGTCTTCTTCTCAGATCCAAACAGACTAATCTGAGATGGTAGGCAAAAATGATCGTAGAGGCTCACGAAAGCGTCGCCACTCCAAGGTGCGCCAAGCTGAGGACAACGTGGAAACAGAATATGCTGAAGAGCAAAATCTAAATCCAGAGAGTAGAGAAGGGCAGGTTCCCAGGGCACCCACAAATTTACCAGGCCCTCTTCACACAAACTCTGAGACAATTGTCACGAATCTGATTTATCAGATGGAAGCTCAGCAGAAGACGTTCTTGGATGAGATGCTGAAGATGTTTAGGCTACCAGGATATATCCCCACAGAGGTCACACCTGAACATAGGGGAAAAACACCACACTGCCAAGGGATGGTAGCTCTGGGCCAATGGGCCAAGGACAGAATCTACAACCACCACATCAATTTCCATCGTCGTCTGCCTATCAAGGAGCCTACCCGTACCCACCACCATGGTACGGAATGAATGCACAGGGGCAGCACGATCTGAGCCGAGCAGTGGATAGGTTTTTGAAGCTGAAACCCCCTACATTCACAGGGAAGCTACGGAAACCACTGTGGCCTGCACAGTGGGTTGCTGAGATGGAGAAAAATTTCCGTCTGATGACATGTACAGAGGATGAGAATGTGTTGTTTGCTACGCACATGCTAAAGGAGGATGCAAACGCCTGGTGGAATTCTACACGGGCGTATTTGGAGACAAAGCACACTCAGATTGATTGGGCAGTGTTCAAGGGAGCTTTCTTCGATAAATATTTTACAAAGAGCTTTAGAGATCCGATGGAGAAGGAATTCCTCAACCTACAGCAGTGTCAGTCTACTGTGGATGCTTACCAGCAAAGGTACGAAGAGCTATTTTTCTTTGCACCGGCAAGCATGCAAGAAGAAGAAACCAAGACCCGTAGATTCACCATGGGACTGCGTGGAAGCATTAGAGAGCATATCTTGGGTCTGGAGAAAAAAGTATATAATGAGGCTGTACAGCTTACCAGAGTGATTGAATCAAGTCAAAAGGACAGTTTCTTTGCTCAGAACATGGGACTGAAGAGACCGGCTACTAAGACTTCAGGTGGCAGTAATAATAGACCATTCCGCCCATACAAGGCTCAGTCCACCATGGTGCCTGTAAGAAACACTACTGCACCGCCACCGCCACAGTTCGCTGGACAAAACCCAAACATTAAATGTATCAACTGTCAGCAACTGGGTCATGTTGCAAGGACTTGCACTTTACCTAGGAAACAACCTCCACAACAAGGAAAGGTATTTGTAGTCACCACTGAAGAGGCAGCCGCATCACCTGATGTGGTCACTGGTATGATTATATCCCTTCCTATTTAGCTTACTATTTTATTGTGTGTGAGTATGTAGAACTAAGGGATAATTAAATTACAGGAACTATAAATATAGCTGGTATACCTGCCAGAGTACTCTTTAACTCTGGGGCCACGCACTCCTTTGTTTCTATTTCTTTTGGGAAGCAAATGGAATTACCTATCAAGCATCTAAACCCAAGCTTGATATTTCGCTCCCCACTAGGAGTCGAAGTGGCATTGAACAAATATTTTGGACCATGTACTATTAGCATTGACGGTCGAGATCTAGAAGCTAATCTGGTTCAACTCGAGATGGCAGACTTTGACGTCATCTTGGGAATGGATTGGTTAGGCCAGCATTCAGCCAGCTTATTATGTGGTGAAAAGAAGCTTGTGCTTAAAGACGAGAAAGGAAAAGAGTTTAGCTTCACCGGGACCAAGTTACCTAGGAAGCGAAAGCTGATCCTATCTGCCCTAAAAGCTAAGAGATGCTTAGAGAAGGGAGGAGTGGGGTACCTAGTGTCTGTGGTCGACATCACTGCTGAGGTGCCAAGGATGGAAGATCTAGATGTGGTACGAGAGTTTTCAGATGTGTTTCCAAAGGATCTCCCAGGTCTACCTCTAGACAGGGCTACAGAGTTCATGATAGACCTAATGCCAGGGTCGGCACCAGTGTCTAAAGCACCGTACAGGATGGCCCCTACTGAACTAAAGGAGTTGAAGACCCAGTTACAAGAATTGCTAGATAAGGGTTTCATACGACCAAGCATATCACCATGGGGAGCACCTATATTGTTTGTCAAGAAGAAGGACGGTAGTATACGACTATGTATTGACTACCGAAAGCTGAACAAGTTAACCATCAAGAATCGATATCCTTTACCTAGGATCGATGATCTGTTTGATCAGTTACAGAGTGGAAAGGTTTTCTCGAAGATTGATCTCAGATCAGGGTATCACCAATTGAAGATCAAGGCCGGAGATATTCCAAAGACTGCTTTCAGGACAAGGTATGGGCATTATGAGTTTCTAGTTATGTCGTTCGGGTTGACCAATGCCCCAGCGTCATTCATGGAACTGATGAACCGAGTGTTTCATGACATGTTGGACACTTCAGTCATCGTATTCATCGATGACATATTGGTCTACTCAAAGGACAGGGAGGCTTATACAACACATTTGAGAGCAGCCCTACAACGGCTGAGAAGGGAGAAGCTTTATGCCAAGTTCAAGAAGTGTGAATTTTGGCTGAAGGAGGTGGCTTTCTTGGGCCACATAGTATCTGAAGATGGTATCAAGGTAGATCCAAGTAAGATAGCTGCTATAGTAGGATGGGAAGCACCAAAATCAGTTGCGAAGATTCGTAGTTTCCTTGGATTGGCTGGTTACTATAGAAGATTCGTGGAAGACTACTCAAGGATCGCCGTTCCACTTACCAGACTAACCAAGAAAGGAGAGAAATTTATATGGTCAGATGAGTGCGAGAAATGCTTTCAGACTTTGACGTCAAGACTAGTCTCTGCACCTATCTTGACCATCCCAGCACCAAGCTTACCGTTTACCTTATATACGGATGCTTCAGGGTTGGGTCTTGGATGTGTATTGATGCAAGGAGAACAGGTGATTGCCTACGCATCAAGACAATTGAAAGAGCATGAGAAGAATCATCCTACACATGATTTGGAGTTAGTAGCAGTAATACATGCAATCAAGACTTGGAGACACTACCTTTACGGTGAGAAGTTTCAGATTAAATAAGACCACAAGAGCTTAACATATCTTTTCACTCAGAAGAACCTGAATATGAGACAGAGGAGATGGCTGGAGTTATTAAAAGATTATGATTGTGACATTCAGTACCATCCGGGTAAGGCAAATGTCGTGCTAATGCCTTGAAACCTGAAGCAGGACCAAGTACAAATGCTGCATTATGTGCTGCAGCCTCGAGCTCAACAGAGAATGATGAAGAGTATATAATAGAGACTGCAAGAGATCCAGTGGAACAGGGCTTAATTCATAAGTTCACATTGATGTTCGCAGCCTTAAAGATCTCATCGGATCTCATAGATGAGGTCAAAGTAGCAATTCTGTAGGATCCACACCTCAAGACTGTATAAGAAGATTTAGAAAAGGGTAACAGCAATCCTGACTTTACCTTGGATTCAGACAAGGTACTCAGGTATTGTGGACGATTATGTATACCTGAGAGTGAGAACTTAAATATCAGAGATCGAGTTATGACAGAAGCTCATTACACTCCATATTCGGTACATCCAAGAAGCACCAAAATGTACCATGATTTAAGAAGATTATATTGGTGGAGGGGTATGAAAGCAGATATAGCTCGTTTCGTATTCCAATGTCTGAATTGCCAGTAAGTTAAAGCGGAAAGGCAGAGACCCACAGGTTTACTACAACCATTATCGAAACCTGCATGGAAGTGGGATTGTATCACAATGGATTTCGTCACTGGCCTACCCTTGACACCAAGGTCGGTGGATGCAGTTTGGATTATAGTCGATCGACTTACCAAAACGGTTTGATTCATTGCGGTCAGACCTTAGTATACCATGGAGAAGCTGGCCAAGCTATATGTAGATAATATAGTCAGACTTCATGGCGTCCCAGAGAGTATAGTATCTGACAGAGATCCTCGTTTTACATCAAAGTTCTCGGAAGGATTACAGAAAGCTATGGGAACAAAGTTGAAGTTTAGTACAACTTTTTACCCTCAGACGGACGGGCAGTCAGAACGAACTATTCAAATTTTAGAAGATATGCTTCGAGCTTGTGCCCTAGATTTCAAAGGAGCTTGGGACGAAAAACTATCGCTCATCGAGTTTGCTTACAATAATAGCTACCAGGCTACAATTCAGATGGCTCTATATGAGGTACTCTATGGGAAGAAATGGCATACACTTCTGTTATGGAATGAGGTGGGAGAAAGAAGAATTGTATGACCGGAGTTTGTTGAAGAAACTTATCGAGTGATTGATCAGATCAAGGAAAGAGTGAAGACAGCTCAAGTTCGATAGAAACACTATGCAGATAATCGACGTCGAGATCTGGAGTTTGCAGTGGGTGACAAGGTATTATTGAAGATATTACCGGTGCGAGTTCTGAAACGGTTTGGTAAGAAAGGGAAGCTATGACCCAGGTATGTGGGACCATACGAGATATTGACCAGATGTGGTAATGTGGCATATCAACTTGCTCTACCACCATCTATGTCAAGTGTTCATGATGTGTTCCATGTATCATTATTGAAGAAGTATGTCAGGGATCCATCGCACATCTTGACAGTAGACCCCCCAAACTTGACAGAGGACTTAACATTTGAAGTGGTACCTGTGATGCTCTCAAACTGAAAGGTACAGCAACTTCGAAGCAAGGATATCCACTATGTGAAAGTGCATTGGAAAAGCCAAGATGTCGAAGAAATTACTTGGGAGGAGGAGAGCACGATGAGAAAGGAATACCCTAACCTTTTCGACGATCAAGGTACATTCAAATTTTGAGGCTGAAATTTCTTTTAAGGGTGGGGGAGTTGTGAAACATACATGCAAATTTTGGGGACGAAATTTCTTTTAAGGGTGGGGGAGTTGTAAGACCCGCACTCAATGAACCTGATCTAAACCTTGATTTCATGTCGTAACAGGTCTTCTGATCATCACCTGGCCAGACGGGATGAGCGGATGACAATCAGGTACGAAATCAGACCAAACAGACCAACTTAAGTATGAATTTTATTCATACCGGTCGATGGTACCGGTCTATGGTACCGGTCAACCGGTATAATCTGCGCAGCAGACTACCAAGATCCAGAATTGGATCTCTGCGGGTCCCACTTTTTTAATTTTGAATCCTAGGACTTTCCTAATCCTAAGAGGTTTCCTAAACCTAATTCCTAGCCTATTTAAACCCCTCTAAACCTCCTAGAATCCCTTCCATTGATCCTCACAAACCCTAGAGAGGAGAAGGAGATTGGAGAAGGAGAAGGAGCTAGGAAGAAGAAGGAAGAGCCGCCGTTGCCGTTCGATGAAGCACACCTTACGCCGGTCGACGGTAAGTGTTTAAACCCTCCCTCTCACATTATGACTCTAGGATGGTTGGGTTTCCTGGATCAATACCATGCAAAGCAGGTATTGACCTAAACCCTACTTTTTCATCAAACCCTAATTTAGTCGTTAAACCCTAGATTCGAGTTCTAGGATAAATATCATCAAAACTAGACCTGAATAGAGTTGGAAACAACTTTAACTCAAAGCTTAGACTTAGAATGTGTAGGAGAAACCCTAGAATTAATAGAGAGTGATCGACAGCAGTCGAGAAACCGGATGTATGGTCTTCCGGAGACATATCGGTCGACCATACCGGTCGCACCCCATGCGACCGGTATCATGACCGGTACCTCTCGGGGAGTGGCCTATCGGGACCGACTGACCATACCGGTCGTAGGTTTTCCCACAGTGCTGCGACCGGTACATGCAACCAGTCAGCTCTATGAGTGTATTTTTGTAACCTCGTTGGTTTCCGACCAACATAAACCCTAAGAAACTATTCTAATTGAACCCTAATATCATGTAGGACTTTGTGATAGCACATTTGGAACTTACGACGTAGAGCAAGCTATCAAAAGAGCATCAGGTAAGGGAATCGGACCTAAACCCTAATAATTAATGGACAGTAAATCGTTGCTAATAACCCTGAATCTTTGGTATGATGTTTGTGCATTCTCACATGTCATCTGTTATTTCCAATTATTATATTTGTTCATGCATATTCCATATGCTAGGATGTGATTGTTAGGCATGTGATTGTTTTCGTTAGTGTGTGGAATGGGAAGGGTCTGGGGTCTGGGATCATTCCTCACACTAGCACCTTTTCATAGTATTCTATCTTAAAATTCTTGGTGTGGGTAGGGCATCAGGGGGTGGACATGGTACTGTGGTCTTTGGCTTGGCCACCAGACTCTAGCTCTATCTCTATGCCGTAGGGAGTTATGTTGGGATAGAGTCTACTTGCGTATTGTTCTGTCTTAGTATGCTTGGTGTGGGTAGGGCATCAGGGGGAGGTCGTGGCACTGTGGTCTCTGGCCTGGCCACCACGCTCTAGCTCTATCTCTATGCCGTAGGGAGTTGTACTGGGATAGAGCCTATAGTGATGACATATAGGATTGGTTAGTTGCGAGTCCAGTTTGCAAGCCCTAGCCAGTAGGCCCTTATGTATTGGTATGGGTAGAGCATCAGGGGATGTAGTGGATGCCTTAGCACTATCTCTATTCCATGATGGGTGCATGTGGGTTGGCAGTGGTTTGATCTACTGTGCGATGCTACACACTTGTATATAGAGGTGCGGTGGCCGTCAACCCTTTCTATAGTACATTGCAAACTCAAACCAGACCACAGCATAAAATGATTGTTACTCATGCATATAATATTGTTACACTGTCTGATTATCTTATTGAGCTAAGTTGTGAGCTCACCCTTTGTATATATACTATTTTTAGATGTTGATGCAGGTTACACGGTAGACGGCTATATGAACGCTCCGACGTATGGAGGTATTGCTGCTCTGGACGTATAGGCAAGAGAGGATGAGCATGACGCTTCATACTAGTGCCCTTTCTGCATGTACCTTTGATTTTATTTTATTTGTTTCAGTTATTTTTAAAGTGATGTAAAGATATTTAATTACGTTTGGAATTTGGATAATTGAATACTTATTTAAATTTATCAATAGAATACTTAGTTCATTTATTTAAAGACTTCCGCTGTATTTATTATATTCTGATTGTGGTTATGTGCAATGGTTTGTATGAGTGGACACGGTCTTATTGAGATCCTGGTGTGAACCGTTGGTTCAGTGACGGTTCACTAACACCATTCTGGTTGGTTCAGAATTGGGGTGTGACATCCTCTGTCTCATGTTCAGGTCCTTTTGGGTGAAAAGATATGTCAGACTTTTGTGGTCAGACTTAATCTGAAATCTCTCACCATACAGGTAATGCCTCCAAATCTTGATAGCATGAATGACTGCTGCCAATTCTAGGTCATGAGTAGGGTAGTTCTTCTCATGCTCCTTCAGTTGTCTTGATGCATAGGCGATCATCTGTTCTCATTCCATCAGCACACATCCCAGTCCCAAACCTGAAGCATCTGTATACAGCGTGAATGGTAGGCCTGGAGCAGGAATAGCCAATATAGGTGCTAAAACTAGTCTTGACTTCAGTGTCTAGAAGCATTTCTCACATTCTTCGGTCCATACGAACTTCCCCCCCTTCTTTGTCAACCTGGTGAGTGGAACGGCAATCTTGGAATAATCTTCCACAAACCTTCTGTAATATCCAGCTAAGCCCAGGAAGCTACGAATTTCAGCAACTGTCTTCGGCGCCTCCCATCCTACTATGGCTGAAATTTTGTTGGGTTCCACCTTAATTCCTTCCGCAGATACCACGTGACCCAAGAAGGCCACTTCGTCTATCCAAAATTCACATTTCTTGAACTTTGCATAGAGCTTCTCTCTTCTTAGTCTTTGTAATGCCGCTCTTAAGTGTATTGCATGCGCCTCCTTGTCCTTGGAGTATACTAAAATATCATCTATGAATACTATAACCGACGTGTCCAACATGTCATGGAACACTCGGTTTATTAGCTCCATAAATGATGCAGGTGCATTGGTCAACCCAAAGGACATCACAAGAAACTCATAGTGTCCATATCTTGTCCTGAAAGCTGTCTTGGGAATGTCTGCCTCCTTGATCTTGAGTTGATGATACCCTGACCTCAAGTCAATCTTTGAGAATACACTTGACCCTTAAAGTTGATCAAACAAGTCGTCTATTCTAGGTAGCGGGTACCTGTTCTTGATGGTGAGCTTGTTCAACTCTCGGTAGTCCATACAAAGACGTACGCTACCATCCTTCTTCTTGACAAATAGCACCGGTGCTCCCCAAGGTGAGATACTCGGCCTTATGAAGCCCTTGTCTAATAGTTCTTGTAGCTGGGTTTTTAATTCCTTCAACTCTGTGGGAGCCATCCTGTAGGGTACCTTGGACACAGGTGCCACCCCTGGTAGGAGATCTATCACAAACCAGTCACCCTGTCTGGTGGTAATCCGGGTAGGTCTTCTGGAAACACATTAGGAAATTCCCGTACTACCTCAATATCTTCCATTTTCGGTAAGTCTGCGGTCACATCCACAACTGATACGAGGTATCCTACTCCCCCTTTCTCTAAGCACTTCCTTACTTTTAGGGCTGAGAGTATAAGTTTCTCTTTCTAGGTAACTTAGTCCCTTTAAAGTTAAACTCTATTCCTTCACTGTCCTTGATAACTAACTTCTTTTCAGCACATAACAGGCTTGCTGAATGCTGAGATAACCAGTCCATTCTCAGAATGACATCGAAATCTGACACTTCAAGCTAGAGTAGATTGGCTTCCAACTCTTGTTCTTCAATATGTACTGGGCAAGGCCCATAATACTCTTCTAATACTACTTCCATTCCCATGGGGGATCGAACTAACAAACTTGGTTCCAAAGTCTTTGATGGGTTGATTTAGTCTTTTCCCGAATGATACTGACACAAAGGAATGGGTGGCCCCTGAGTCAAAGAGGACTCTGGCGGGTACCCCTGCTATATTTACTGTACCTGAGGTTTTTTTTTAATTTTTCCTTTAGTTTTATATGCTCAAACAATTAATGCAGTAATGAAGGAGTCAGTATAGAATCATACCAGTAACTACATTCGGTGATGCGGCTGCCTCCTCTGTAGTAACGGCTTAAACTTTGCCTTGCTTCTGTTCCCTCTTTGGTAGTGGGCATGTTCTGGCATAGTGACCCACCTGTTGACAATTAATACACTTCATGCTGGAGTTCTGTCCCGTTGCCTGCTGTGTCACTGCAAGAACAGGTCTGGGTGGCGCAGTGCTAGCTGGTGGCCTGAATGGACGATATGGTCTGTTGCTTCTTCCGCCTTGGACCTCAGGGTTAGGCCTCTTCAGACCCCTATTCTGTGCAAATAAGCTATCTCTCTGGCTTGCTTCAATGACTCGAGCCACCTGTACAACTTCATTATAGATCTTCAATCCTCGCCCCAACACATGTTCTCTTATGACACCCCGAAGACCCATTGTAAAGAGGCGGGTCTTAGTTTCTTCCTCCTGCATACTGGTTGGAGCGAAGAAAAACAACTCCTCATACCTCTGTTGGTATGCCTCTATGGTCATCTGAGACTGCTGTAGATTGAGGAACTCCTTCTCCATCTGGTCTTGGAAACTCCTTGGAAAATATTTTTCAAATAAGGTTTCTTTGAATATAGGCCAAGTGATTATCTGGTGCTTTGTTTCCAGATACGCTCTGATCGAGTTCCACCATCCATTGGCTTCTTCCTTTAGCATGTGGGTGGCATATAACACTTTCTCCTCATCAGAACACTCCAGTAGATGGAAGTTCTTTTCCATCTCGGCTATCCATTGTGCTGGCCATAGTGTTTTCCCTTGCTTTCCTGTAAAAGTTGGTGGCTTTAATTTTAGAAATCCATCCACCGCTCTAGACAGACTACTCTGTCCATATGGTGACTGTCCATAGGGTGCCTGGCCATACCATTGCGGCTGATATGAGTAACCACTCTGATTCACTCCCTGATACCCACCATGGTAGGCACCCTGATATGCACCCTGGTCCTGGTTAGGGGTGGGTGTCCCTGTAACCGGCTGGGGAAACATGTTGTGTTGGTTCGGTTGTTGTTGTCCCTCAGTAGGTGTGCTAACCCCCACTGGTACCGCATTTGCTTGCGTCGGTACAGGCCCAGGTGGCCTAAACATCTTCAATATTTTGTCGAAGAACTTCTTCTGTTGTGCCTCCATGTGGGTGACCAAATTTGCCATTAGGGTCTCAGAGTTTGTGTGTGTCTGACCCGGCAGTGGAGACTCCTCATTATCTCTCACTTGATTTCCTCTTTCACTGAGAGGGTTAAGTTCTTCCCCATTTTCCCTCTCTTCATTTTCTTCAGAGTTTTCTGTCCCTGAATTTCTTTCTATTGGAGGTGCCCTTGAGTGACGGGTCTGCGAGGAATTCTACGACCATTTCCTCTCACCATTGTGGCCTATTAGATTCTTCTTATGATATCTGACTGCATTGAACACATATGAGACAAATGAGACAATTATTCAAAATGATATTATTTAGTCTCAACATATATGAACAATAAATTTCAGTCGAAAGACAAAAAACTAAATTTTAAATCTTTCTCGAAATCTTCTAGGCAAAATCATTGATTCCGGTCGTACCATACTGACTTGGGGTTTTGTAGTCGTGGCTCGGCCGGTATGAGAAATGGTTCAAAATTTCCAGCCCCCCAGGAGGTACCGGTCGCGGTACCGGTCTCACTCACCTTGAGTGAGACCGGTATACCCTGCGGTACATACCGGTCGCACCATACCGCAGGAGGTACCGGTCGCGCATACCAACCTTGAGTGAGACCGGTATACCCTATGGTATATACCGGTCGCACCATACCGCAGGAGGTACCGGTCGCACTTACCAGTCCTTGAGTGCGACCGGTACGACTGAAAGCCTTTAAAAATCGCGATTTTTGCTCTCATTCTCACTTTTCTATTTTGGTGCTTACTCCGGTGGTAATTTTTCTCCAAGTTGTTGAGTCTCTACAGTCCATACGGTGCTTCAAGGAGTGTTTTCCCTCAACCAAGAGTATCAAACTTGTTTGTAAGGTAAGCTTCTCCTTTCCTTCCTCTCTTTGAGAAAAATTTCATCGTCTTTCATGCCCAAAATCTATATTTTCTTGATTTGAAAATTTTTAACCATAGAAAACCTCTTTCTTTGCTTGATAAAGGTTCTTGGGGTCTAAATGATCAAAACCCCTCAACCTATTCGATGTTTCATCGGTTGGTTTGGGAGAAATCCTAAAATTTCAATTTTTAACCTAGGTTTCTAGGTTTTTCAAAATTTTTGAAAAATTTCTACTGTTATGTCTCTATTTCTTTGTCTTGTGTTGAAATTTTTGATCATATATTAGCATAATGTCATCAAGTAAGTCCTCCTACCCATAATGGGTGAGCTTAAGGCTTTTGCTACATTTTCTACAGTTATGCTATCGAAATTTTCGACAATTTCTTTCCTAACTTTCTCATATTTTCCTTTGTTCAACAGTTTGCAAAATGTTTGGACATCATGGGGGGGTAAACGATCTTTTGCGCCGGGTATGCACAGGCCACATCCTCCTCCCCATCTCTATGATGAGAAATTTTTCCAGTCAGAAGCTGCAGCGGCGTGCCTTTCATGGTTCCGAGTTAAACGCATTGAATCGGGTCGTTTTGTGAACTTGGAACACCTGCACCGCTTTGATGTTGAGGCCGCCTTTGGGGCTATGGGCTGGTTGCCCATTATTCAGTACAAAGAGACCACTCGTCCTAATTTGGTAAAACTATTCTTTACAAATCTGGAGGTAGAAGGGAATCCGAATGACTGGGAACATGCTAGGGATCTTCAGATTACTAGCTATGTGAAAGGAGTGATGGTCTCCTTCAATACGACTGAGTTGGCTACACTTCTTGAGATTCCAGATGCCTTACCTGATCATCCGTACCATGATTCATGCTGCGAGGCCCGATGTAACAGGGAATCTCCCATATGGTAGGTTGATTACAACATTGTTGCACCGCTTAGGTGTGGACAGGCATGGAGAGCCAGCTTTTGAGGTCACTATGAGTTTTGACATAGATGTTGAGGCCATCTATAAGATGCAGATGGATGATCTAGAGCTTAGTGACGAGGAGCTTCAGGCTCATCCTCTTCCACCTAGAAGCCAGGCGGCAGTCGCAGCAGCAGCAGCAGCAGAAGCTGAGGTAAGAGGTGATAGGGATGCACACATGGAGGACATCCCCGCACCTGCACCCCAGTCTTCTCCGGTTGCAGGACCATCTCAGCCTCCTCCAGATACAGTGATGAGCATGCTCATGGAGATCCGAGATGCTCAGCGGGAGAAGAGTCAGGACTTGGGGCGTCTAGCTCGCAGCCTATGGGTCACACAGGACCAGGTTCATTGGCTTAGAGAGGCGTACGAGCGTGATTATGATATCGCAAATCCGATACCACCCAGACCCGTAACTCCACCATAGTTTGATTTGATTTCATTTTTAATTATTTGTGTTTCATTTCGTTTACAGAGTAACTGTCCAACTTGTGGACTGTACTCTGTCGTACACTTTTATTTATTTATGTTCATATTCTTAAGGAGTTAATTGGGTTTTCTTCAAAACTTTAGTGCTTAAAATTTCTCTTTCATTATTAGTATATTATGCATCTTCTTTTATGTCTTAGGCATCAAGCAAGCTTATGGTGTATTTTTATTAAAGATTTTAATTTTCCTATCTCAGTTCATTGGACACAACAAGATGCAGAATGGTTAGTTGGATAGAGCCTAAGGGCTCTGATACCAAGTTGTCACACCCTAATTCTGGTTGAACCAGAAGTGTGAGTGAATCGTCTCTAAAACCACGGTTCACACCAGGATCTCAATAGACCGTGTCAACAAACCATTCCAAGCAGTCTAACATAATCAGAGAGTAATAAATAGCAGCGGAATTAATAGATAAATGAACTGAGCTCTATATGGTAAATAAAATAATTATCCAAATTATTCCATCATTCACAAACTTAAATAATAAAATACTACAAAGTACTATTTTAAATAAACCATCTCTAATGGAAAACACAAAATGAGCACTCGCATGATGCGTCATGCTCATCCCCTACTGTCTGTGCGTCAATGGTAGCAACTGTACCGTACGCTGGGGCAGTCATGAAGTCATCAACTGTGTACCCCGCATCAAAATCTGAAAAGAAAGAATATATATTCGGGTGAGCTCACAACTTAGCTCAGTAAGTACAAAACCAATGCAACATACAAAATGCATTAGATAACATTACAATTTGGGTCAGGTATAACTTGGAAAATGCTATGGTAAGGTTTGGCGGCCACCGCACCTCCATGCACGAGAGTTTGAGCACACCCAACAGTCAGGCAATAATCCACACTACTACTGTTGTCCTACATCACTCACTCCGATATAGAGATAGTGCTAGAGTCTGGCGGTTAGGCAACAATCCACACTACCGCGTTCTCCTCCTGATATCCTACACCATACTAATACCTAAACCCTTATTGACAAGGGCTTGCAAGTGGGTTCTGTTTCTAACCAGTCCTATATGTCAATACAGTATCTATGGCCTTATCCCAGCACAGCTCCATATGACATAGAGATAGGGCTCGAGTCTGGTGGGCAGGTTGAACCACAATCCCACGTCCTCCCCCTGATACCCTATTCGTACCAAGTCCGCTAAGGTAGACGGTGATACGAAAATGTGTTTGTGTGAGGATATATCCAGGGCTCCACTCCCCTTCACATTCCATACACTAACTAAAACATCCACATGCCTAAACAACCAACATCCTAGCATATGAAATGCATGAACATATAATAATAATTTAAACAACTAAAATGGCATATTAAATGCACAAACACCAGACAATAAACACAGATACAAATTAATCACAAAGGTTTACTGTTATTTGGTTATTTAGGGTTTGGGGTCTTGTCCCTTACCTGAAGCGTGATAACAAGTCCGCTCTGCATCGCAGGGCCTATTCACGCTATCTACAGGTCCTACATAATCATCCACATAGGTTAGAATTTAAATTATTAGGGTTACAGTTGGTCAGAACCAAGTCTGGCCAAGCAAACAGGCTTTGGTAGACATACCGGTCGCGGTACCGATCTCACTCAGAGCGAGACCGGTATGTCCTGCGGGTCTCACTCAGAGCGAGACCGGTATGCGCCTGCGGTATATACCGTAGGCCCATACCGCAGGACCTTTCAGTCCAGCCGGTATGTCCTGCGGTATGTACCGCAGGGCTATACCGCTGGACTTAGGTCCAACCGGTATGTCTGGCAGTATATACCGCAGGACCAATACTGCAGGACTTATTGTCCAGCGGTTGGTCCGACGGTTTGGGTTCGAGAGCCCGATCTCAGATCCCCATCCCCCGTCAATCATCGGCTTGGTTTCTAGGGTTTTTTTCTAAACCATTCTAAGGTCCAAATATTCGTTTAAACTTCTAGGTTTCTACTATAACATCGCATCATTCCCAGATTGGATCTTAATGGAGACTTGGGTTTTTTTGGGGTTCTAGGATTTTGGATTGTTGCGTCGTTTCACGGCTCCGATCCAAAATCCTATCATTACTAACAGGGTTAAGCACTTACCAGTGTTTGTCGGATGGCGGCGTGCTCTTCCAACGGAAAATCCCTCTTCTTGAGCGGTCTCCTAGCTCTTTGCTCCTTCTCAGATCTCTTCCAGACGGCTAGGGTTTGATAAGGTTTAGAAGGATCATAAGATGGTTGGGAGGCATATATTTATAGTGGGAGACCGTTCTAGGAAGGTTTCCCATGGTTAAAAGCTTTCCAAAATTTTGACTCGGAGTGTGGGACCTGCTAGAGTCCGTCTCCAACCGTTAGTGCACATACCGATCGCACATACCGGTCTCACTGAGTGAGACCGATACTGAGACCGGTATGTAAAATTCATATTTTTACACATCGTTTCTCATACCTGTATCTTGTGGTTCATCACCTGGCCTCGCCTTCCGGTCCGGTTATGACTGGGAGACCTGATACAATATAAACCATGGTTAAACCGGGTTTTTAGATCACAGTTCTTACACAAGTCATCTTTCAGGCTATCTATCAGTCTAAATCCTTTAGAGTCGATCCTTCGGCTCATTCTAGGGTTTATCCTAAACCACTTTATGGTCAAGAACACGTTAGGGTTTTCCACTATAACCCTAGGTCTATACACCCTTGTTGATCTTCGTTATACGTTTCATATAGTAGTGAAATTATCTACTAGTTTCTAATGACTGTGATCCCAACCTCACATCCTACCCTAGTTACTGTGATGAAAGGACTTACCGTTGGTTTCTCGACAACGATTGTTGGAAATCAATGGTTAGTTCTTTTTCTCCTTCTGTCTTCTTCTTCATAACCTCTTCTCTTCCACAGCTTCTCTTCCAGATCTCCTTTCAATCTCTAAGGGTTGTGACTGATCAAAAAGTGAGAGAAAGTAGAGGAAAAGGTTTTATATATAGAGGAAAGTCTCCTAATTAGAGTACTCTCTCGATTAGGAGAGTTTCCCAATCAAACTAGAAAACTTTTTTATTCTCGGAGTCTATTTTATGTTTGATCGGTTGCATGTCTGGTTGCACAATATGCAGATCGAACAACTCCATCAGTCCGACTAAACAAGCTTAGGGTTTTCAGTTTCATACCTTGCGTTGTGGTTCCATCATCTGGTTGCCTCGTTCAACCCGGTTATGATGGGAAGACCTGTCATGACATGGTAACCCAAGTTAGATCGGGTTTGTAGAGTGCGGGTCTTACAACTCCCCCTAAAAAGAAATTTCATCCTCAAAATTTACACGTACCTTTCGAGTCGAATAGATGAGGATATTGTTTCCGCATCATAGATTTTTCTTCCCAAGTCACCTCTTCCATGCCTTGACTCCTCCAGGTTACTTTGACATAGAAGATATCCTGGTTTTAGAGTTTCTATACCTTCCAACTTATGATCTCGACTAGCACAACTTCGAACGTCAGTTCCTCAGTCAAGTCTGGAGGATCTGCTGTCAATACGTGAGATGAATCTCTGATGTACTTTTTCAATAAAGACACATGGAATACATCATGTACACCAAACATAGATGGTGGTAGTGCAAGCTGATACACCACTTTTCCACGTCTCGCTAGAATCTCATATGGTCCCACATATCTAGGACATAACTTCCCTTTCTTGTCGAACCGCTTCAAATCATGCATTGGTGATATCTTTAAGAACACCTTGTCACCAACAGCAAACTCAATGTCTCAGCGTCTGTTATCAGCATAATTCTTCTGCCGAACTTGAGCGGTCTTCACCCTTTCCTTGATCTTGTCTACCACTTGACAGGTTTCTTCAACGAATTCTTCATTCACCAACTTTATTCCAAAACAACGGGGTTCGATATTTCCTACCATATAATGCCTCATAGGCTGACATCTATATGGTAGCCTGATAACTATTTTTGTAAGTAAACTCGATCAGTGGCAGTTTCTCGTCCCAAGTTCTTTTGAAATTGATCGCATAAGCTCGGAGCATATCTTCTAAGATCCGAACGGTCTTCTGTAGTCCTTGCTAAAACTTATAAGTAAAGAGACATTATGCTCTCACGTACACCATGGAGTCTGACAATATTATCCACATACAGTTTAGCCAGACTCTTTAAAGTATATTGAGGTCTGGTCGCAATAAAATGAGCTGTCTTTGTAAGGCAATCTACAATCACCCAAACTACGTCAATCGATCTGGGAGTCAATGGTAACACAGTGATGAAGTCCATAGTAATGCAATCCCATTTCCATGTTGGTTCAGACAATGACTGTAGTAAACCTGCTGGTCTCTGTCTTTCGACCTTTACTTGCTGACATTTCAAACACTGAAACATGTGTCTAGCCACATCTGCTTTTATTCTTATCCACCAGTACAATCTCTTCAGATCATGATACATCTTGGTACTTTTGGGACGTAGTGAATCGGATACTTTAGGATGACCATAGAGACCTAGACCATGAAACTATGATGGATTCAATGTATGGATATCGGATCTGAAGGTTTGGACACCAGATCCGGAGATTCCTAAGCCATATCCAGTATCTCAGCTATTTGTTGAATCAAAACGGTATCCAAATAATAATGTAAACAAGGATCCACGAGCCCAAAATCCATAAACACACTTGGGGGATCGGGACAACACCCCAGAGAAAAATCACAGCCATCCGGCCCCGTTACAACGTGCAGCCATGGACACCAGCTGCAAAGGCCTACCAGTCGTGACATACGGCCGCGACCTCCAGCTGCACGTAATTTTGGCATCGAGTCTATACCAAACTTGGCCAGTGACTTGCTGTGATTTAGTTTGACCTATTTATGGGTTTAGAACTATGTGATCATGTCTTACAAGAAGTAACCCCTTGCTATTTCATGTATTTTGAAGGTGGGATTGGACTATACATTAAAAATGTCCAACCTCATATCACCTCTATAGTTTGAGATAATAAACCTAACCTACTGGGACTAGGCAACACTCCAGGAGTGCTAGCACCATTGCACAACCATGCGAAAGTGTGCGATCGCGACCATTAGCCCCACGCCTAGCACCTAGTGAGGTGCGACTGCAGCCACCGACCGAATACCTTTTTGGTTGCTGCACCTTTCTGTGCCCAACCAGTAGTTGTCATATAGCCCTATGAATTGTGTTTGAGGGCCAAAAACCCTAGACCCTCTGTATTAAGAAGTCCTTCTTAGTATTAAGTTAAACAGAAGGTAGAATCTGATTGACAAATTAGATGTTCGTCCTTATGCCGCTTGTCAGGCATGGACAGTATCCTGGCGTAAGTGGGACTTGAACCAAAGACCTCAAAATATAACTTCTTGTCCTATAATGGTAACCATAAATAAGGATACGCTGTGACATATAGTCACTCAGGTATCATTGGACCTACCTCGCATGGACAATAGGCCTATCATGAATTAGTTATACCTTTAGACCATGAACAATAATAAATG
Organism: Protea cynaroides; assembly: GCA_028583415.1. NCBI lineage: Eukaryota > Viridiplantae > Streptophyta > Magnoliopsida > Proteales > Proteaceae > Protea > Protea cynaroides. The sequence continues at coordinate 71,592,787 of CM053272.1, read as the reverse complement.
TTTAATGTTATGCTATGATAAACAGACAGTAGACAGTAGACATGAATATCAGATAAGTTAGTAACACTGTGGACATAGGAACAATAAGCTTAAGTTAAAGCAATGCTAGAACTAACCTTGTTAGACAATAAATTAATGAATAATGTGTATATGATTTTGATAGAGAAACGAAGAACGCTCAGATATAAGCTACTCGATTGAGACCGCAGTAGTCTACTTTACTAGCTTTCTATAAGGAAACTAAACCTTTGGATGCGTGTGTTTTCTCTATTAATTATGCTAGTTGCTATTATGAGATTGATAACATGTTGTTGTGTGATAACATGTCATCCAATATACTGTTTTATGTGATCATGTATATGCATCCTTGTGAGTGAGATCAGCAGTGCCAGTAGGGATTAGAAGTGAGTGGAATGGGACACTCATAACCTCTTTACTAAAGTAACTGGTCTTGGTTAATTCATGATGTCTAGTTAAGTCGGTAAGGAAGAAAGTGGGTGGAATGGGATGCTTGTACCACTTCTTACCGGCTTTGCTTTACATTTACCATATGTAACTTAGCCAATTCACAATGTCCTAAGTGTGAACCGGATGAGGTAAAAAACTTGGTGATGTTATGGTCTAGTAATATGATTAATTAGGTGGACATGACTAGTTGAACATAAATACCTATATAACTGTACCCCTAGCCATTAGGGGGGTTATGTAATGGCATGGGTTCAATAAAGGATGGTATGAACATAGCTGCGATGCTCCCCATGTTCGACATAGTGTAAATGGGTGGGTGAGTCGACTAGTGGGATTATCACCTCCTCAAGTGCCACCATTTTTAGACTTGGGATGAGTTGCGGTCGGTGAGGACCAAAACGACGGACCCATACAAGGGGGATGTTTGTTGTATGCCGAGTGAGGCGGCATTCATTCTGATAGGGGTGACCCGTGTAACCTGGAGGCTTTGTATTAGTCATCCTGAGTTGGCATTTATAGTTATCTTACCAGATAGTAGTTGATAGTTGCATGCATTTGTTTATTGCACGTTTGGTTTTCTTACTAAGCTCGGTTGAGCTTACCCTTGTGTGTACAAATTATTTTAGATATTGCAGGTACATTGTTCGATGCTCCAGGAAGCTATTCATCCGGTGTGGAGGATGATGTTAGTGAACCTGAGGATAATATCCATGATCCTTTGTGCGATTCGTAGAGACTGCTTGTAGGCTTAAGCTGTGCCTACTTATCTTTAGTACTTTTGGATTTGGGTTTGGATTAGTTGGGATACGTTTTATTTTATGGATAAACTTTGAACAATGTTTTTAATTATGTTGGAATTTGAACTTGTGAACTTGGAACATTAGTGGTCAGCTTTAAAATTGGTATTTAAATTATAAGACTTTCTATGGATGGCGAAGTGGTGATTTGTGCATTTCCAGCCGAGTGATGGGTGTTGACTTCTCCTTCAACATTGAACAGTTGGCGGGTCTCTTGGGGCTTTCTATGGATGGCGAAGTAGTTTTTGGTGGTCCAAAGGAGACGGATTTTATGACGGAGGGTATAAGAGCAGAGATTTGGGACCAAATTTATATCCCCGATGGGCGGCATCAGTGCACCAACTATCACCTCCTTCCTAGAGTGTTTTGCAGAATAATCCAGTACAACATTGTTCTCCAAGGTCAACGAAATGTCATCTTTCTGCCAATTCCTCACATACCACATAGTGACTCGCACTCAGTCTGCTTGCTTACATTCTAATGAGAGTTATGATTATGGCTGCAAAGAGTTCAAGTCCATCCTGTCTGCCTTACGAAAAGTTGCTCACACATCTGTTCACTCTCTTTGACATCGATGTGCACGAGGCGCTTGCCATTGATGAGATGATGGCTACTGATTTTGACTGGTATGCCATCACCAAGATGGAGTTACATCAGACGGCCTTATCAGATGATGAGTTAGAGGCTAAACCACCACCCCCACCTAGACAACAAGAGGCTCCTACAGCGGTGGCAATAGAGGAGGTAGATGACAAAGAGGACGAGGATATTCCAGTGGAGGTACCTGCACTAGTTCACACTACTTTGGATGATGTCCTGACAGAGATTCATGGTATTCGAACCAATCATAGGGAGCATGCTCACACAGTGGAGAACCAGATCAGGCAGATACGATATGCCTAGAATACTTTCTCCACTCGCCTTGATAGCATTCAGGCAGCATTGATGAGAGCAGGCCTGTTGCCTCCAGAGAGTATGGATGAGACTTCGACTACAGGTATAGCACGGGTGCAGGCTTTCTAATGGGTTCACGGGTCTATACCTCCCCCATCAGACATATAGCAGAGATACTTACATTTTCTGTTATCATTTTGACGAGTAATGGTTCGTCTTGTGAACCATACTCATTATGAACAACTGGTTACTTACTTTTTTTTGTACTTGTTCATATTTCAGTGTTATGCAAATGCTTTCATTTACATAGTTTCTGATTTGCATTAATATCTAATCCCTAGAACGTTATGCTTTTCATTATTTAGCACACAGCAACAAATTTGGTTTCATAGTTACCAGTTATGATCTTTCAATTTTTATTAAAATCCTAATGCTTAGTTAATTAATATATAAGTGACACTGTCTAGGTTGAGTGGCATATAGAGCTTAAAGCTCTGATACCAAACCTATCACACTCCAAATTTATGATATATAAAATTTCAAAGCTGACTGAACTGACTCACATTTTATGTTTGATCCAACCTAGAATCACATAAGTGGTGTAATGTCCGTCTCAACCACATCATGACCAATGTCACAAATTATTAATCAGAGTTATATAAATAGCAGAATAAACTAAATCAATTGAGCTTCTATTGATACTTTAAATAAAATTAATAATATTCTATCAAACTTATTCTGGTTCGACCATCCATAACCACAAATAAAAATCATTCTTACTCTAGCCCTATAACATTGGGCTATAAAATAGTACTCTAATAAGTAAATGAGATAACTGAAATAAACAAAGTAAAGCTTCAGCATCCTACAGTAATTGACACAGCGTCTCTTGCTTCTCCTACTTGAACACGCATGCATTACACTCACAATCAGCATCATGCTCGTCTCCTTCCAGAGCTTGCATGTCCATGTATGCCATAAAAGTAATAGTCAGAGCATTCACATAGTCAGCTACGGTATTACCTGCAACATCAACTAAAAAGTTTGTGTACACAAGCGTGAGCTCTCCAACTTGAGCTCGTGAGAAAATAGATAGGCAAATGGCAATATGCATGATCAGATTATTATTTTACTCAATACTATTAGCCTGGTATAATGTATGCTATAGCTATGGAAAGGCCTGATCATGCTCACCAAAACTGACCATAACCTCCATGCACAGGAGAGAATGGGTGCTCACCAACCTACACCAATGGCCCTGGTGTTCCCACACATCATCCCAAGACAAACAGTACTAGGGCAAAGGTTTGGCCAATGATGCTCCAACGAACATTTCCAACACCTCCCCCCTTTTTCTCCCACCTGTACCAACACCTAACCCCCTGTTGGCCAGAGTCACATACATGGGTTGTTTCACTAATCATCATTCTACATGTCACCCCTTGTAGTTTCCCCACACACCCAGCAAGAATCCAAGTCCATCCAACCACCCCCTAGATGCTGTCATCCTACTTAAGGTATGAGAACATTATAAGTTATCAATCAAGTAAGTCGGATCCTGCGGTCCTCGACCGTTTCACCACTTCCCACAATTCACATTCACATTCATATTCATATACATTCACATCATTCATAATAAAGATGTAAATGCATGCTAGCACAATAAAGAGGATGACATGTTATCATAATCAAATCAACGCATTCATAGACAAATTCAACATAGAGATCATTACACACATGGGACAGGGATACTACTCCCTTACCTAAGATTTTAAGATAATTGTTATTCTCAATCAAAGGGTTACTCTTCGTTACGTACGAGTCACTTATTGGATGAGAATCTCATTAGATACTTTATATAATTAATTTAGCCTAATACAGGGATTTCTGGGGCTGACCAATAGCGATTATCCTGCTCTGATTGGTCGGGACCGGTTGTCGAAGCCGGTTGCTCTCCGAAACCATTCTATTCCCAACAGGTCGCAAGTCCTGTCACAGTTATCGTGACCAGATGTCGAGGCCGGATACTTTTCATAAACTTCCTGAATGCATTCGGTAGCAAATCCGGTTTCGTATTTCGCAGCCTGTAAGTCGCAACTGGACCTCCTCTAAAGAGTTGGTCTGGAGTTTTATTCATCCAGGATTCCAACAACGGTTTCTTATTATGGAACTCCATTGTGGAACCCATGGCTTGACATCCATGTGGGATTCTTCACCCTATTCTAGGCTTATGAAGTCATAAATCAATTAACCACATCGATTAGAGTTTATTATTTGAATCTCTACAAGGTTTGTTCCCAGTTCAAATTTAACGAAGTCTTCTTTGAAGTTCAGCCATCAATGGACAGTGGCTCTATTAATTTTTTATGAACCATGATCTCATCCTTTTTACTTGGCCTAAGATCCAATACAAAGTAGGGAAGGGTTTACTTACAGTGGTTTCGAGCTACTGTTTGATGATGTCGAAACCTGATGGTGATTCCCAAGGTAAATCTTCCTTTCAGCCTCCTTCTTCCTCCTTCAACTCTCTCCTCTCTCTGAGAATGCATCAGAACTCTAGGGTTTGGAATGATACTTTGACAGAGAGAGGATTTTGGAGAATGTTTTATGGTTTAGGAGTCTCCCTCTTGGGGTAGAACTCCTTAGAGAGTTGGAGACTGTAAGGGGTTGCCAATTGGCATCTTGTTGAGTCCCTTAGGTTCTCTACTTCCTCAACCAACTCTAGATCAGTTAAGAGTGAAGTGGGACCCATTGGAGTCGTCCCTAAGTCCATAGAATATTCCCAAACTACATTGAAATGGAGTTTTAAATTTGACATTCGCGGGTAGACTATTCAGGCCTTACCGGTTGCGACCATCCGGTTCTTACTGATCGAGGCCGGTTGTCGAGACTGGTAACTGGTTTTATGAATATTTAGTCTAGAATTTTTAAAATGTTATCAATTGGTTCATACTTGGTTCGAGTAGGTCTTCAAGTTGACATGGGGTCATGTTCATCGACGGTGGAAAACCCTGGCACGGTAGGAAAATCTGAGTTAGTCCGGGTTTCTGGGTGCGGGTTTTGCAACTTCCAAGTGTTCCGATACTATGGATCCATGATTATCCTTACGGGCTTTGGGAGCTTCCCGTCCCCGAAAATCAATGTGAGGATGTTTGATCAGTCGGTTGAGGTGAGTATAGTGATCAAAGTACTTTTGCTTCCCTCGGGGAGGACCTTCTTCCTACACCTATGGTGTTTTTTGGCTTCTCTTTCTAATTCTCTTTCTTGATTGCTAGACTTCCTCTTGTATGAGGTACTAGCATCTCCTTTGTTGGGCTAGAAAGCCTCATTGGTGGTGGCATACTTCTGGCGCCAAGAGTTCTTTGAGATCGATTAGTTCCTTCTTAGCTATGGAGAATTGGAGCCTCTTGTCCTTAATCGCCACTGACAGGATTGTGGCAACTACATTGGGCTCTATGTCCCTAATCTCGAGGACTTCATAATTGAATTGGGAGACCAAGGCCCAGAGTGGCTTGCATGATTGCTGCTTTAGCTTCATTAAAGGCACCACTGTCTTCTTTTACACCTTGCTCCTTAGAAATGGGTACAAAATTTACGACTGAGGTCCTTGAATGAGTCGACCGACCTCGACAGCAAACTATTGAACCAGAGTCTCGCCTAATTCCTCAATGTCGATGGCAACGCCCTCCAGATAATTGCGTTCAAGAAGCCATGCAAGAACATCATAGCCATGAAGCCACCCAAGTGTTACTTTGGGTCGGTCGAGCCATCGTATAATGGTTCCTTCGGCATATGAAATCCCTTAGGGAAAGGAGCTCTATGATCATGTCCGAGAGGGGGTTGTCACTATTGTAGTCTTTTTCTTCCACTACTTCGATCCACAAAAGGACCTTGTCCATACACTCCTAGAGCGCCAGCATCTTGTCCTCGACAACGACAAATGCCTTTCCTCGATTAGGTTAGGATTCTACTTGGAACACTGGATCTCTCGAGGAAGATGACTTTGGGATCTTGGACATGCTCCCCACCTCGGGCAGCGCCATGAAGGATCCGGAACCTCATGGGGACTGGTCCAGGCCATTTCTCTGTTTGGGATTTTTGTCGGGGATGGAGGATGTACATATACCGGTGGTACCCGACGTCCAGGTTGGTCATTGAGGGGATGGCCTTCTTCTTCCCTTCGGACATTCGTCTTAGGTCAGAGGGTAGGATTTACTGCAGTCTCTATTGTAGGAGAAGGAATCTAGAACCCTTGCAAAAGCCTAGAGTGGTTGTCCATTCTCTGCGCTATCGTGCCGAGCTTGTCTCAGGTGATGAATTCATGTAGGTTATTTTCCACTAGTATTACCTCTGGGTATTCTTGGAGGGGGACCTCGCGACTCCACCCATCGCTAAGGTTTTCCCTGACCCTCTCTCTCTGCCTTTGTTTCTCAAGATGAGGGTCGCCATTATGACTACTTGTTCGGGGATGCACCATCAACGTTGAGGTGCACACGAGGGGGTTAAGTGATGGCTAGGGATGTCTACCAAGGTATTTTAATAGGCCCCATAGTGGGCGCCAATCTGTTACCGCTAAAATCCTCGCCCGAGCCTTCCGTTGTGGGTTCGATCGGCATATGACAAAACAAAGCAAAATGGGCTCTGGCTTGATTCCTTGGAACAGCTCCGATGCTTAAGTTAGGAGACTATGCCACAAAAGATAAAGGTTGGGCCTCAAATAGGCCGACCACAAAGATAATTTAAAGTGGGATTGGAAGGGTTTTAATGGTAAATATACCGAACCGAGTTGAGCAGGCCAAGGTAGGGGACAAAAAAATAGTGCGTTGTCAAAGTGTAAGGGGCCGAAACTCATTTAATATTCAAGTGATTTGACTTTGGTTGTTGGAGGTATTTATAGTGCTAGGTTATTGCTGATGTCATGCCGCCTTTGTGGTCCATCGTTGGAGTATATTGTCAATTTCACCCCTGGCTCTGGCTTTTGCTAATAATGACTGAGACGCCCTTTTAAAACGAATTTGCTGTGAATAGTCGCTTTTGCACTTGATGATGTGGAATGTTGCCACCTTCCACGTGTTGTGCCATTATTGAGTGGTATTATTTATCCCAAACCCAGGGTTCTATCCAATTCCTGTGAACCCAAAGGGTTTCAGCCTCTGGAACTCTCCATAAGCTTGGAGGTGTCAAATCTAAAATTTTAAAATCCAAATGAACTTTTCAAATCTTTCAAAATAAATATTTTACAACCCAACTAAACAACCCAAGCACAAAAACATGTCTGAATTGTTAAATTGAAATGACCAAGAAAAAGGGTGGAAAAAGGAAATCTTATTCTCTGTCACTTTATATTTCTTTTATATACCATCAAATTTTCAAAATCACAAAAGAATTCATGCTTATTGAAAATTACAATATTTTATAGGACCACCAACTTTTCAAAGTCACAAAGGAGTTCATGCATATTGAAAATTATAATATTTTCCATTAACAAAATATCAAAGAAACAATGATCATATAAATTTTAAAAAAATGCATCTTTAAGTTGAATATTTTATTTATTTGTTATCTATCACTCATCAACTTGGATGGTAGGGGATAATAGTTAAGTTGGAGTATCACTTATAAATATCTCAGCATCAATCAAGTAAAGGTTTTTTTTTTTTTCATATGGTTATAATATATATATGTGTTTAGTTATAAAGTTCCAGTCTAGTCTCAGCTAAGGGTGTCAACCAGTATGGTATTCGATATTTGGAACAGTTTCGGTACAATACATATGGCAAAATGATATCGATAAAGTATCGACTTCGGTTCCAATCTTCCATACAGTTATATCGTATACGGTTTTTATCCAGTATATATATGGTTTCTTATTTGATATATATATAATTTCATATAAATTTTGGTGTACATAGAGAAAAATCGGTATAAATTTATAGTGGTATGTATTCAGTACCGTTTTGGTATCTGGTTCAATCCATATATCGATACCGTACTATAGGCATCGTTCCATTTTCCATACCATTAACGTGCCGATTCTAATTTGTTTGGTTTGGTTCGATTCAGTTCGATTTGTTACGATTTTGGTTTTGGTATAAAATACATGGTACAAAATTGACACCCTAATAAGTCCTAGCAATTGTTAATTGTTCTTACGTACCAAAAAAGAAATTGTTAATTGTTCTTTTCATTCGAGAACCATTAGAAAACCTATCCCAGAACTAACCCGTCTCGATAAATAATCTTGTTCCAAAATCTAATCCCAAAAGCATCTTAATATGCTAATAGGTGAGAGGGGTCCAGTTGATTATGTGTCAGTTACGATCAGATTCCCAATTCCAGATTCCACCCGAACTAAGCAGAGCGAGCCGCAGTGATTCCTCCCATTTGAACGCAGAGTACGGATCACACTTAAAAACGTGGGCCATGCTTCCAAGTTCCAACTTCGATATATGAAGGTAAGTTTCGGCTCGTTACTACCAGATATTTTCTTGGCTTCCAACATTGTTGGAACTTGCAGTAGAGAATCAGTGCAGAATGGCATCTTCGGCACTGTCTCATCCTCACGGCCCTCACAACGTCTTTGTGTACGGAAGCTTGTTGGCCGACGAGGTAGTGCGCGTGCTATTAAAGCGCGTCCCTGAATCTTCTCCCGCCATCCTTCAGGACTAGTAAGACCCCCCCTCCCTTTCTCTCTCTCTCTCTCTCTATTTATCTACGTCTGATTGCTGGGTATCCTTGTTTTCTAATGGATTTTAAGTGGCTGTATCAAAAGATTGATTTTTTTTACAATTATTGCATGTCCTCCTTTTCTGATGAATTTTAAGTGCCTGTATTGAAAGATTGATTATTTTATGATCTCTCTCTCTCTCTCTTTTTTTTTTTTTTTTTTTTTTTTTTGAACTTTAAGTTTGTTCATGCCAGTGTTTTAATTGTTATAAACTTGCACATGTATCCATGATCCATCTGTGTTTTCCAATGATAATCTAAGGCATGTGTATTGTTTGTGAAGGTTTGCACTTTTAATGTCCCGACTTTCATTGAGTTGTAATTAGTTATAATTATTACCTTTTTTTCTTTATTTTTCAATTATTTTTATTGGTATTGGATTGGAGTTCTTCAATCGCAGAAACTTCGGAATTACTTTTTTCTTTAATATAAAATCTGTGAATTAGCAGCTAAACTTATTAAACAAGGAGTGATTGCTTCTATACACATCTAAGTGTCATTGCATCTCTTCCTAACAGCCTAAAAGATATCAGGAGAAGCCCAAAGTATTGCAAATCTAGGTTCTGTACAAAAAAGAGGGGAAAATAGTCTGAAAATTCGCAGGCTTGTTAAATCCTCTCTAGTAGATAGATTGATATTTGTTTGGAATTTTAATGTTTCTCTTGCTTTTATAAAAATTAATGGATTTTTGATAATAAATCCACTTCCCAAATTCAGTTATTCTGTCTTCCAGTTCAGATTTGATCCTGATTGTTACCCCCTTTCTTTCTTCTCTGTTCTTTTGCTTGCCATGTAATTCTCTTATCTTTTTATTTCTCTACGAACCCCTCAAAGTAGCACTTGCTTCCAACTTGGATTCTGATTAGTATTATCTACCTAAAGTGGTCAGCGGAGCTGCTTGAGTTGTTAACTGATTTCTCCTATGCCAAACCAAGATCAAACAAAAGAGTTAGTTAGAAGTACCTAGATAGTTGCTAACTTCTTGACATTGGATTTTTTTTTTTAAATTAATTACTTAAATACTGTCTCTATGTCAGAAATACTATCCATTTGAAGGAATCAAAATCAAAATGTGGACTGGATTAAAGAAATCGATATAATTTGACATATATGTGCACAAAACATTGTTGACATTGAGATGGCTGAGGTTTTTCATGCAGAAGCCTGGAAGTTCCAAAGATTTAGTTATTTATTGATAAGTGTACTTATGGTTTTGCTTTTCTTGTTAATAAGAAGAACCTTCCTTAGCATCTCATTCACTTCGATTGCATTTTAGTGGATGGTTAATTGTTCAATAAGAGGAAGGAATGGTGGTCAACATAGTTGTCAAGGCGCCAAGGTGAACCAAAGTGTTGGAGGCCTAACGGGGCGCCTAGGCGATCAAGGCTCTGGCCTAAGAGACCAAGGTGTCAGATTTTCCAAGGCGTCACAAGGCCGCCTGGGTGCCTAGGCGGGCCTTGACAACCATGGTGGTCAACTAGAAATGGCGGCTATTGATGGACAATTGCCATCCCTAGGCTCAAGAAAAAGATGGGAAAAGTAGGCTGCTTGGATGAATATTCAGTCACAGGATCCACATAACAGGGAATTGTTAGAATGAATTTTCTTGCAGGTTTTTTTCCCCACTTGATGTATTTATAGAAATTGGGGATCTTATAATTGTTACCATGGTCCTAATTCTGCCTACACATAAGAATTTATTCCCTCTCTCTCTCTCTCTCTCCCACCCCCCCTTGATTTGGATATTTCCTGCTTGAATTGATCCTTCAAATCCTTAGAACAATATGAATTGAATAATTTCCTTAGTGGAATCACTTTAGATTAGTAAAAAAATTCTTTGAACCATACTTGCAATAGGGGCTTAGTTCTACATTAACTAGGAATTCTTGTATTATAGACTTCTTTCTTTGTTATTTGAAGAGTTTCCAAATTGGTAGGACATTCAGCATCTAAGTGATGTATACTTTCCTAGATTATATATTTATATGAGTGCCGAGCATTCAGCATCTAAGGGGTTTCTGAGCTCTGGTAGGCTATACAAATCCTGTGTTGCCATTACTGTTTACTGAGGTTCATATAATGTTGTTATCCCATAAGCAGTAATGTCTTTTCTTGCCACTTTAGAGCTCAATAGCTCATATAATGTTGTTATCTCATAAGAAGTAATGTCTTATCTTGCCACTTTAGAGCTCATATAATGTTGTTATCTCATCAGCACTAATGTCTTTTCTTGCCACTTTAGCTAACTCATTTACGGCTTTCCCTTTGCTGCATTAACACCCCCAATTTGCTTCATACCACAGTCCTGTTGGTGCATTTTTGTATATGACTGAACCAGCCCAGCCAACTTACCATTGCCTTCCTCAAATTATTTTCATATTTTGTTAAATTCTTTCTGGTTTTATTACATATCTAACTCAATATTTGCATCTGAGCTGTGTTATTTATTTGTTGTTCATTCACTGGTGGCCTTATGGTCATCTAAATTTTGCTCTTTGCTTTCAAATGCAACATATCAACCATCAACACTTTAAAGCTCCTCCCTTATTCATCCATTTACCTGGGAGAATTCTTATGATTGGAGCAAGGTACTAAAGATGTTTGCTCTAGGATATATTTTGGTTATCACTGTGAAATAATTCTTCAATTCTACTCATATTTTTATTAAAGTTGCACTCCATATATTTTGTTTTATCAAACTTATCTTAAACCTTTATATCTAAAGAACTCCTCCATAATTCTGACTTGATATCTGGTCCCTCTAGTCATGTCAATCAAAAGTTCAAAATTATGTCATCAGCAGACAGAATTCACTGTTCAACAGCATCATTTGTATATGTAGTTGATTCATTTATAACTTATATCAAAGTTGTTATGGTCAGTGTTGATCCCTGCTGTAAACATGCTCAGCTCTCCTTTGGGTTTTTTAACATTAGATAATTCTCCATGCATATCCTTAATTACATCTACATCACGGTAATCTACCCTTTTAGCACAAGTTACAGCTCCATCACATATATCATCAGTTATGTATCAGCATATTGCATAGTTGTCAAGGAGTTGCCTAGGCAACTCCTACGCGTCCGGGCGATTTAGATAGGGCTAGGCAGTTGGTCGCCTTATAATATCATGCCTTGTTTATTTGATTATTTATTTTTTTAATTAATGGCATTTGTAGCATTTTTATTAGATGTATAAAGTACTTATATACATCATAATGCATGGAATCATGCATATGTATTAAAAACAATAAAAATTGATGTGCTAACCCCCTCCTTTTTGTATAAAACCTTTTATTAAGATGTACCCTTATGATGCCTTAGGACGCCTTTGCTACGTCTAGGTGCCCAGGCACCTCTCAGACAACTTCCGCATATTGTCTTCCTAAGTCTACCAGATGATCTTTTTAGGTAGGAGCTTGTTTTATAGCAATAGTAATTAATCGTTGTTGTTTCAAGGTCAATTTATTCACTCGTCTAGATAAAAATTTCCTTGTTCACTAATAAATTGACTAATTAAACTCATGTTTCTATAATCAATTCCCCCAATCCCGTTGTGGCAAACGCCAATAATCATATGCTTTCTATGTCAATAAGGACAATTTGAAGATCTTTGCATGGTTGCATAGTGGCTTTAGAAAAGTATTTGTAATACTTTTGCCGAATCCCAAACCTTACATTGTTCTAGCAATTTTAGTTTCCAGTTCTTCTTTTTTATTAAACCTAGCCTGAACTATTTAGAGCCTCTGATTTGAGCTTTAATATTAGTGTTTATTATTATTTTGCAGCCATAGGTTTAGCATAAGAGGACGTGTTTATCCTGCAATTCTACATGTGGAGAATAAAAAAGTTACTGGAAGGGTAAGTTAACCAGATCTATTTTGCCTTTAATATCTTCAAAAGAGGTTGAATAATTCTGTTTCTGAAATAACTTTGTATTTAAACATTTAGGGGTGGTGATCTTTACTGCTATAAAGTGAAAAAAAATGAAACTTCAATCCATCGCAATATTTTGATGAAATGCATATTGCTCATTGATAGCATGTGCAGTGTGCCTGTGGCTATGTGTACTTTTCTTCTTCCCTTTTTGTCCTATCAAAAAGAAAAAGAGAACCCAAATATTAAGGCACAAGCTCACCAATGTAAAAATTACAACAACATGATGGAATCCCCCTCCCATATCGTGTGCCACGGAATTTGCAGATCTTGGTCTCCACAGGAATGAGAGATGTTCATAATGGAAACAAGGACCTTGATTAACCTAATCTAGGGAGAATGTCCTTGACTTCCTACCTCTTGTTGCATCCATGATTTGAAATTTCGGTTTCATTGCCTGGAAAAACCAAAATATTTTTTCAAAAAGAGAGATTTTGGTCAAATTATGAGTGATTTTGGGCGAAATATGGTATTTTGGCTGTAAATTTTAGTAGACCATTTTGGTGGTCAAATGACCATATTTTGGCCCAACTTTTTAGGAAACCCTAACTAAACATCTCTAAACATGTTTGGACCTTTAAATTATAAAAAATAAAATAACAAAACAAACCCATATTAATAGTTTGGCTTTGGATCACCAAATAGGCCAATAATGAAAGTGAATACACAGTGTATAGTGGTTTGGGAACTTTCCTATATCCACTCTCAAACCTCTTCCATATTATCCATTGACACAATTCCTTTCCTAAGTAGGGATGAAACCGTACACCAATTGTTTTATCCATGGGAGCACTATGAACCCAAGTGTTTTGGCTAACACTCAAACCCCAATTGATGACCTCTTGATGTAGATCCGTTCGCCCATATTAAGTATAGTCGCCACAAGCAACGTACAAACAAGGAAGGTGTTCACAATTAGGCATGGTCTATAAATGGATGGCACAATAATAAGCAAGATCTGATTGCATACTCATCGGTTGGAAGGTTTTTTAATTATTTTGGCAAGATCTGATTGCATGTGCCGGTGATGGAAGGTTTTTAAATACTTGAGGCATGTCTCAATTAGTAGATTATTACAAGCGTTCCTTTCCTAAATTAAGTGCACTAGCAGTTGTTAGGATTTCCCTTGTGTATTTTTTTAGCCTTCTTTCTTAGGATCATTTTGTGCAACCTATTTAAATAATGTAATGGGTTGGTTAAGTTCAAGGTAGACAAAGTTTAAATAAAGACATTGGAGATTTATATGGAACCAAAAAAAAAAAAAAAAAAAAAGCTGGAGATTTTATGAAAATCTCTAGGATCCTTGGTAAGAAACCATAGCTTGAGACAGGCATGACCTGAGATCGGTCCCTCTCTCTTTCTTCTTTTATATCTTTTCTTCAATTTATCTTATACCCTTCATCCTTATCTAGACCTTGAGTTATTGTGTAAGCCTCAAACCTGCAACCATTAAAAAAGAGTTCGTTAGTGGGTTTGCATCATTAATGGTATTAGAGCTATGACTGAGGATAGCTCTCACAACTCAACTCCAGGAGTTGAATCTACTCCCCTTCAACTTATAGAGTTAATTCGACAATACTGAGAGGGTTGTTGCATGGAAAAGTGTATGGATTCCATGTCATCACTGAAAAGTGGTAAACATTACTTCGGAGAATTTTATGCATGGATGAATGAGCAATTAAATTCCATTCAATGAAATTACTCCCAAAGGGTCTTTGAAGCTAATGAAAAGGAGCATGTGTTAGTAGATTATATCCCTTCAATAGAGCCAAGAAAGAAAGATCTAATTCTTCTACCACAGGGATTGAAAACGAAGACCCAATCTTTTCCAAAGTAGAAGATTTTATCTATTTAAAATCTACTGTTAAAGACTATGCTGAAGAGGTCAAAGTAGTGGAAGTTGAGCACATCGAGATTGTCATACCATCTCACTATTTCGAAGAGAAAGCTCCCAAGGTCGAAGATTTCCTTCCCAACTTTCGTGGGAATATGGATTTGCACTTTCAGAGGAAGTTGAGCACTCATCCCGCTTTGTTGATGCTCAACTGATTCAAAACTCGAGGTCGAGTTTGAGGGTAGAGTTGATGTAGATCGGTTCACCCATATCAAGTATAGTCGCTGCAAGCAACGTACCACAAGGAAGGTGTTCACAATTAAGCATGGTCTATAAATGGACAACACAATAATAAGAAAGATCTGATTGCATACTCATCAGTTGGAAGCAAGATGTGATTGCATAGTCATCGGTTGGAAGGTTTTTAAATTACTTTGGCAAGATCTGATTGCATGTGCTGGTGATGGAAGGTTTTTAAATAATTATGGCTTGTCTCAATTTAGTAGATTATTACAAGCATTCCTTTCCTAAATTAAGTGCAGTAGTTGTTAGAATTTGCTTTCCTTGTGTATTTTTGGTCTTTCTTCTTAGGATCTTTTTGTGCAACCTATTTAAACAATTTAATGGATTAAGTTCAAGGAGACAAAGTTAAAAAAAAAAAAAAAAAAACAAAAAAAAAAAACATTGGAGATTTTATGAAAGTCTCTTGGATCCCTGGTGAGAAACCATAGCCTGATATAGGCATGACCTGAGATCGTTCCTTCTCTCCTTCTTCTATATCTTCTCTTCAATTTGTCTTATACCCTTCATCCTTAGCGTCAACCTTGAGTTATTGTGTGAGCCTCAAACCTGCCACCATTAACAAAGAGTTCGTTAGTGGGTTTGCATCACCTCATGATCAACACAACAATTCCTATCTATCACATATCGAGTATTGACTATAAGCAGTAGATGCACCTTAGGTTTACACAGTTGAGATGGGAAAATTTAACCACTGGGGAATATGCGACCATAAACTACTACACTTGATCATTTTAAATGGGATGAAGATGTTTTGATAGCACGGTTCTGTAATGGCTAGGACCAGCAAATTAGTGTTGCATTGGCCTCCAATCGACTACCAATGATCGATGATGTGGAATAGGTCACATATCAAATACAGGGCTATTACAGAATTCAGAATTAGTAAATTGTAAAACCGAGAGAGAATAAATAAAGGAGAGAGAGGAGGTAAGATCGATTGTCCTTAGCCTCTCCTCCTAGCCACTATTTATAAATGTAGAAAAGACTAACAAAATAGATTTAAAACTCTACAAGTCAGAGTCCTATTTACAAACTAAATAACTAATAGATAGATTTAGCACTTTACAAGTCAGAGTCCTAGTTACAAACTAAATAAAAGAAGGATAAGAAATAAGTAGAAAAGGAGATAAGCAAGCTACATGGGCTCTTAATAATATCGTTATTGGGCCTGATTATTCAGACCTATCATTAAACACTTGAATTCTTAATCACTTGAACTAATCAGTAATGAGCCTGGCTAAATAGGCTCATCCTTTATAGTAATATTAGTTAATATCCCTCTCAAACTAGAGTATCGGGGAATGTGAAAGCTTCAACTTGGAACAATGTAGTAGTAATAGTAATAGTAGCAGTAGTAGTCGTGGCAGCAGTAGTAATAATAGTAGCACAATATAGGTCATTGTGAACCAAGTAGTAGTAGTAGCACAGTATAGATCACTGTGAACCAAATAGTAGTCGTAGCACAGTATAATTCATTGTGAACCAAGTAGTAATAGTTAGAAGTAGTAATAGTAGTAGGTTGCACCAAATCACAGGAGGCAGTAGATCAATAGGTTTTGGACTGATGGATATTGTCAGCAGCAGTAACGTAGTGCTTCAGTAGTAAATTAGGAGTAGCAGAACATCAGTGGCTCATCAACACATCAAGAGCAGTAGTATATCAACAGTAGGGAAGAGTTTCTCGATCAGCAGTACCTCAGAAGTAGTAGCACATCAGCAGGATACCAAGAAGGGCTTGCGGCATCAATGGGGCAGTAGCATATCAACAATATTTCAGCAGGAACAACAATAATGGTGGCTGCACACCTAACGGAGAACCTTAACGACTCTCAAACCAGTTCTGATACTATGTTACAAAATTCAGAATTAGTAAATAGTAAAACTGAGAGAGAGAACAAATAAAGGAGAGAGAGGAGGTAGGATCGTTTGTTCTTAGCCTCTCTTCCTAGCCACTATTTATAGACATAGAAAAGACTAACAAGACAGATCTAGGACTCTACAAGTTAGACTCCTAGTTACAAACTAAATAACTCATAAACAGATCTAGGTTTCTACAAGTCAGAGTTTTAGTTACAAACTAAATAAAAGAATGATAAGAGATAAGTAGAAAAGAAGATTAACTGGCCACATAGGTCTTAATTAAATCGGTATTAGGCCTAAATAATCTGGCTCATCACTAAACACTTAAATACTTAATCACTTAAACTAATCAGTAATGGGCTAGGCCCATTCCTTTACACTAATATTAATTAACAAGGACATTTGAAGAGGCCATACAATTGGAAGATCTTTCCAAACACAATCTCTAGAGGTGACAGTTTAAGAAAGCAGCCTCCACCACCAAAGAAGTCCTTCAGCAAGCCCCATGCTAGTGGTTCAACTATGGAATTTTCACAGTCAAACCGCTTATACTCTCTACCTCTGCATGATTCTGACAGACCTCTTTCAAAGCTGAGGGCTGGGAATTGTCGAGTATTTCATCTCCAAGGGACTAAGCCATTTCTCCACTCAGTGCCTTAATTACTTTGTCGCTTTTGCTAATGAGGAAGAACTCATGGCAAATGTTTTGGAGGAGAAAAGAAAGAATGAGATAATCTATTGGGAGGCAGAGCTAACGACAGTGATAGTAATGAAAGCTCTAGCCTTGATACATTCTTTGTCCTCTTTTGACTACTTACAAGATCTCTAAAGAGGATGATTGGCGTCGCAACATCTTTTAGACTAGGGTGAGATGCAACAACACTGTGCACAATGGTCATCAACAACGGTAACTGCACTAATGTTGTTTTTGAAGATGATGTTCGTAAGTTTGGACTGAAGACTGAGCCAAACCCCTATAAGGTTGCGTGGGTAAATAACACCAACCTTAAGATTCTTGAATGGTGTTTGCTTACATACTCTATTGGAGGATCAACACAATTCAATGTGATGTTTTACCCTTGAAAGTTTGTCGCATCCTCCTTGGGAACCTTGGTTGTTTAATAAAAAGGTACAACATGATGGTGATGCAGGCCAGGTGTGCAAGAGAAGGGGCCGAAAGAAGACTCCAGCTGGGCCAGGCCCAGCCTGACCCAATTCCAGCCCATTCCAGCAGCCGAGATCTCTATTTAGAGATCTCTCCTACCGCCAGCCCTATAGTCGATGGCAGTACTAGCTAGGATTTTTATTTTAGTTTCTTAATTGTTAGTGACTCTATTTCCATTGTTTAGTTTCCTAAAATATAGGTTAGTTAGCTTAGAAGTTTTAGTTACTTAGAGACTAAGACTTGCCTAAAAATCTAGTTTCCTAATTCCAGTTGTTAGTAACTTTCCTATTTCTATGTTTTAGAAACTTCCTAATTTATAAAGGAAGTTTACTTTCTCTAAAGTTAGTTTCTTTCCTATTTCAATTGTAATTTTGCAAGATATAAATAAGAGCATCAAGGCTGGAGGCAGCTAGAGAGGTTTTTCCAGAAAAAAGAATAGCTAAATTCTATTTTTCTGGTTGAGTCTCCAAGGTTGTGAGACTCAACCACTTGTTCTTCTTCTTCCTTGAGATTCTAATTTCTCTTTTGATTTACAATCATCCTATATTGGTGAGCGACATTGATTTTCTGCAGAACCAATTAACTCCTTTGCTGATTTGATACAAATCATTAAACATCAATTGAGACTACATACAACCTGGGCGGTACCATGTACAGCAGACTTGCGGCACCTGTGGCTGTGCCAAATCTGCCTTGATCGACTCCAAATTTCTACAATTGTTCACAATTGAAGTTGAGAAGATATCCTATCAATCTCAAGCTCATTCAACGGCTGGATTCTGAGATAAGTTGAATTTTCTACTGAAACCCAAATCTATTTTCTGATTTGGACTGTGTAAGATCTTGTAGCAAAGAGGGATTGTTAATTTGAGTTGTTTGAACCCTCTTTGCCACCAGATGGGTACGAGAACATTTATTCGTTCAAGCATAGTGGGCTCGACATGTAACTTCTTCCTGCGAAAGACCTTCTTCTTGTCAAGCTCAAGTGGATTGCCGGATCACTTCTCCTCTAGCACGTTCCATCAGTTGGTATTCTTGGTGCATATCTGATGCAGCTACAAATAGTAATAAAGTTAGCCCACGATTTAGGCTGACATTGGATTTTCGTATTAGTTTTATATTTGAATCCCTATTTGTAAAACCCCTAAGGCTATTGGTTATAGGGATCATAGTTGTTAAGGCGCCAAGGAAAACCAAGGCGTTGGGAGGCCTGATGAGGCGCCTAGGTGACCAAGGCACCTGATTTTCCAAGGAGTCACAAAGGCGCCTAGGCGATGCCTTGACAACTATGATAGGGATCATCATTACCCTCCTTTGGAACTCGGCAAAAAACATTTAGATAGAGTTTTTATTATATTTAATAGCTTGGGTTTTTAGCTATTAGGTGTGGGCTCCTTTTGATTATTTAATTGCTGATTGTTCTTGGAAGATTGGATAAAGCTTCCATCAATTTAGGAGTCTTCATAATCAAGGATAGCTTGTTATTAGGAGTTTAATTGCCTTAAGTGTTTTAATTACTTTAGGCATTTGCTACTTTCCAATTAAAAGTCCAGCCATCCATTAGTTCCAGCAATGGGAGTCTTTCTAGTCTACATTGTGTTTGAAGAGCCTTTTCTTCTTTTAATCTTATCTCTTTCTTTGGTCGGCATCACTTTAATAGTCTTCTATTTTATTATAAGTTTCCATTTTCTCCCTTAGTCGACATTGCTTTGTGGAGGCCCTTTTTTATCTTATCTATCCACTCGCCTTTTCAACATTGCTTGTAATTGTTAGGAGTTTTTTTTTTTTTATTATTTTTTTTTTATTTTTTTTTTTTATTCAGAAACTCCCTTTTCCCCTTTGGTCGACACTCAGTACTTGTTGGAGTCTTTCTTTTATTTCTATATACGTATGTTTATGGGCACAATGCTAAGAAGCTGATTAAGATGAATGAAAGTAAAGTTTTGTGCTTGTTTTCTAGAAATAGTTAATATAAGAGATCTCCGACAATGAAAGACTTTCAAGGCCATTGGTGGTGATTCTATATCTTGCTTCTCCTGCTCCATTAATTAGCAAATAAGTTATTTTTATTTCAGATCTGTTTTTATCATCCTCCATTAATAGTTGCCATCTACCTTCCATTGCCATTAGGACTTCGTATCTCTTACATTCACCATTTGATCGACATCATATTCCAATATGGGAGTCTATTTGTATTTTTAATCATTACTACCAAGTCTGATTGTCCATCCGTCGGTCAGATCATAAGACCTGAGTTTCCATCGAAAATCCACTTGCTTGTGGTCATTACTTCCAGCAGTATTGGAGTTCATCATAACTTCTAATCTTACCATTCGATTACTTTTGAATTTGGATATGTTGCTTCTCATCATGGTTGTTACCTTGGGTTAAATTATGGTTTCCATCTGACCGTTGGATCATGTGATATTTGCTTACTTTATATTCTGGTCCTATTTAGATCACTGTGACTCTAGCTATTTAGGAGTCCCTCCCTCATCAAATGGTATCAGAGTTAAGATCAGTGGTGGACTTAGCCCTTCTGAGTCCTTTATTTTCAAAACTAAAGTTGGCTTGCTCAATGGAAAGATTGCTCTTTTATTCATCGATGAAGGGAAAGCTGCAAATCTCATCTTGTGGCCCATAGTGGAGGTGTTGTCAACGACCAATGAGATCATGATTGAGCCTAACAGCAATGTCTTTGTTGAATTCTCAATTTCTTCTTATGTTGATTGTGCTTGTTGTGTGGTGTTGATTCTTCTAGATGCATTATCCGAGTTGGTCGACATTGGTTGGAAGCATGACGGGTGTAGTTAACCATGATGGAAATGTTTTGCATCCTCAAGCTTCCTCACATTCGACATACAGTAGTTCTTCATGGATTCTCTGCCAAAGCATGCTGCAAGCCAGAAGATTTAACACCAGGAATTCAGCCACACGTTTAGTTGACAAAGGAAGAATAAGTTCCTCCACCAACTGTGGAAGAACCCTTGATCCAAGAGGTCAATGTGGAAGACACTACCAGTGAAGATGTCAACTGGTGGCTAGCAAAGAATCCGCCGACACATCGTTCACCTTTGATGCTGATAATGAAGATGAGCATGTAGAGTGCATTATCCCATCGAAGTATTTCAAAGAGCAAGCTTCAAGTGTTGAAGATTAGATCTCTCTTTTTGTGAGCTACCAGAGTATTACTATGGCTGAAGTTTGACGTGCACCACACAGTAGTGACCCCTCGTCTATAAAAAACTCGAGGTCGAGTTTTTTCTGAGAAAGGGGGAGTTGATGCAACTACAACTAGTGACAAGGCTAGCCCAGACTTGGGCTGATGTTTTTCCAATTAAAAATCCACATAGCAATAGGAGTCTTTCTAGTCAACATTGTGTTTTAAGAGTTTTTTCTTGTCTTTCTTTCTTTGGTCGGCATCACTTTAGTTTTTTTATTTTATTATATGAATGTTTATGGCTGCAAAGCCAAGAAGTTGATTAATATGAATGAAAGTAAAGCTTTATGCTTGTTTGCTGGAAACAGTTGTTGAGATGAGAGATCTCCGACAGGGAGAACTGATGCAGCAGTCTTGGCATGGCTAAAGAAACATGATCCCAAATGAAATCAGGCCAACCTGGACTTTTGGTCCAAAGGGAGCTGGTATTTTAGTAGAGATTTTATTTTGTAATTTTTTCTTTTAAATTTTTGGTGCTTTGTTTGGGTAGAATTTATTAGTAATTAATTAGAAACATTACCCCTTATGAGGGTATTTAGGGAACTTCAATTTTAAATCATTAATAACAGTATGGATAAGGTGCTCGACAGAGTCATTGATGCAGTCCAAGAAAGCAACCAGCCCACATGGTCAACACTGTTCACGTGGTACTATTCACGTGAACAGTACCAGCAGATTTTTTTTGAAATATTTGTTCACTCTTTTGTTATTTCTTTCCTAAAGTTAGTTTCTTAATTTCATTGTTTAGTTAGTTTCCTAATATTTAGGATAGATTGTTAGTAGGTTTCAATTACCTGGAGACCAAGTATTTACTTTCCTATTTTCAGATTTAGGACTTTCCTATTTTATTGTTTTAGAGCCTTCCTAAATTATAAAGGAAGGTTGGTTTTACTAAATTTCGTTCTTTCCTATTTTATTTGTAATGTTTCAAAGCTATATATAAAGAGAATGCATGCTGGCTGCAGTAGAGAGAGAATTTTCCAGAAAAAAGAGAGTGAAACTCCTATTTTCTGATTGAGTCTCCAAGGTTGTGAGACTCAACTGAACTCTATTTCCTTTGTTCCTTTGCATTCAATACTCCTATTTTGTTCTTTGTTGCTGGTTATATGTGAAACACTCAGCACCAATTAGAGGAAGTAAAAACCAAATCAGCAGCCGACATCCTTTGAACCTGCCCAGGTTTTGGCGGCACCAGGTACAGCAAGGTTACAAAGCTCATAGCTCCTTCAATTCTTTTCAGATCATTCTCAGATTTTGAAGGGTGTTCATAACTATTATAAAGGCCATTCAACCCAAGTTTCATCAATTTCTGACGGTCGGATTTCCAGATAAGAATTTTTTTTTATTACTTTTCTCTGCAGATTTTTGTGTTGGACTGAATTAAGATCCTATAGCAAAGAGGGCTTATTAATTTGAGATGTCTTAACCTCTTTGCCATCAATTGGTATCAGAGCATGGCTGAGGAGAGTTCTACCTCTCCTAATCAGTCCAATAATCTCAATGGCCTTGTTAATCTGGTTCTCCAACGATTGGCCAAAATGGATGCCAAGTTAGATAGCATGGATGGGAGAATGAGTAATTTGGAGGAGCTAAATCATCCTAGGCCTGCTAGAGTGGAAGCCCCTAGAAGGGAAGCCTTTAATGCCAACCTAATGCCCAGACGTATTCTTAGGGCTCCTCAAAGAGTCCCTAGAGAGGAATACCACAACCCCCCCTATGATGACTATGATGAACCTATCTTTTACCAAACCCATAAAGTACGGATGGACCTCAAGGAGTTTCATGGGAGGCAAGACCCTGAAGCCTTTCAAGATTGGCTGAATGCCTTAGATGACTACTTTGATTGGTTTAGCCTTCCCGAACCTAGAAATCTGCAATTGGCCCGCTCCAAACTAGTGGGGGGTGCTCATGATTGGTGGCGTAACTATGAATATAGTCTCATGAGGAGTCGTAGAGAACCCACTACTTGGGAGGAGATGAAGGAAGAATTGAAAGAAAAGTATTTGCCTCGGTCTTTCCAAAGAAGGTTGCATAACCAGCTGAACAATCTTCGTCAAGGTAATATGAGTATGGAAGACTATGTATACCAATTTGATATATTATGTGCACGGTCAGGTTCACGAGACAATGATGATCAAATGATATATCGATTTCGTTTGGGGTTGCGACCTAAGATTAGAGAAAAAATGGGTATGGTTGATATTGTTAGTCTTAACGACTGTGTTGATAAAGCTTTCCAAGCCGAGGACCTTTTGAAGTCAACACTAAAGCCCACCTCCAGTTCTTATGAAGTGAAACACCCCACACCAATCAGCAAAGCTATAGGGACTACATCTCATGCTACTCCAACGACAGATAAAGGTAAAACTCCCATGGTAGCAGCTATGGATGTGCAATGCTATTACTGCAATGCATATGGTCACTTTGCTAGAGATTGTCCACAGAAATAAAGGGTAAACTCTTTAGTTGCTGCAATCAAGGCCAATCCAGATACACAGGTATGTGAGCCGCAAAGTGATGACACTTCTGTTCCTAATACGGATGTCATGGATGATGGTGAGGATTCATATGGAATCCATATAATCAGCAGTATGGTCTTGATTGCCCCAAAAGTAGATGTGGATAATTTTGATGCCTTTGCTAAAGCTCCAGGGATTGACAAAGAGGACCACAGTTCTGATAAAGACCACGGTGTTATGGAGACAATTGCGGAAGATGAAGAATTGAACAAGATAGTCCCCATGAATACCACGATTCTACTTGACTTTCCTCAAGATATTGAGTATATTGACTTTGTGATACCGTCTAAATATCTTGAAGAAAGTGGACCCAAAGTGATAGATTTTCTTCCAACATTGCAAGCACAACCAAAATTTCAAAATTAGAAGACGTTGTCTACCGAACCCACTGAAATCATTCTTCATCATTATCGAACTTGTGGACGAGTTCATTTTAAGTGGGGGGGAGTTGATGCAGTCCAAGAAAGCAACCAGCCCACATGGTCAACACTGTTCACGTGGCCAGCAGATTTTTTTGAAATATTTGTTCACTCTTTTGTTATTTCTTTCCTAAAGTTAGTTTCCTAATTTCATTGTTTAGTTAGTTTCCTAATATTTAGGATAGATTATTAGTAGGTTTCAATTACCTGGAGACCAAGTTTTTACTTTCCTATTTTCAGATTTAGGACTTTCCTATTTTATTGTTTTAGAGCCTTCCTAAATTATAAAGGAAGGTTGGTTTTACTAAATTTCGTTCTTTCCTATTTTATTTGTAATGTTTCAAAGCTATAAATAAAGAGAATGCAGGCTGGCTGCAGTAGAGAGAGAATTTTCCAGAAAAAAGAGAGTGAAACTCCTATTTTCTGGTTGAGTCTCCAAGGTTGTGAGACTCAACTGAACTCTATTTCCTTTGTTCCTTTGCATTCAATACTCCTATTTTGTTCTTTGTTGCTGGTTATATGTGAAACACTCGGCACCAATTAGAAGAAGTAAAAACCAAATCAGCAGCCGACATCCTTTGAACCTGCCGAGGTTTTGGCGGCACCAGGTACAGAAAGGTTACAAAGCTCATAGCTCCTTCAATTCTTTTCAGATCATTCTCAGATTTTGAAGGGTGTTCATAACTATTATAAAGGTCATTCAACCCAAGTTTCATCAATTTCTGACGGTCGGATTTCCAGATAAGAATTTTTTTCTATTACTTTTCTCTGCAGATTTTTGTCTTGGACTGAATTAAGATCCTAGCAAAGAGGGCTTATTAATTTGAGATGTCTTAACCTCTTTGCCATCAGTCACTCCTTTCTTTTTTCTTTCTTTCTTCTTCTTCCTCATCCTCTCCTCTCGTGACCTGCAGTCTGGTGCCAACCTGAACCAATGAAGACTGCAACTAGAGGAAAGAAGGTGCCAGAGATTGAGAGTGAAAGTGGTAATGTAGGAAAAGATTGTTGACTGACTCCCCTTCCACCTTGCATATGATAGATGTTGATGATAAAGCATCCAACTACCAAGAGGAATTATTGGACCATATTGCAACAATTTTGGCTGCAAGGGATTAGCGAATTTAGTAGTCATTTGTGGTGTTCATAGTTGTCAAGGCGCCAAGGAGAACCAAAGCGTTAGAAGCTTAACATATGCCCAAGGCACCCACCAAGGCAACCAAGGTGCCTAGAACGCCTGACGCCTTGACAACTATGGTGGTATTTTTGTACTTGTTTTCTTTATTATAAGTAGGAGTGATGTTTAGGAGTCTTTAGGCTTGTCTAATTATAGATGTTAAGGGTATTTTTGGCTGGCTTACATGTGGGATATGATTGAGGCAGGACGTGTTGTAATTAATCGCTTAGATGACAATATTTCATCCTATTTAATCTCAGAAAACACAAATATTTCACAAAAATATTTAAGGTATGTGGGATATTTGTGTTTTCTGCGATGACAATATTTTTGTGATCCTTTCTTTTGCTTAAGTTATCATCGTTACATGGCTCTTATAATGATAATCCTTCGATCTGGTAAATTGGTAATATAGATGATTACTTGCTTAAACATTCCTTTTAAGCCATATCATGGATTTTTTTTAGCTTGAATCCTTAATTTATATCCTAGTTGGCAAGGGGAAATTGAACTTTTTAATTGCTTTTATTGATGAAATTTGATTCTATTCTATTCTATTAAAATGGAAAGCATCCATCACTTACAGTATCACCACATTTTTTTTTTCGTGTTGCAGGTACTTCTAGGTATCACAGATCCTGAATTAAATGTTTTGGATACTTTTGAGGATGTTGAGTATGAAAGGAGCACAGTCGATGTCTCTTTGATAGTAAGTAAAAGAAAATTCATCTTTTAATGCATTGAGCACTCTCACAAAAGAATGAAAAAATAATTTTTCTTCAAAGGACAACTGAGCTCTCTTTGGATAAGGAAGTTCTTCAAATTAGTCAAAACTACCTGTACCGGCCTTCTTGACACAAGAGAATGGTAGCTGCCAGTAATGCTGAAAAAAGATCTGAAAAACAAATAAATATGAATTTTAGGTCCTATTGGAACTCTACAACATATTTGATCAACTCCAAGAACCTTAGGGTGTCTTTTATCAGATTGTAGCATTAGAGTTCTAAATGGAGCTAGGTGTCTTCTTTCACATGGTGCACATGTATGAGAAATCCTCCTGGTGGATCGTTGATAGAATATGGGCTTCCAATTGGCAAATAGGTGCACCTTGTTCTAGGAGAGTGCAAACTATTATTTTGTTCACTGCAAGGTGGAAACCAATGTTCTGAAACGTGTCCCTCCAACCCATTTTGAAGGTCTAGCAGTCAATCACCAAGTCAAATGATTTTTGTACAAGGAAATTAAACACGCATACATCGAGATATATCTTAAATCAAGTTTGCCTGTGGGCATGATTAAGATTGTGACATCTGTGATAGCTATTGAACAGTATTTTGGCTTCAGGATTTCAATTCCTCAATATTCAAATAGAAGCCCTAATCCCAACCAAATTGGTTCAGATACATGGATCCCATTTTACCATTTTGTGTTCACTTCCTGGCAATATTAAAATCTGGATTGGATTCTTCCCAAGGACATAATGAAGTTGATCTAGTTGGCATATTGCTTCAGTTGGTGTGGAAAGAGAGGATTTTCTTGGAAATTCATCATGCTATTTGTTGAGCCAAAGTCTTTGTGGGAGAAGAGGAACACTCGGTTTTCTTTTAGATACATTTTCATTGGAGTTGCAGGTCATTGAATTGATGAAGATGAGGATAGAGCTCATTAGGCAAACTACAAAATATAAAAATTGAGAACATACTAATGGACCAAAGAGTGGAGTTATGGACTCCTCTGGATTGTGTAATGAAATTGAACTGTGTTGGGTTGCTCCATGGCATAATTCTAAATTTTGGCCAAAATGTTTCGATTTTTTTTGCAAAACCGAAACGAAATGTAGAGTCGAAACAGAAAAGTCTCAAATTTTGGTCCAAAATCACTGTTTCAACCATGTTTCAGTTGAAATCTCTAGTTTTGGTCGAAACCTAGTCCAAACACCTTATAAAATATCAAGTTTTGATAAAACTTGGTGTACTTTGACCTAGAAATCAGAGTAGTATAAGACAGGGACCAGTATACAGGTTGGACAGTATAAAACACATTTAAGTAAATGTTTATTAACTTTTATATTTCATTTACTTAAAATATTATTCATAAATAAACAAATACCCCCCCCAAAAAAAAAAAAATTTTTTTTGAATCTCATAAAAATAGTCTAAAATTCAAATTCCAAAAGAATAAAAAGTCAACTTTTCAGTTCAAGAACAAAAACTGAATTTTCAATCGCGGGATGATTTTCAACTTTCAAATGCGGGCTTTTTTCTCCAATCTAAAAATTCCATAAATCTTATTAAAGTAAAGCATAATTAAAAATCAAGAGTTTGCTAAAATAATCTTTTGTTTTGATGTCCAAAAAATTATTTTCATTCAAACAATTTTAAACAGCATTCGTATACTTCGAACAAGGTTTGAATGGAACTTAACTCCTTCAATATAATTTGGATTCAAACAATCTCAGATTTCTTGCTAAGCTGATTATGCTAGCTTTCCAACAAATCTGACATTGCTTGAACCCGATGAGTTATAATGAAGGAGTTATGCTCTGGTCAAACCTTGTTTGAAGTATACGATTGCTGTTTAAAGTCGTCTAAATGAGAATAATTGATTGGACATCAAAACAAAAGATTATTTTGGTAGATTCTTAGTTTTTAGTGATATTTTACTTTAATAAGATTTATGAAAATTTTAATTGGTGAAAAAGCTAGCGTTTGAAAGTTGAAAATCGTCCCACGATTGAAAACCCAGGTTTTGTTCTTGAACTAGATAGTTGACTTATTATCCTTTTGGAATTTAAATTTTAGACTATTTTTAATGGATTCAAATGGGGGGTGTTTGTTTATTTATGAATAATATATTAAGTAAATGAAATATAAAAGTTAATAAAATTTTACTTAATTAATATTAGTCATAAATAAGTGCTGCCTATTTAACTCTGAATACTATTCTCAGGCAAGGTTCAAAATCTCGAGTCTCGAGGGTGTCTTGAACCTCTGAGAAACTGCGGTCGAGATCTCGGCGAGACACTGCACAAAAGCCGCGAAGACTTAAAATGTGTGTTTCGACCCTAAAATGACCATTTTAAAGCTTAATACTCTAGGCAAACCCTATTTTAGCATATATATAAACATATTTAAACCATAAAACTATAAAAATAATCACACATGGTAGTTGTTTGGATTTACACCCATGTTTGGCAGTGTCGGTCTAAAGTTTAAACGTAAACCTAGGGTAATATTGGCTATTCTACATAATGTTACACTAAGAGAAGATCATATAAGACCAAGTGAGCTAGTGAAATTATATTTTAGGAGAAGAATGAACATAATAATACTTAATTAATTAATTATTGTAGTAAAAAAAAACCCAAAGTAGTCAGTAGACCATACAACCATAATTCATACATTATGTCGAGACCAGTTGAGAAATGGTCAAAAATGTAGAGAAATGGTTGAGACTGGTCGAGACCAGCTCGAGAACTGGTCGAGATGGTCCAGACACCGTATCTAGGCTAGATCTCGTCTTGAGCCCCTCGAGATCTTCGAGAAATTCGAGACCTCGCCGAGATTTTGAACACTATTCTCAGGTTCCAGCATACATTAGCATACCATGGTCGAGACTTAAAAAAATCCATTTAGGATTTTTTATGTGAAAAATTGACAATCATTCAATGGATATGTGAAGAAGATTAAAAATGCATCACATAAAAAAATTGGTCTTAGAAAACAACTTTTTGGCCACCGAAATTAAGTTTTGGATCTGATAAAAAATCCCAAGTTTCGGCGAAATTTCGGTTTTGGGGCTGGCCAAAACCAGCCTCGAAACCAAAATTTAGAACCTTGCTCCATGGAAGCTGAGGATAGCTAATGACATGGTGGACCCACTGGCCAAGCTACGAGTTTGAAAGCTGGTTGGATCTCTGAGCATTCTTTTCCATTTGCTCATCAGTGTTGGATTGTTTTCTTCTTGTTATTTCTTTTTTTTTTTTTTTATTTTCCATATTGGTAACATTGTTGTGGTCCACTGGGTGCCTTGTTGTGGGCATTATATGTTTTGGGCTTCGGATCTTATTTCACCATTCAACTTCATTTAATGCCTCTTTGTTAACCCAAAGCCTTCATATATATATATAGGCCCCGTTTTACACACAGGCGCCGAGCGCCTGGTCGCCCGCCGACAGAACAACTTTATCAGAAGACTGCCCAGCCGACAGAACAACATTTATCGAGATGCCCGGCCGACAGAACAACATTTATCGCAAGACTTATTTATGACTAATATCATTTAAGTAAATGTTTCTTATTTTATAAATAAGCAAATACCCCCTATTTGAATCCAATAAAAATAGTCTAAAATTCAAATTCCGGAAGGAAAAAAGTCAACCCCCCGCTCAAGAACAAAACCATATTTTTGGGTGCGAGGGCGATTTTCAACTTTTAAATGCTAGGCTTTTTTTAAATATAAAAATTCTATAAATCTTATTATAATAAATCATCACTAAAAACCAAGAGTGCGCCAAAATAATCTTTTGCTTTGATGCCTAAAAATAATTTGCATTCGACGACTTTAAACAAGATTCCCGTATTCGAACAAAGTTTGACCGGGTGTAACTCCTTCATTATAATTTGATTCAGCATCTGATTTGTTGGAAAGCTGATTATGCTAGCTTTGCAACGACCGAGATTGCTTGAATCCGAACTATATTAAAGGAGTTACGCTCCGATCAAATTCGTTAAAGTACGCAAATGTTAGTCATAAATAATTGTTTACTTAACTCTGACACAATCTCGGTCTTAGTGTACATTAGTAAACTTGGGTCCACACCACATATTAATTAAGTTATGTCTTAAATGTTGATTATTTATGTATAATGTTGCATATATATAAACATTAATATTTTAGAAATAAAAATGCATTGGGAACGCCTTACGCCAGGCGGGCGCCTAGGCGCCCAGGATGGCCCCAAACGCCTTGGGTCGCCTTGACAACTATGATATATATTTGTCATCATTTCTTACCTAGTCAATTAACTCCCCAAATCTGTGTCATATCACTCCTCCTTCTTGGTGCACCAAATGGTCTTTGTTATAGATGCCAAAACCACCTCAAACAACTCTCCTTCAGCTTATCTCCTAGTAGAGCGTCTCCTAAATCACCTCCGACTTCTTTCTTTGCTTATTTTAGCTTTTCTACTTTGCCATAGTTTAAGCCATGGTTCGAAGGACCGGAGTAACTCAGTTTTGAGCCTCACCGAGACGAAACCCAGGCTCGATTCCATTAAGTTCCAGGTTTCAGTCGAACCCAGGTGGGTTCAACCTGGTTTTGCCCGAAACCAAGGTTTCGGTTCATAAATGAACCAAAACCCATTAATATAACTGGTTTCGACAGAACTCTTAAACTTTGTTTTTGAAAGACACTTCTCAATTCTCATCTCTTAAGCTTTGTTTTTGTCTCTTTTCTCTCTCTTTTCCGATGAGGCATAAGAAGGCAAAGCCGCAGAGAAGGAGGAGAAGAAAAGAAAACTGAGAAGAAGAAAGCAAGAAAAGAAGGCAGAGCCGCAGAGGAAGAAGGAGAAGAGGAAGAAAGCAGAATGAAAGAAAAGAAAAAATAAAATAAAACCTACCTGACTGGATGTGTTGCCAGAAAAGGGTGCCGCCAGAACCAGTGCTTTCGTTTTCGCTTCTTGCTGCCGAAGGTAGGTTCTCAGTTTCATTTCACTTTTTGCCGCAGTAGGTAGGGTTCTCATATGAACTCGACCTCTTCAATGATTCTGCCCTTTACCCTTTTATAAGATATTATCCCATGCATCTCACCTATTATGTATTTGTACAACAAACCAATCCCTTTATTCTTTTATAAGTTATTATCCCATGCATCTCACCTGTATTTGTACAACAAGTTAACTACCCAATCCATGTGAGAATAAAAATAAACATACTAGGTTTCGGCGGGTTTCGACCGAGTTTTGACCGAAACTCGAGTCAACTCAGTTTCGAGGCTGGTTGAAACTGGCCTCGAAACCGGCACCTCAAACCTTGGTTTAAGCAATCAATGATGCATATAAATAAATTTGTTGCCACTTCAATTAAATTTAGTCCCGTTCAGAGGTCAATATGGCCGAACTATTCCAGTTTATTAGGTCAATTGCCTGGCTTGGACAAATAGTTGATTAGTCAATGAGTTTAGGATAAAAAGGTAAGAGGTTGATCCACCATTATGAGGACTAGGTGGTAGGTCAACATGTTCAAATGGCTGGGTCTTAAAGCACTGGTGGCAACAGATATCTGGGGTTCGGTATATTATTGTGTGGTGGAGGGGGTGTACTGGAGGTTCAATAGTATTTTACTAACTATAATTTCTTTTGCAATGATAGGTAAAATAGTTTCTTCCTTTCAAAGATAAAATCCCAAATTCTACAAAGAATTGGTTTAGACTGCTGCTTTTTCTAATGCTTGGTTGAGCTATTGCCTATCAGGACCTAGAAGATCTTGAGTGAAATTAGTGAATTAACTTTGCTGAAGCATCGAATGAAATCAACGAAATTTGTAACTGTAATCTTGTTTTCTGGGACTTATACATGTTTTGATGGACCTGTAAATATTACTGTTACAGTTGCAATAAGAAAGTCCTGCTACTGGGTAATAAATGAATTGGAAGAGATTTCATCAGATTCTTCTTATTTAAATTTTAATGAGATTTTCTATATGGTAAGAGAGAGCCACTATTTCCTAGATTTTGTGGTGCTAAATACAGGAGTATGGAGTGTTTGCAGGAAAATTCTAAGCCCTTACAAGCCAATGCCTATGTGTGGGGAAACAAAAATGATCCAAACTTGTATGGGGAATGGGATTTTGAGGTAAACCTTCTATCTTTTCTTCTTTTCAATTTTTTGCAGTAAGTACCTTTTACCTTGTCCCTGATTTTCTGCTAACCAAATGAACTAATTACTTATTAGATGGACAATGATATTTCTTTCATGGCTGCAACCGAGGGATCATGTAATTTGGACTAAAAATGTACCATGAGTTATTTGAACTGTGACTGAAATATGTTATAGGCTTATAAATGCAATTCAAGATATGTGCCTAATAATAATGATGATAATAGCGATAATAATGCTTTCCTTCTGTGCTTGTTTAAGCCGCATGGAGGGCTGAAGTTGTCAGTCCAACCATGTGATACATATAGCACTGCTTGGATTGTGGTGTAAGAATCCTGTAGCACTGCCAGCCGGCAGTGAGAGGACCCGACGGTGGAGTGTATCGGGCACGTGTCCCAATGCACTCACAGCCTTTGGATGCCTCACTGCTGGCTGGCAGCGCTACAGAGGATCTGGATCCTGGATTGTGTACATGCCAAATTTTATAATCCATTTCAAAGATAGATTCCTCTAATACATTCTTTTTCTTCATATTTTCCAAGGAATGGAAGAAAATGCACATGAATGATTTTCTCAAGATGACAGATGGTTTCATGGAAGAACTAGGGCAATCTGACTCAAAGACAAGGGTGGAAACATATGAAACCTTCTTTCAGCCAGCTGATGAGAAGCCCAACATGCCTTGATGTTCCTTTTATTTTTAATTCTGTAAACGGTCTGCTTTGTTCAATAATTATCACAGATCATTATTTTGCTTCCTCTTTATAATGACATATAATATTATTCCTACCCCTTTCTGAGTATCTTTCACCTTGTTGCATAATTTAAAGTTGGTGTTTCCTTTACTTCCAACATTTTTTTTTCATCTGAAATGTTGAAGGAAAGGGTAAATGCATCCTTAAATGCTCCGATGCTGGCCTACGGCATACCAACTTACATCTTTGAAAATATGTGGACCAGGTTTTGAGCAATTAATGTTGAGAGGATGAGATTGTATGATGAGATCATGTGGACACGGTGGATTAACCATCGTGTGGTTTAGATTAATTTATCTTTATGTCTAGATTCATTGTATTTATGTCTAGATTCATTGTAAACCCTAATAGGGTCTCACCTACCTCTTCTTTTTTTGTATTCATTTTCACATTATAATAAGAGGACCTCTGTCAATTGATAGATAAGTTAAACTATTCTCTACATGGTATTAGAGCCATAACCACAACCACCGCTGCCCTTCCTTCTCCTTCTCCTCTTCTTTTTTTATTTTTTATTTTTTTCTCTCAAAGACGCTGCCTCCTGCCAGCACCACTTCCCATCACCGCTAGCACCACTACAACCATCGCCAAACCTCCATCACCGCCAGCACCACTACGGCCATCGCCAAACCTCCATCACTGCCCTACCGTCAACAACACTACCGCCATCGCCCTACCACCAGCACTCCATCGCCGGTAACCACCATCACTATCAACCTATCGCCATCCTTGATCTAATCATGATCCAGAAGATTTGTTTCAGATTTTTTGTTTTTTTTAATAGCCGTGTATCCCTATTGGTATTTTTTTGAGATCAGTCCTAGCACTTATGATTTTTTATACCAAAATTGAAAATCGTGTTTGCTGGACTTGAGTTCTCGTCTTCCATAAAGGATTGATACACGGCCCATTTGTTTATGTATACAATTTTTTTTATCATGTCTAAGGTGATTCCTGTTGGATCTGAATCCTTCAAACTGGAAAATTTTACAATTCCTACTAATGTCACCAAAATGGATAGTGGCAACTATCTGATGTGGTCTTGATCCACACAGCTTCCCATCACTGCTCAAGGGCTATTTGACTATATTACAGGTATGGAACCTATAACGACTGAAGGTGCTACCCTAAAAAAGTGGACTGCTGAGAATTCCTTGGTCATGCAGTACCTCCTCAATTCTATGCAACCAGCAATAGCCGAGGGGTACCTCATGTCGGATACTGCTGCCCAGATCTAGAAATCTGCAAAAGCAACATATTCCCTAGTGGGGAATTATGCCTTGATTTATGCCATTCAGAAGAAAATTTCTATAACTGTTCAGAATGAATTAATTGTTTTAGATTACCATACTCAGTTACGCAATCATTGGTAGACTCTAGATTTTTATGATGGTTTTCATGCCAAGTGTGACTCTGATGCAACCATGAATAAAAAACGTGAAGAGCAATACAGGGTTTATACTTTCTTAGCAGGTTTAAATGTTGAATTAGATCCCATTCGATCCTAGATTCTGAGCAAGGAATCTTTCCCGTCTCTGGAACAAGCTTATGCCATGGTGCAACTAGAAGACCAATGGCGTACCACTATGCTCTCACCAGCACCTCCTACTAGGTCAGCTCTCTAGACAGCCCCTGTACCAGACTCATTTCCAGTCCAAAGACACTTCTTCCGACAATCCTATGAAGTGTGAACATTGTGGAAAACTGTGGTACACCAAAGATGCTTGTTGGAAACTCCAAGGTAAGCCTATAGATTTCGATGCCAAACGGCGTGACAAACTTCAATAGCGTCCCACGTTCTTCAAAGATTCCCAGACCCATCAAGCTGACGCCCAACCTCCTACCGATCCCAGTCAGGTTCTCCAGGCTATAGGATGTTTGCTTCAACCATCATCTCCACCAATCCTACTCCAGGTTCCCACTTTGCTCACTCTGGTATGTGCTACAGTGTGTCCTTGGTCTCTAATCCTTGGATTATTGACTCTAGCGCAACTGATCACATGACTAGTAATTTTAGTGTCTTTTATCAATTTGTGTCTACTCCTGAAAGTACCTCTGTCCGTGTGGTTGATGGAACCCTATCCTCTGTATCAGGAAAGGGTTCCATTCAGTGCACCCCTTTTATAAAATTGCAGTCCATCCTTCATGTTCCTACAATTTCCATTAATCTGTTATCCATCAGTCGTATTACATCTGCTTTAAACTGTAAGGTTATTTTTTATCCTTCTTATTGTTTGTTTCAGGATCTGGAATCAGGGAAGACGATTGGATGGGGTAGGCTGCAGTGTAAGACCCGTACTCCGTAAACCCGGTCTAAACCTTGGTTTTGTGTTGTAGCAGGTCTTCCGATCATCACCGGGCCAGACAGGACAAGCGGATGAAAAACAGGTATGAAATCGGACCAAAGACGACCAATAGTCATCATTTTATGTTGACCGGTCGATGGTACCGGTCTTGGTACCGGTCGACCGGTATGGCTTGCACAGCTAAGTGCGGGGATCTGGAAATTTGTCTCTGCGGGTCCCATTTTCCTGATTTTGAATCCTAGAAGTTTCCTAATCCTAGTAGGATTACTAAACCCTATTTTTAGCCTATAAATACACCCTTAAGCCTCCTCAAATCATTTCCATTGTCTCTCGCAAACCCTAGAGAAGAGAAAGAGGTTGGAAAGGAGAAGGAGCAAGGAAGAAGAAGAAGGTGATGCCATTACCGTTCGATGAAGCTCACGCTATGCCAGTCAACTGTAAGTGTTTTAACTATTCTTCTTATCCTATGTTATTTGTGTGGGTGGATCAATACCATGCAAAGGAGGTATTGATCTAAAACCCTAAATTGGCCAATAAACCCTAAGTTGCCATCAAACCCTAAATTCGAGTTTCGAAATGATATTCATCGAAACGAGACTTGAATGAGTTGGAGATAACTCTAACTCCAAGTTTATACTTAGAATGGATAGGAGGAACCTTGGAAATCCATGGAGGATGATCGACGGCAGTCGAAAACCCATGTATGGTCTTCCGGAGACATACCGGTTGCACCTAGTGCGACCGGTATGTTGCCACCGGTATCCCTCGGGAGGCTGGTCTGTGGGGACCGGCTGACCATACCGGTCGCCAGTCTTCCCCACAGAGCTGCGACCGGTACATGCCACTGGTCAGCTCTGTGAGGGTGTTTTGTAACCATGTTGGTTTCCGACCAACATGAAACCCTAAGAAAATATTCTAATGAAACCCTAATAATATTGTAGGACTTTGTGACATATCGTTTGGACCTTGCGACGTGGAGCAAGTTATCGAACGAGCGTCAGGTAAGGGAATCTGACCTAAACCTAATAATTAATGGGCAGTAAGTTGTTAATTACTTGAATATATATGATGTGATGTTTGTGCATATTCACATGCCATCCTTTACTTTCAGTTATTATTATTGTTCATGCATGGATAGGAATGTGATTGTTAAGCATGTGATTGTTTTCGTTAGTGTGTGGAGTGGGGCATGGGCCTGGGATCGCTCCTCACACTAGCACCTTTTGTAGTATTCTGTCTTAACATGCTTGGTACGGGTGGGGCATCAGGGGAAGGTCGTGGTACGGTGGTCTCCGATATTGATGTTGGCCTGACCATGGTTATGTGGCACTGTGGTCTCCGAGTCGACGCTGGCTTGTCCACGATGCTTTAGCTCTATCTCTATGCCGTAGGGAGTTATGTTGGGATAGGGTCTACCTGCGTATTGTTTCTATCCTAGTGGGTTAGTTGTGGATAGGGCATCAGGGGAGGTGTGGGAATGCCTTAGCTCTATCTCTATGCCGTAGACGGCTGTGTTGGGATAGAGCATACATTGATGACATATAGGATTGGTTAGTTGCGAGCCCGGGTTTGCGAGCCCCGGCCGGTGGGGGCTTAGGTACTGGTATGGGTAGAGTATCGGGGAGGTACGTGGGTATCTTAGCTCTATCTCTATTCCATGATGGGTGCATGTGGGCCAATGGGGGTGTGAACCATGAGGTGCCACACACTCGTGTATAGAGGTGCGGGGGCCACCAAACCTTTCTATAGCACATTGCAAACTTAAAACCAGACCACAACATAAAATGATTGTTACTCATGCATAATATTGTGAAACTGTCTGATTGTCTTACTGAGCTAAGTTGTGAGCTCACCCTTTGTATATACATTGTTTTAGATGTTGATGCATGTTATACTATGGACGATTATATGAACGCTCCAGCGTATGGTGACGTTGCTACTTTGAGTGTGCAGGCAGGAGAGGATGAGCATGATGCTTCATGCGAGTGCCCTTTCTGGGTGTACCTCTGATCGGATTTTATTTATTTATTTTCCTTATTTTCGATTGGATTAAAGGGATGTAATGATATTATTTTATGTGTTTGATTTTGGATAATTGGATAATTATTTAATTTATCAATAGATATTCGGTTCATTTTATTTAAAGTCTTCCACTTGTATTTTTATATTCGATTGTGGTTATGTGTAATGGTTTGTATGAGTGGACACGGCCTATTCGAGATCCTTGACCGTGGTTCAAGACGTCCTCACCCTTGATCTGGGGTGTGACAAGCGGTACGGAACCCTCGGCCGTCCAACAAACCATATTACACCTAACCAAGTCGATGAACCGAGTTAGGAAATATTAAAATTTTTTTTAATACAAACACACCCTAAGCTTGTTTGTACCCGAGACCGACTAAGAAAGAGAATAATGAATTATTCTAAATATGAAACTTAACTGTGCACACACCTAGATAGGTGAAACATGAAAACTTTCATTAAATAAGAAACAAATATCAAATGATGTAGTGCTGCGGGCGCCCACAAACCGAGAAGACCCTGTTAAATATACAAACATATGCAAAAAGAGAAGAAAATAAAGAGGGACAATCATGGGGTAGGGGGCCCGGGAGGAATAGGGTCCCGCTATATCATAGTCTCGCTCGTAAGCAACCCCCGAGCCGAGCACCTGATCTCGTGTGACTCGGACTGCGAGCCAAGCTGCGCCAAGTCGCGGCTCATCTCACGCTGAGTGTCCCTGATCTCTATAATCATACCCATCATGGTGTCGGAGGGAGGCGGAGATGGTCCAGCGGTAGAGGTAGATGGTGGTGCTGCTGGTGTAGGCTGTGGAGCTGGCGCTGGTACTATACAGCCGACACATGGTAGTCCAGGGCCGATGGGCCAACCCCAGAATGTAACACCACCGCATCAGTTTCCGTCACCTTCTGCGTACCCGGGAGCCTATCTGTATCCACCACCATGGTACGGAATGAACACTCAGGGACAACATGATCTGAGCAGGGCGGTGGATAGATTCCTGAAGTTGAAGCCTTCATCGTTCACCGGTAAGGCAGGAAGACCATTGTGGCCAGCACAGTGGATTGCGAAGATGGAGAAGAATTTTCGTCTGATGACATGTACAGAAGAGGAAAAGGTCTTATTTGCTAATCACATGCTAAGAGAAGATGCAAATGCTTGGTGGAATTCTACACGGGCACATCTGGAGACTAAGTATACGCAGGTGGATTGGGAAGTGTTCAAGGTTGCCTTCTTCGATAAGTATTTTCCAAAGAGCTTCAGAGATCAGATGGAGAAGGAGTTCCTTAATTTGCAACAGTCTCAGTCGACCGTGGATGTTTATCAGCAGAGGTATGAAGAGCTATTCTTCTTCGCACCGGCAAGTATGCAAGAGGAAGAGACCAAGACACGTAGGTTCACCATGGGACTACGTGGAAGTATCAGAGAGCACATCTTGGGTTTGGACAAGAAGATCTACAACGAGGCTGTGCAGGTTGCGAGAGTGATAGAGTCCAGTTAGAGGGACAGCTTCTTTGCTCAGAACAGGGGAGTGAAGAGACCTGCTAGTGAGAGTTCGGGTGGCGGTAATACTAGACCATTCCGCCCATACAGATCTCCGACCGCTGCAGTGCCTGCAAGGAACAATGCGGCACCACCTGTGCCACAGAATGCCGGATACAACCCGAATATAAAGTGTTTCAACTGCCAGCAAGTGGGTCATATTGCAAGGACCTGCACTCTACCTAAGAAGCAACCGCCCCAGCAAGGAAGAGTTTATGCGGTCACCACTGAAGAGGCAACTGCATCACCTGATGTGGTCACTGGTACGACTTTATCCCTTACTATTTGGCTTATCTTTATCATTTGTGTGTATGCACATATAGACTAAGGGATGATAGAAAAAACAAAGAATTAATGTAGCTGGTATACCCGCCAGAGTATTATTTGACTCTGGGGCCACGCACTCCTTTGTTTCGATTCCTTTTGGGAAGCGAATGGAGTTACCAATCAAGCATTTGAACCCAAGCTTGATAGTTCGCTCTCCACTAGGAGTCGAAGTGGCTTTGACCGAATATTATGGACCATGTACTGTATGTATTGAGGGCTGAGACTTAGAAGCAAACCTAGTACTACTCGAGATGGCAAACTTTGATGTCATTTTGGGAATGGATTGGCTAGGCCATCATTCGGCTGTCCTTTTATGTGGTGAAAGGAAGCTTGTGCTTACTGACAAAGAGGGAAGGGAGTATAGTTTCGCTGGGATCAAGCTATCTAGGAAGCGGAAGCTGATTCTCTCTGCCCTAAAAGCCAAGCGATGCTTAGAGAAAGGAGAGTGGGGTATCTAGTATCTGTAGTCAATCTCACGGCAGAGTCACTCAAGATGGAAGATATAGATGTGGTTCGGGAGTTCCCAGATGTATTTTCAGAGGAGCTTCCAGGCTTACCGTCGGACAGGGCTACAAAATTTGTAATAGATCTTATGCCAGGTTCGGCGCCGGTGTCCAAAGCACCATACAGGATGGCCCCGACCGAGTTAAAGGAGTTGAAGACCCAGTTACAAGAATTGTTGGATAAGGGTTTCATACGACCTAGCATATCACCTTGGGGAGCACCTGTATTATTCGTCAAGAAGAAGGATGGAAGTGTAAGGCTGTGTATTGACTACCGTGAGCTGAACAAGTTAACGATCAAGAATCGATATCCTTTGCCTAGGATCGACGATTTGTTCGATCAGCTGCAGGGTGCAAAGGTTTTCTCGAAGATTGATCTCCGATCGGGGTATCACCAACTGAAGATCAAGGCCGGAGATATTCCGAAGACTGCTTTCAGGACAAGGTATGGGCATTATGAGTTCCTAGTTATGTCTTTCGGGTTGACCAATGCTCCAGCATCGTTTATGGAACTGATGAACCGAGTGTTTCATGATATGTTGGACACTTCGGTCGTCGTATTCATCGATGACATATTGATCTACTCTAAGGACATGGAGACTCATACAACACACTTGAGGGCAGCCTTACAACGGTTGAGACAGGAGAAGCTTTATGCTAAGTTCAAGAAGTGTGAGTTTTGGCTGAGAGAAGTGGTTTTCTTGGGCCATGTTGTATCTGAAGACGGTATCAAGGTTGATCCAAGCAAGATAGCTGCTATAGTAGGATGGGAAGCACCAAAATCTATTGCGAAAATTCGTAGTTTCCTTGGGTTGGCTGGTTATTATAGAAAATTCGTGAAAGATTACTCCAGGATCGTTGTTCCACTCACTAGATTGACCAAGAAGAGAGAGAAATTCATATGGATAGATGAGTGCGAGAAGTGCTTTCAGACTTTGAAGTCAAGACTAGTCTCTGCACCTATCTTGACCATCCCAGAACCAAGCGTACCGTTTACTTTATATACGGATGCTTCAGGGTTGGGTGTTGGGTGTGTTCTGATGCAAGGAGAACAGGTGATTGCTTACGCATCAAGACAGTTAAAGGAGCATGAGAAGAACTATCCTACGCATGACTTGGAGCTAGCAGCGATTATTCACGCAATCAAGACTTGGAGACACTACTTGTACGGTGAGAAGTTTCAGATCAAGTCAGATCACAAGAGCTTAACTTATCTTTTCACTCAGAAGGATCTGAATATGAGACAGAGGAGATGGCTGGAATTGTTGAAAGATTATGATTGTGACATCCAGTACCATCCGGGTAAAGCAAATGTGGTGGCCGACGCCTTAAGCAGGAAGTGGGCATCGAAACCTAAGGCAGGACCAAGTACAAATGCTGCATTATGTGCCGCAGCTTCAAGTCCAATCGAAGGTGATGATGAGTATATAATTGAAACTGCAGAAGATCCAGTCGAGCAAGGCTTAATTCATAAGTTCACCATGATGTTCGCAGCTTTGAAGATCTCGCCGGATCTAGTTGATGAAGTCAAGGTAGCACTCCTACAGGATCCTCATCTCAAGACAGTACAAGAAGACTTAGAGAAGGGTACAAGCAATCCTGACTTTACCTTGGATTCAGACAAGGTACTCAGGTATCGTGGACGGTTATGTATACCTGAGAGCGAAGACTACGATATCAGAGACAGAGTTATGACTGAAGCTCATTACACCCCATATTCGGTACATCCAGGAAGTACCAAAATGTACCATGATCTAAGAAGACTATATTGGTGGAGGGGTATGAAAGCAGATATAGCTCGTTTTGTGTTCCAGTGTCTGAATTGTCAACAAGTTAAAGCAGAAAGGCAGAGACCCGCAGGTTTACTACAGCCATTACCGGAACCTGCGTGGAAGTGGGATTGTATTACTATGGATTTCGTCACTGGCTTACCTTTGACACCAAGGTCAGTGGATGCAATTTGGGTTATAGTGGATCGACTCACCAAGACAGCTCGATTTATTGCGGTCAGACCTTAGTATACCATGGAGAAACTGGCCAAGTTATATGTTGATAATATAGTCAGACCTCATGGCGTTCCAGAGAGTATAGTATCTGACAGAGATCCCCGTTTTACATTAAAGTTCTGGGAAAGATTACAGAAAGCTATGGGAACCAAGTTGAAGTTCAGCACAACTTTTCACCCTCAGACGGACGGACAGTCAGAGTGAACTATTCAAATTTTGGAAGATATGCTCCGAGCTTGTGCAATAGATTTCAAGGGAGCTTGGGATGAGAAGCTATCACTTATCGAGTTCGCTTACAACAACAGTTATCAGGCTACAATTCAGATGGCCCCATACGAAGCACTCTATGGGAAGAAGTGTCATACACCTCTGTTATGGAACGAAGTGGGGGAAAGAAGAATTAAAGGACCAGAGTTTGTTGAAGAAACTTGCCGAGTGATTGATCAGATCAAGGAGAGAGTAAAGACAGCTCAAGTTCGACAGAAGCACTATGCGGATAATCGACGTCGAGATCTGGAGTTTGCAGTGGGTGACAAAGTATTCTTGAAGGTGTCACCAGTGCGAGGACTGAAACGGTTTGGTAAGAAGGGGAAGCTTTGCCCCAAGTATGTGGGACCGTATGAAATATTGACCCGACGTGGTAATGTAGCATATCAATTGGCTCTACCACCATCTATGTCCAGTGTTCATAATGTATTTCACGTATCATTACTGAAGAAGTATGTCAGAGATCCATCGCACATCTTGACCGCTGATCCCCCAGACTTGACTGAAGACTTAACATTCGAAGTGGTGCCTGTGATGCTCTCAAGTCGAAAAGTCCAGCAACTTTGAACCAAGGATATCCATTATGTGAAGGTGCATTGGAGAAGCCAAAATGTGGAGGAAATTACTTGGGAAAAGGAGAGCGCAATGAGGAAGGAGTACCCTAACCTCTTCGACGATCAAGATACGTTCAAATTTCGAGGCCGAAATTTCTTTTAAGGGTGGGGGAGTCGTGAAACCTACATGCAAATTTCGGGGACGAAATTTCTTTTAAAGGTGGGGGAGTAGTAAGACCCGTACTCCGTAAACCCGGTCTAAACCTTGGTTTTGTGTCGTAGCAGGTCTTCCGATCATCACCGGGCCAAACAGGACAAGCGGATGACAAACAGGTATGAAATCGGACCAAAGACGACCAATAGTCATCATTTTATGTTGACCGGTCGATGGTACCGGTCGACCGGTATGGCTTGCGCAGCTAAGTGCGGGGATCTGAAAATTGGTCTCTGCGGGTCCCATTTTCCTGATTTCGAATCCTAGAAGTTTCCTAATCCTAGTAGGGTTACTAAACCCTATTTTTAGCCTATAAATACACCCTTAAGCCTCCTAAAATCCTTTCCATTGTCTCTCGCAAACCCTAGAGAAGAGAAAGAGGTTGGAAAGATGAAGGAGCTAGGAAGAAGAAGAAGGTGCTGCCATTACCGTTCGACGAAGCTCACGCTACGCCAGTCAACGGTAAGTGTTTTAACTATTCTTCTTATCCTATGTTATTTGTGTGGGTGGATCAATACCATGCAAAGGAGGTATTGATCTAAAACCCTAAATTGGCCAATAAACCCTAAGTTGCCGTCAAACCCTAAATTCGAGTTTCGAGATGATATTCATCGAAACGAGACTTGAATGAGTTGGGGATAACTCTAACTCCAAGTTTAGACTTAGAATGGATAGGAGGAACCTTGGAAATCCATGGAGGATGATCGACAATAGTCGAAAACCCATGAATGGTCTTCCAGAGACATACCGGTCGACTATACCGGTTGCACCTAGTGCGACCGGTATGTTGCCACCGGTATCCCTCGGGAGGCTGGTCTGTGGGGACCGGCTGACAATACCGGTCGCCAGTCTTCCCCACAGAGCTACGACCGGTACATGCCACCGGTCAGCTCTGTGAGGGTGTTTTGTAACCATGTTGGTTTTCAACCAACATGAAACCCTAAGAAAATATTCTAATGAAACCCTAATAATATTGTAAGACTTTGTGACATATCGTTTGGACCTTGCGACGTGGAGCAAGTTAACGAACGAGCGTCAGGTAAGGGAATCTGACCTAAACCTAATAATTAATGGACAGTAAGTTGTTGTTAATTACCTGAATATATATATGATGTGATGTTTGTGCATATTCACATGCCATCCTTTACTTTCAGTTATTATTATTGTTCATGCATGGATAGGAATGTGATTGTTTTCGTTAGTGTGTAGAGTGGGGCATGGGCCTGGGATCGCTCCTCACACTAGCACCTTTTGTAGTATTCTGTCTTAACATGCTTGGTATGGGTGGGGCATCAGGGGAAGGTTGTGGTACGGTGGTTTCCGATATTGATGTTGGCCTGGCCCTGGTTATGTGGCACTGTGGTCTCCGAGTCGACGCTGGCTTGTCCACGATGCTTTAGCTCTATCTCTATGCCGTAGGGAGTTATGTTGGGATAGGGTCTACCTGCGTATTGTTTCTATCCTAGTGGGTTAGTTGCGGATAGGGCATCAGGGGAGGTGTGGGAATGCCTTAGCTCTATCTCTATGTCGTAGACGGCTGTGCTGGGATAGAGCATACATTGATGACATATAGGATTGGTTAGTTGCGAGCCCAGTTTGCGAGCCCTGGCCAGTAGGGGCTTAGGTATTGGTATGGGTAGAGTATCAGGGGAGGTACGTGGGTATCTTAGCTCTATCTCTATTCCATGATGGGTGCATGTGAGCCAATGGGGGTGTGAACCATGAGGTGCCACACACTCGTGTATATAGGTGCGGGGGCCACCAAACCTTTCTATAGCACATTGCAAACTTAAAATCAGACCACAACATAAAATGATTGTTACTCATGCATAATATTGTGAAACTGTCTGATTGTCTTACTGAGCTAAGTTGTGAGCTCACCCTTTGTATATACATTGTTTTAGATGTTGATGCAGGTTATACTGTGGACGATTATGTGAACGCTCCGG
This sequence comes from Protea cynaroides, assembly GCA_028583415.1. Taxonomy (NCBI): domain Eukaryota; kingdom Viridiplantae; phylum Streptophyta; class Magnoliopsida; order Proteales; family Proteaceae; genus Protea; species Protea cynaroides. Next base: position 71,548,151 of record CM053272.1, on the reverse strand, counting down.
CGTATGGTGACGTTGCTGCTTTGAGTGTGCAGGCAGGAGAGGACGAGCATGACGCTTCATGCGAGTACCCTTTCTGCGTGTACCTCTGATCGGATTTTATTTATTTATTTTCCTTATTTTCGATTGGATTAAAGGGATGTAATGATATTATTTTATGTGTTTGATTTTGGATAATTGGATAATTATTTAAGTTATCAATAGATACTCAGTTCATTTTATTTAAAGTCTTCCGCTGTATATTTATATTCTGATTGTGGTTATGTGTAATGGTTTGTATGAGTGGACACGGCCTATTCGAGATCCTGGTGTGAACCGTTGGTTCAATGACGGTTCACTCACACCATTCTGGTTGGATCAGAATTGGGGTGTGACATGCAGGGTGGTTTATATGTGCTTGATCCAGCCTGCTTCCTCCGTCCCCGTTGCCAAACTTTATTTAGCCTCCTCTGATCTACACCAGTGGCACCAGCGTCTCGGACATCCATCTTTTATTGTTTTATCTAGTCTTTTTCCTTCTCTTGCCAGTAAATGTAAACGTGACGAGTTATTTGCAAAGCTTTTATTTTGGCTAAGCTAACTCGTTCATCGTACAGTCCTACATTTCATTGAAGTAGTACTCCTTTCCATTTAGTACATTCGAATATTTGGGGACCCGCTCGGACCACATCTGTTACTGGTCACCGTTGGTTCTTTACATTTATTGATTGTTTTTCTCGTACCACGTGGGTTTATCTCATGCCTCACAAGAGTGAGGTTTTTTTTTGTTTTCGTCTGTTCCATAAGATGGTACTGACACAGTTTGGGATTTCATTGAAGATTCTCCAAAGTGACAATGGTTGCGAATACCTTGCTAATGAGTTCAAAGCTACCTTGTGGACCAGGGCATTCTTCACCAGATTAGTTGTGTACATACTCCGGTGCAAAATGGGGTGCCTGAGAGGAAAAATCATCATCTCCTTGAAGTTGCTCGTCCCTCAATGTTTGCTCGCCATGTTCCCCCGCAGTTTTGGAGTGATGCCATTCTTACCGCTACATACCTCATCTATCGGGTCCCTACACCAATCTTGGCTCATCGCTCCCCATTAAACCTTCTGCTTGGTGACGACAGTCATATTATTTCCCCTAAGGTATATGGTTGTGTCTGTTATGTGAGCAATCATCAGTCTCTCGGTAAACTTGACCCTCGACGATTTCCGTAAGACCCGCACTCCATGAACCCGATCTAAACCTTTCATTCATGTCGTAACAGGTCTTCCAATCATCACCGGGCCAGACAGGACGAGCCGATGACAATCAGGTATGAAAACGGACCTCAAAGTATGAAATATTTCATACCGGTCGATCGGTACGTCAACCGGTATGTGGCCTGCGCAGCAGACCACTTAGATCCGGAAACGGATCTCTGCGGGTCCCACTTTTCAAATTTCGAACCGAAGGACTTTCCTAATGTTAGGAGGGTGCCTAAACTCAACCCTAGCCTTTATAAGGACTCCTAAACCTCCTAAAATCCCTTTCATTGATCCTCACAAACCCTAGAGAGGAGAAAGAGATTGAAGAAGAAGAAGAAGCTAGGAAGGAGAGGGAAGAACCGCCATTGCCGTTGGACGAAGAACACGTTACCGCGAACCAACGGTAAGTGCTTAAACCTTGCTCTACATTAAGCGTTCTAGAATGGTTGGTCATGTTTGGATCAATACCATGCAAAGCGAGGTATTGATCTAAACTATATTTTACCATCAAACCCTAATCTAGTCGGTAAATCCTAGATTCAACTTCTAGGTTGAAGATCATCGAAACTGGGACTTGAATGGAGTTGGAAACAACTCTAACTCAGTGCTCAAACCTAGAATGTATAGGAGAAACCCTAGAATCAATAAGGGGTAACCGACGGAAGGCGAGAACCGAGTGTATGTTCTTCCAGAGATGTACCGGTCACACCTTTCCCCACAGTGCTGCGGTCGGTACCTGCGACCGGTCTGCTCTGCGAGGAGTGTTTTTGACCCAGTTGGTTTTTCGACCAACGTAAACCCTAAGAAAACTATTCTAATTCAACCCTAACATCGTGTAGGACCTTGTGATAGCAAGTTTGGATTCTATGACGCGGAAAGCTATCAAACAAGCGTCAGGTAAGGGAATCGGACCTAAACCCTAACAATTAATAACAGTAAAACGTTGTTAATAACTATGATTTTGTGGACTGATGTTTGTGCATACTCACATGTCATCCTTTACTTTCAGTTATTATTATTGTTCATGCATACTCGCTATGCTAGGATGTGACTGTTAGACATGTGATTGTTTTCATTGGTGTGTGGAATGGGAAGGGCCGAGGGTCTGGGATCATTCCTCACACTAGCACCTTTCGTATCGTTCTGTCTTAGCATGCTTGGTGCGGGTAGGGTATCAGGGGGAGGAAATGACACTGTGGTCTCCAGCCTAGCCACTAGACTCTAGCTCTATCTCTATGCCGTAGGGAGCTGCGCTGGGATAGGGCCTACTGTGATGACTATATGATTGGTTAGTTGCGAGCCCAGTTTGCAAGCCCTTGCCAATAGGGACTTACGTGTTAGTATGGATAGAGTATCAGGGGAAGTGTTGGTGGTGTTTGATCCGGATGCTTTAGCTCTATCTTTATTCCATGGTGGGTGCATGTGTGACAATAGTGGTGTTTGATCCATCGGGCGGCTTCACACACTCGTGTATAGAGGTGCGGTGGCCGCCAATCCTTTCTATAGCACATTACAAACTTAAAATCAGACCATGATGTGAATGTTACTCATGCATATGTTTGTTGCATTGTCTGATTGTCTTACTGAGCTAAGTTGTGAACTCACCCTTGTATATATACATGTTTTTAGATGTTGATGTAGGTTATACTGTGGAGGACTACATGGATGCTCTGGCGTATGGAGGTGTTGCTGCTTTAGAAGTGCAAGTAGGGGAGGACGAGCATGACACTTCATGCGAGTGCCCTTTCTGCGTCTACCTTTAGGATGTTGGTTTTGTTTCTTTATTTATTTTCAGTCGGATTTATAATTGGGATGTAAGGATAATTATTTATGTTTTGGTATTTTGAATAACTGGATAATTTATTTATCAATAAAAGTACTCAGTTCATTCAATTTAAGACTTCCGCTGTATTTTATTATATTCTGATTATGGTTATGTGCAATGGTTTGTATGAGTGGACACAGTCTTATTGAGATCCTGGTATGAACCGTTGATTCAGTGACGGTTCACTCACACTTCTGGTTCAGCCGGAATTGGGGTGTGACAATTTCGGTATCTGTTTTTGGGTTATTCTCCAACTCAAAAGGGATATTGATGTTATCACTCACCTTCTCGTCGGTCCTTTGTTTTCATGGATGTTATTTTTCATGAACACCTTTCTTACTTTCCTACGCCCCATCTTTAGGGGGAGCCTCTATTATAGGAAGATGGTCTAATATTATACCAATGGCTGGGCCGCTTTAGGGGGAGACCACCAGAGATACCCTGGCCGAACAACAACCTAGTCCTGAAGCTCAACCTAGTCCATCTGCAAACATTGTTCCTCCGACAGTGGAAGAAGATTCTACTCACATTCACCACCCTTACAAGTGCATAGACGCACCAACCTCAAGCAGGGAAAGACCACCACCATCAACGCATCTACACATATCCCTTCGTTAACCTTGGAACCAGAGACTGGATCAGAAAATGAGAATCCTCCACCTGGTAATACTTCTTCTGAGACTGATTCAGATTTTCCTATTGCTCTTAGGAAAGGTGTTAGGTCGTGTATACTGCACCCTATTTCTCAGTTTGTCTCCTATGAATGTTTTTCCCCCTTTATATCGTGCATATTTTTCCACATTATCTTCTGTGTCTATTCCCACAAGATGGCAGGATGCAGTCGATGATACAAAGTAGAATGCATCTATGGTTAAGAAAATGAGGGCCTTGAAGAAAAATGAGACTTGGGATCTTGTCAGTCTTCTACTAGGAAAAAAGACCGTAGGATGTAAGTGGATCTTCACCATCAAACAAAAAAAAGATGGATCCATAGAGAGGTACAAATCCAGGCTGGTAGCTTGAGGATTTTACTCAGACTTATGGGCTCGATTACTAGGCAACATTTGCTCCTGTAACGAAAATGGCTACCATTAGGGTCATCTTAGTCTGTGCACTTTACTTTGATTGAGATCTGCAACAATTGGATGTCAAGAGTGCATTCCTCCACGAGGAGTTAACTGTAGAAGTGTATATGGATGTGCCTCTGGGGGTTAGCTTGTCTACCACTACAGGAAGAGTATATAAACTGAAGAAATCTCTCTATGGACTCAAGCAATCTCCAAGAGCTTGGTTTGGACGGTTTCACCGGGCAATGACCTCTGTTGGATACAAGTAGAGTAATGCTGAATAAGGAAAAATAACTGTTCTCATAGTTTATGTTGATGATATTGTGATTACTGGCAGTGATGATGCAGAAATCAAACATTTGAAGTCTTTAGGGAAAGAGTTAAAAGTGAAAGATTTAGGAAAGTTGAGATATTTCTTTGGTATTGAGGTAGCTCGCTCTACCAGAGTATTTACTTGTCACAGAGAAAATATATCCTTGACCTTCTCTCAGAAACTGGCCTCTTAGGGTGTATGCCATGTGACACCCCTATCGATCCAAATGAAAAATTGGAGGGTAAGATTGGTACACCAATTGATAAAGGGCAGTACCAACATCTTGTCAGTAAATTGATATATTTGTCTCATACCCGACCCGACATTGCATTAGCAGTAAACCTAGTGAGCCAATTTATGCATGATCCGTGTTCATCTCATATGGATACTATTCTTTGCTTATTGCATTATCTCAAGTCTACTCTTGGAAGGGGAATACTACTCTCCTCTAAAGGTCATTTTTTAATTGATGCATACATGCAGACTGGGCAAGAAATCCAGATAGACGGTCAACTTCAAGATATTGTACCTTTATTGGAGGGAACTTTGTCACATGGCGTAGCAAGAAGCAACATGTCGTAGCTCGATCAAGTGCAAAGACTGAGTACAGAGCAATGGCACAAGGAATCTGCGAGCTATTATGGCTGAAAGGGTTACTCAAAGATTTGGATTTCCACTCTACCCAACCTATGAGGTTATTTTGTGACAATAAGGCTGCTATCAGTATAGCTCATAACCCAGTACAACATGAAGAAACCAAACATGTGGAAGTGGACCGCCACTTTATCAAAGAAAAATTGGAGAGAGGTCAAGTCTGTGTTCCATATGTCGCCTCTAGCGATCAACTAGCAGATATTTTTACCAAAGGGTTTCTAGGAAAACAATTTCATTCAGTTCTATCCAAATTATGCATGATAGATATACACGTCCCAACTTGAGGGGGAGTGTTGAGAGAATGAGATTGTATGATGAGATTATGTGGACACGATGGATTAACCATCGTGTGGTTTAGATTAATTTATCTTTATGTCTAGATTCATTGTATATATGTCTAGATTCATTGTAAACCCTAATAGGCTCTCACCTATCTTTTTTTTTGTTTTGTATTCATTCTCACATTATAAATAAGAGGACCTCTGTCAATCGATAGACAAGTCATACCATTCTCTACAATTAACATAGGAATAAACTCCAGTGCTAAAGCTGGAATTGCACCAGGTTACAGCCCTTTTTCTCCTCTAGAAAGTGACTGAGAGAGTTGGGAAAATTAAATCATTTAACTTTAAGGGAAGAGGTTCTTTGCTCTGGGAAGCTCAAAAATCAAATGACAAGGGGAAGGGGGTATTATGGACAATTCATCCATCAAGGACCAGGATCTGTATGAGATTAAGGGTGGATGTCAACAGCAATGTCAGGAACCTGATCGCCGGCCAGAAAAACTTTTGCCTACAGCCTACCTTTAATTTGCAACTCACTTTTAAGTGACCTTTAATGCATAAATTATCATAAAACGAAAAGAGAGAACTTTATTTTAATTGGATTTTGGAGGGAGAGGATGGCCATAATTCAATTGCACTCGACATAGTGAGAATCTACGCCCTATGATGAACTGATTCATTTTAATTTGATGCCACAATAAATTTTTTATTTTTTTTTGGCCCAAACAAATCACACAAATATGATCATTTCCAAATATCCTTGGCTTTCCAGTATCCATTGCTCACTGTTTGGAACTTATGGAGAGAGAATGGGTAAACACATTTATACATTAGAACCAAGCAGTAAAATTTTGCACTTCTGCTTCTTGAAATACATTTGGAAGGGGAAAAATTGATCATACAACCACAACTTACTATCCCCGTATCTACTGTCTACAGAGGGGCACTGTACTAACTATCAAGAACACCCCCTAATAAAAACTTGGACCACTTTACTCACTGCGTAGTCAGAGTTGTTCTGCAACTGCAGAGTGTGACCTTCAATTTCTATGCTTGAACTAATCAAAGCTTCTGCATAAGGGACCTTCTTTACATCCTTAGTCATAGCTGCTCATGCATTGCATGATTTACATACTTAACGGCTTCGAGGCGAAAAATCAGCCATTGAGATAACCTACACAAAACAATTGTGTAGCCTGTCACCATAATGATGGACTGATCGACACTTACTCATATGAGCTGTGTAGGTTTGAACTACAATTCAGTGGTCATACTATCCTGCAGAAGGGTTGCCAAAATTCTGGTCTTAGTTACCACTTCTCCATGCATTTCCACCATCAGAGCTGCTGCAGGCCTGATTTGGAAGGACACCATTTCCAAGATCTCCATCCAAACTCATCTGCTGGACTTCTTGAGGTGATAATATCTTGATGTTACGAATACAATTAACAAATTCCCTGCAAAACCACCAGAAGTAACAATTCAAAGTCAAATCAAGCATGTGTAATATAAAAACATCCAATTGTCTTGATTAATTCATCACCCAAAAAGAAAATTTTCTTTTCATTCTCCTCCTTTTTTCTTATGGGGGAGGGGGGAGCAAGCACGGGCTCTGGTGTGGGTTGATCTTCAACCAGTGAAATCTGATATTCACCCAACAATGTTTAGGAACGAAAAAACTAGTGATTCCCACAAGGGGGGGGGGGAGAGAGAGAGAGAGAGAGAGATCTTACTCCCATGGATCATCCCCAACTAGCAGAAGATCATTCTCATGGTCTACATAGACCAGTTTCCAGCCTATTCTCTATCGATCCTCAAGCTGTCCTTCTATACCAAACCTACATGCCAAATCTTGTTTTAGTTCTTCGTAGCCCGAATAACGAGTAATGTCAATCGATCTTCCAACAGCTCCATGTTTGTACACCTGCACATAAGGGACAATTAGTTAAGGCTCTAGGTCGGTAAGAGACTGACAAAAGAAAAAGCACAATATGTAGGCAAGTGTTGCACTCAAACCTTAGTGAATGTTCACATCGGCTGGAATTGAGGCGGTGGAGGAGCCCATGGATCCGTGCCTAAGAAGCCATTTTCATTGATGATAGAATCAATTGGATTGAATGGCATATCTGGAACCCCAAATGATTGAGAAACAATTGAGGATGACAGTTCCTGCTGAGCTTCTTTGGAATTTCCATAGTTGGCAAGCATGTCATCTGAAGAGAGATGAAGTGGGAAATCCTTTCCAGACTCTATGCCCTTAACCAGAAAAGTATCAAAGTCAAAGGCATTCCCATAGGACCATCAATGTTCACCCCAAACAGAACGTTATTCCTTGGATCTGCTTGAACTTCCCCATCTTGACTCGTGTCCTTGAACAATATTGACTGGGATTGAAAGAAAACATTTGGAAGTTCTGCAGCAATGGAGCATCATTCTGAGAAAGGCGAACAGAAGTTGCTGAAGATGATGAGTCCAAGTAATCCATTTGGACTGCAGCATTAACATATGTCTGTGGGACAACAACCCCTTGAGCCTGACTCTTAGATATAGGCAATGCTGATGTAGAAGGCTTGATATCAGGCTTCTGCTGCAACTCTTTGACTAAGTTGGGGGCTACTAAGATGGCTTCTAAGGTAACAATATTCAAGTGTTAGTGCAAAGTGAGCCATTTCCTCTGGCAATGCTTGGCTGCGTTGGGTTTTACTGAAGGTGACCGGTTGGGCTACTTTGAGACAGTTATTTGTGGAAGGGGATGTGGAACAAGATGGAATGTCCTTAGGAAGAATTGACTGTGCACCACCTCCAGTGGCTGTCAGCAAACTGTCATAGGGGCTGAAGGAATTACCATCTATCCAGGAAACTTTGCCAGCATGCCTGGTTGCTTCGGTTGAAGCTTTGGATGTGGTTGATTCTGTTGGGTTGAATGAGAGAACCGAATACTTGGTTGGTTGTTATTTTGTGTCATCTGCTGGGGGATCATTTGAGGCTGAGAATGCAGGTTTGAACAGTTGACAAATTTTGAGGCACTTCCAACAGCAGCCTCTGCTGCTCTTGGAGTTGGGTCAGCTATGGAAGCTATTGTTGCATAGATTGCTGCAACAAGACTGACTGCTGTTGCTGCTGAAGCTTTTGTATTAGTTGCAACTGAATCTGATGTTCTGACATCTGTGACTGTTGGTTAACTTGTGAAAGTGTATCAGTAGCAACTGAATATGATGTTCTGACATCTGTGATTGTTGGTTAACTTGTGAAAGCTAAGTTGCCATATGGGTATGGTGCTGTTTTTGGCTGGATAAAAATCCTCTCCTGTCGACCTGCCAACTCCCAAGGGTTGGATTTCAGCTGACACACATACCGATGATTGGTATGCATGCCGGCTGAACTCCAGCCCTTGGATCAGCCGGCAGGCTGCCTACCGCTGGAGAGGATGTGGATCTATTTTTGGCTAGCTAATTGCTGTTGCTGTTGCTGTTGCTGCTGCAGTTGTGGTGGAGGTGATTGCCACTGCTGTTGTTGCTGCTGTTGGGGGTTCTAAGGAAGGTTAGGATGAAGTTGATGGTTCTGGAAAAGTGATCGATGTTGATGAACATTTTGGCTCTGCATCAGAACTAGAGACTATAATAATTGTGCCAGAGTTTGATTTGAGGCAAGTGCCTGATTGATTAAGTTCTGTCTAGGCTGCTGAGTAGTGTCTTCCAGTTGTTTCTATGGCTGAATAACTGTGCCTAATTGGCTCAATGTGGTCGGTAACTTTGCCAGCTGGTTGAGCTGTGGGGCTTCCTGTGGCATTCTCTGAACATTAAACTATAAGTTGTTTTGCTGCAAGGTCTGTGATCCTGTCAGGCCTAACTGATTAGAAAGATAGGTTGCAGTAAGGTTCTGGAAAACAAGTCCAGTTAGAGTACGCATGTAGTCAGGTTGCAAGGTTGAGTTACTGAGAGAAGGATTCTATTGCATATTCATCCACTGGACTAAGCTCAGGCATGGCATTGCAGCATTTTGAGACTGTGGATCCTTTATGCATATCTCACCACCAAGCCAAGGCATTGTTCTCTTGAAAAGATTCTCTAAATCAGACTCATCATATGCAACGCCAATCCTAATCAGTTTCAGTAAGATATCCATTAACAAAATTTACAAGCTATGACAGAATTCAGCGTATAGACAACTGCTTATGATACTTGGACATTTGGAAAAGGGAGCAATGCCATGGATGCTTAGGTAGGTTACGGACCCACCATGGCTACCTTGAAGGTCTGTTATTAATCAGATAGAACAAAATAAAGCATCCCTACATTTAAACTTTTTCAGCACTATGATGCTCTCTCTCTCTCTCTCTCTTTCTTATACAAAGAAATGATAACTTCAGCTGACAATTTTACATGATTTACCTGGCATTCCTGGCTGCCTTGGCCGCTTGGATCTGAGAAAAGTGGCAGACAAATGAAAAATGGAGCTGCCACAGGTTCAATCTCCCATACTGAGACCCGGTTGCGCCTTTCCCTAGCTGCAGACTCATCCCACCCAACCTATTCAAGGAGAAATCGATGATGATAAATGATACATTTATTTCAAAAAAGGGATTAAAAAAACTTAAACGTAGTAGTTGACTGATTATGATTGACAAAATATTAAATAGCTGAAAAGATAAATTTATGAGAAAATTACAGACATTCCCTCTACAGTTAAGAAACTATATAGAACACTCTGTCTTTATAAAAGCTACACAGACTACTCCTCTAACAATATTTCCATACACTTTCACCCATACTATTACTTATAACTTAACGAGAGAATGTCAAAAAAAAATTAAGACAAAAATATCCTTAATAAATATAAAATTACGTAAATGGGTTTATTGTTAAGTTCTCCAAAAAAAAAAAAAAAAAAAAACCCACCTCTGAACCCACCTCACACATTCCCCTCCTTTTCTTCCTCCTGCTCTTCATCTTCTTTGGCCCCTTCCGTGTTTCTTTTTATTCCCTCTTTTTTCTGCTCTTCTTCTTCTCTCCCCTCCTCCCAGTTCTGCTCTTCTTCTTCTCTCTCCTCCTCCCAGTCACTTTCCTCCAGTTTTTCTCCATCAATGAAGAAAATTTCAAAGATCAAAGGCATCTCTTTCTTTCTCTCTGTAATTTGGATCGATGTTCCATCTTAGATGATCGCTTCTTCGCTGTTCCGATCGATATTCCATTTTAGATGATCTCTTTCTTTATCGTTTTTTTATTTGGAATTTCTTGATTTCATCAATTTGTGTTTCCCGATTTCATCTTAGTGATAATAATGGAAGGGGATTGACCTATCAGCAAGTTCTGGTTCTTCGTCCGCTAGGGCAGGTTCGTGGGTTCCCTGGGCAGCCACCACCGCAGATGAGCAGAGGCCCCCCACCGCCGGGAGCGTCTCAGTTCCCTCCAAGGCCTGGTTCATCCGAGACTCTATGCCGTCCATGTTCCGCAACAAAGAATTTCTTGCCTGGATTCTATCATTCATATTTCAGAGTCTTAGACTGCCTTATTCTCTCTGTAAAGTAGGAACTAAGAAATCCATAAACCGAATCCCACTTTTCAAAGCTTTACCAGCTCTTCCTTTCCATTTTCTATGAATCCATATTTGCGATCATCCTAACTTATAAATGTCTTCCTGCTCTCTAGCTTGATCCTAACTTTCTTCTTTATTTGGGGTTAATTTTCCTATTACTAAGTCTTTCACTTTCGGTGGTGTTGCTGCGTAAGTTGAAGCGTTGAAGGTGAGCAAAGAAAATATAAATAGTCTGAGTAATACGAAAGAATAAAATGAGCAAAGGTAAGGGAAGCAAACAAACTAGGCTGAGCAGGTTCATCAGGGCACCCGTTAGAATTCTGTGCAAGGCAAGGGACTTTTACATCCAAAGCCTCACGTCGTGCGCCGAGAATATTAGATACACAAGGTACAATGACACCATGGCTTTGCCCACAGCACCTACGTCCACCTTGCCCAAGAGTTTCAGTGTCAGTTCCTCAAGGTCCTTGGCCAACTACGACGAGGATTTTCGGGAGCTGTTGCGGGTTGCATCCTTGAGGACACTTGAGGATAAGTTTGGACAGCAGAGTCACCACAGCACCAGGTCCCTCCAAGGCCTGGTTCATCCGAGAAGAAAGCTTCGTTGGAAGAGAAAACACAAATTTCCTTGGAGAAGAATATGAACAAAACTTCGTTGGAAGAGAAAACACAGATCCAGTTTACATTTTAAGGGTATTTTTGTCTTAAAAAAATTTGACATTCTACCATTATGCTGTAAGTAACGGTGTAAGTGAGAATCTATGAAAGCATTGTTAGAGAGGTATACTGTGTGATTTTTGTAAAGATAAGTAGTTCTCTGTAGTTTTTCAATTGTAGAAGAGGAGTTTGTATAATTTTTCCTAAATGTATTATACTGAAGAACCTTAAAAAGATGTCACAAAATTACCTGCAAATTACGCCACTGTGAGTTTTGCCACCTTACTGGATCAAGATCGCCGATGCCTGTTATTGTGCCTATATACCTGCAGAAGATACAGATAAAATCAATCCTCCACTATATCCAAATGTAAATTGGCTCAAATTACTGGAATCAATTTGACTTGGTGAAGTCTGATGAAGACAAGATTTCACTTCTTGAAAAGTTTCAATGGGTTGCCCTTAACATATCATATTTAAAATTAATGAAATTTTAAAGTAGACCCTTTCTTTTCTTTTTTTTTTTTTTTTTTTTTTTTTTTTTTTTTCCCTTGGGGGGAATGGGTAATGGAGCTATGCTAACACAAAATGCATGATGTCACCATCCATTTCACTTAAGGGTAATCTCATCAATATTTCTTTTTATCTTAATATCTTAAAAAAAGAATGTCTTAGTACACGAGGCTCTTGCTACTATAGGATCTAAGGAGGACAAAATGTACGCAGTCTTACACCCACAATATGGAGAGGTTGTTTCTAATATTCGAATCCGTGATCACCAAATTACAATATAATAACCTTACTGTCACACCAAGGCTCGCCCTCATTTGTATGTAAGTGTCAGCCGATGTAAGCATAAGAAAATTTGCAGTAGTATTTGAAAGTTGAGCCCAAGAAAATAAAAAAGTGATTTGTATTGGAGATTTATAATGAGAACACGGACCAAACAATTAAAATTTATAACTGGAAAAATTAGGATTCCATGTTTGTAAAACTATTTGCAATTTCTCCCCATTCAATAATGCCAGTTGCATAACTAGCATTATAAAAATGATCAATAGAGAGACACAATTCCTAATAAAATCACCTTCTGGTGCTTGACTCTTCAGTTTCAAACAGCATCCTAAATCGCATACCCAAAGATATATGGGTTCCGTAGACAGCCTTGTAGTACTTGACTAAAGGAATCACATATTTTGATGGACTACCCCTGCAAAAACAAGGATTTTTTAGAATGACTGTTCTGAGTGAAAATAGTTCTTGTTAGTATAGTTTATTTCGGAATATTTATAGCCTTACTTTTATATAGGCTTGCTTATTCATCTTTCCAAAAATTGGAATTAAACCTTACGGGCACTTTCATCACTATCAGTGTAAAGATGAAAAATGTCATAAGATGATACAAAGCCTTGTGAGCAAAGAAATTTAAAGATATGGCCCCTTTTACTCCTATTCTAGTCTCTTCATTCAAAAAATACAAGTCTCGAATAAAGAGTTTCTTCTATTCTTTTTTTTTTTTTTTTATAACTTTTCACTAATAAAAATATTTCAAATAATTTGTGATTCTTTGTTCTTGCCAAGCATCTTAAAACTTACCCACACAGTATGATAGGCACAGGTGGAAGTTGGTGTTCTTCACCATTGCAAAATCTTGTACAACTAAGATGAATGGTCTTTCAGTAGACAAAGTTTCAAAGAAATCATAAGAAAATTTGGAAACTGTTGTAAGTGAGGGAAACAGTAACGAGTGTTGTGCAGAAACATTAAGTGTGTATTCATAACAAGAGCTTCCTTTTCGATGTTAATTCCCATGTCATTGAATGCTATAGATGTTTATTGCATAGTGAATATGTCTGTATTTTCGGTCCCGGTTTCTTGACAGGTTACCGTATTAAAGATGTATCGTATTAATGCCGTACACATTTTTTTTAAACGGATTATTGTTCCCCACATCGAAGTATGGTTCCATTTAATACCCGTACTATAGCATCCCCTTCCCAAGTGAGGGAAATGAATCACTAGTCAAACTAAATACAATAGAAAGCTTGGATAAACCTGTATAAATTTTTTTTTTTTACACATAATCTATATTATCTCAACTTGTAATACTTGCTATAACATCATCATCTCATAATCATTCATTTATACATAGAGTAGAAGTCTTAAACTTAAACATATTAATAAGCTAGTGGCTAACAATACTCCTTACATAAGTAAACTTAATTATATCAGTTACATCAAGGTGTGAGTTTTCTTCAAAAAGCTGCTGCCCACACAGCCAAAAATATCACTACCTAGAATTTACATCATATATATTCATGATTAAAATACTTTAATTAGCCAAGAGGTCCAAACTTCCTCTTGGATTACCATCTTCTGGTTGTCTCTTCTCCTTGAACTTGCTGTAATCACCTGAAAAACATGTGAATCAACTGAGATCAGCTGAAGTTCAGTAAATACCTAACAACTTGGCAAGAATACATGCAATAAACATCAAAATAAACATGTAATAAAAACAAGGGAATTGTCTTGTTCTGTAAATCTAGATACATATGTTAATTACTTGTTAATATTACACATTCTTGTTTCTTATCTTATTATCATAACGTATTCATGTTCTCACTCATTTATACTTCCATGTTTCCCTATAGTTCCATGATACTGATCTACGTGTTCATATGCTTGTAGTTCACTTTTGTTCACATGCTTCATTGACCTATTCATTATTGTTGTCTTGCTTTCACTATTCTTGCTTGACTTGACTACAATTGTTGACTTAGGCTCAATGGATATATCCACATCTTACCCCACTGTACACTTGGCTATTTCATTACATGACTAGACTTGCATACGATCTTTCTTGTAGTCTACTATTTCTTTTCATGACTTGTCTATCTGTTAACATATCTGGACTCAATCGATGCTTCCATTTCTTGTCAACTGTATATCATGCTTTGACTCATTAGATGCCTCTGTTTCTTGTCACTGGTTTGACTTAATGGCTGCTTCCATTTATTGTCACTTGTTTGGCTTACCGGATGCTTTCGTATCTTGCTTCTTGTTTGACTCAATATCTGCTTCCGTTTATTATCACTTGTTTGGCTCACCGGATGCTTGCGTATCTTGCCACTTGTTTGACTCAACGGCTGCTTCCTTTTATTGTCACTTATTTGGCTCACCGGATGCTTTCGTATCTTGCCACTTGTTTAACTCACCAGATGCTTCCATTTCTTGTCACTTTATCATAATGTACCTACATTCTTAGACTAGTTTTCTAGGACTTACATATATTTGAGACTTACTGTCCATGTTTGTTCTTTCATATTCATGAAGGTACTACATTTACTGTTTCACATTTTTATATGATATTGTTATGTCTAATGATTCCCAAGTATTAGATCAACACTTCCTACATGTACGTTGCTGTCCATAACAATTATAACATGCTTAGTTTTTTTATTTATCCTCTTTTTACTGACAATTATGTGTTCCTTGCATATCACTACGTGATAGCTATTGTTATCTAGTTCTTGCTGTGTTTTACTTGTTTCTAATGAACTTAGCAGATAGACTTATTAAATTTGTTTAACTTGTTTCTTTATAGTTTCTTGTAATGGAAAAGTAACTATCTGTATAATATACTTCATCATTTCTGAGATAATCTGGCCATGCTCATAATTTTCAGACTTGTAAACATATAACACTAGGTTTGCTGTCTATACACTTTAGTATTAGGCTTAACAAAGTTTGCTTGCACTAGAGTTGCATAAAACCAATTCAAACCATATAAAACTAGCATAATTCTATTTAATACTATCTGTTACAGAAATTGTAATCATGACAATACTTGTACATCACATATCATCCCACAAAACACACTTAAATTTACTTATTATCAAGAGGTAATGAAAATATATAATTTACATGACCTACTACAAAAATAACTTCACAGAGCATTCCCTCTCACATATCACAGCCCAAGTATTATACACCAGATCCATACCATCATCATGCATATATAAACCATATTAGTTTACTACAAGTGGTTAACTACTCACGTTAACAATCACAAGTTCCTTCTACAGCCTCTTGAACTCAAAGCAAAACTGGAATCGGCAATAAGATTTCCTCCACTTTCTATAGTCATGAAGTCATATTTCCTACTTACAATATGAGTGAACAAACCCCAAAAACACTGTTAGAACCATTGGAAAGTTGTATTTCCTTACCTGGACCTTTTTATCAAAAATAAACTTCCTTTGGCTTAAGTCTACTTGATTCTTTCCACCCCTTTCTATGCTGTCCTAGCATTAGTACCTGATCATATGAAGCTTGGTTAAGTTGAAAAATTCTCTCTTAGACCCCTACAATGCATTATAATGAGGGCATTAATCCCCTTGATTAGTTTCCATGTCCATTTAGTTCCCCTAGGTAGGAACCCCCAACCCTTAAACATCAAAACATGCTGTAATAGCAATTTTTAAAAAATGGACCCTTAATTGCTATAAAATTCATTTGAATCTCAAAAACCCTATGAAAAATTCTCAAATTTGGACCACATGTACCTACAGTCTAATAAAGATCCCTGAAAATAAATTTCACGAAAAACCATTAAATATAGACCAAAATAGGCCAAGCCATTAAAACTAATGATGAATAGATTTTTCAGTCATTTGTACTGAATTTCACATAAATTTTGGGCAAGATAAAGTCTGAATTTGGGTGTCTATTCTAGCACAAAATGTGCTTCTTCAAATAGCTTTCCAACGCAACTAGAATCGATGGATTCTGAGTTGTGATAAAAAAAGTATGCCCTTCGAACTAAGCAGGGGTCATACTATCAGTCCATGACGGGTTAACCCAAAACAGGTTGGATCATCTAGGGTCATCTTCAACCTTCAAATCTGAATTTCAAAGTCATAGTAATGGCTTTCCAGGTCTCTTATAACTTTCTACAGAATATATTAATGATGCCTAGTTGAGTCCATTATAGATTAACACATTATCCCCAAATTAATTTCATACATTAACACTAAACCCAATATCAAACAAGAGAATGATGAATAGGTTTACTGTGCATCATCCTTGTTGTCGTCCCAAATCGGATTGGTTCTTAGCTCGTTTGTGATGCTGCAAAAGGGAGAGAGGATATCGTAGTGATGGTCGGGTGGAGATACCCTTTGGCCACTCCGATGCCTAAGTTAGTTTGAGGGACAAGTAGTATGTGACAGGTAAGAAGGACTATCCCTTTGAATTAAGGGGATTCGTATAGCTAACTTGCTCTGAGCTTGAATGCTAGAGAATATCTGTCTCTTTACCTGGGTATGCTTCCTCTATTTATAGGTTGGGAGTGACTTGAATGTGGGAGCTGGACATGTCTCCTATTGTGGCGGAATGTCCTCCCTGGAGCATGATTCGCATCCATTGATTTGGTAATCAGGTGATCTTCTGCTGAGTCATCAGACAATGGGATCTCTTCTCAGGATTTTGTTGACTTTTCCTTGGTAGATATCTGGGGGGGAGTTTGATCTCTGTATTCATTGGAATGGACCCCACTCGTACGTTACAGTGCAGTTGGCATGCGGCATGTGGATCTATATAACGAGGTTCGCTTAGAGAGGTGTTGAGACTACTGTAGTGAAGAGCTATCGAGGCGTCCATATTGATGAGGTATCGAGGCTTCTGTCCTGGCGAGGCTCTGAGGCCTTCTAGAGCACGAGGCTCCGAGGCCTTATGACCGTGACCCTACGAGGGCTTCATGGTAGCGAAGCTTCAAGGCTCTTCACTATTCTCATTGGTGGTTTCGATTCATCAGGAGCTGCTTTTGTCTCAGCCCTTCAAGGCCGATGATGTGAACGAGGCCCTCCTAGTTTGGGCTTTAGTGAACACGTGTTGGAACCCTATTGGGAGAGAGGTATTCTGCTATATCAGATGCCTCTTGCCCTCGCCTGCTTCTTGAAGGTGGAGAGGGCAATATACCCTTTCCTTCCTTGCTCGAGGCTTACGAGGCTACTTTATGAGGAACTGTAACGGTTACCTTTTGAGTGGGATTTTCAAAATTTAAGTTATGGGTCCTGCCACCCGCCTTATTTTTTGCCAATCGTTCTGTTTAGCCATAAACGTAACCTTTGGAGAGCGAGTGGGGTGCAACCATGTATACTTTTGCTTTTTCGAAGTGATGGTTATAGCCATTTTCGTAAGTTACTAGCTCATTATGAGCTACGTTTGGATTTTTATCCTAACGTATGGTCCTTTTATACTGTTCATCTTCTCTTCCTTCTTCTTTTTGCCTTCTTCTTGATTTTCTCTGGTTTTTCTTCCTATTCCTTCTTCGCCTTTCTCTGCACAGCTCTTCGTCGACTCTCATTACATACAAGTAAGTATGGCTAGGTCTAAGAAACCCAGCAATAGAGCATATACAAACCCCGAAGAGGAAGCTCAGGGCTCGGACGTCGCCAGGCGACATGGCCATGTTTCCACTTCTGTCGCTATTCCTCTTATTATTCATGAGACTGGAATAGGTTGGAAGAATGAGGTTCGTAGGGCTAGGGCTATCCAAGCTGCCCAAATACAGGCAGCGAACCCTGGCCCCCAACAGTCTTCTAGGGTCCCTCGCGGTACTAACTATGCCACCAGTGAGATAGGAAGTTGAATGACTCAGGATCTCTTAGATGCCATTAGGGAGCTTTACAAGGTCCCTGAGAACTTTGCTTTCACACTACCAGAGCCTAAGGATAGGATGTGTACTCCTCGTAGCGACGCCAGTGTCGTGTACGAGGAGATGTTCCAGTTAGGGTTTCGGCTTTCTCCTTCCCCTTTTTACTTCGAGCTATTGGATAGCTATGGACTGGCGCCTTCGCAAATTACCCCCAATGGGTGGCACAAGATTACCAGTTTCTTAGCCCACTCGAGGCTAAGTGGTTTGCCCATCGAGGTCGCCCTCTTCAAGAAGTTCATTTGTTTGGTCTCTGGAGCACCTACTGCTGAGGACGGCTGGTACTACTTCCAGCATCGGAATGAATCGTCTTATACCTTTGCCAAAGACGTCATCACCTCACACCACAACTGGAAGTACAACTTCTTTTTTGTCTCTTGGACTCCATTACCCAGGGACACTTGGCCTTGCAACTTCTGGTCCAAGGTTTTCTTGTCCGTAGTCAACATTGTCCCCCTGATCGACCAAGACCTGAATGAGTTTGTTGAGGCAATCTGTGCCATCCCTCCCCCATCTGTAGAGCAGCTGACTGACCTCGAGTTCCTTCGGAACACTGGGCTAGGTAAGTCCCATTTCTAAAACTAACTTCCCCTTCTTGTATTACTTGGCGCTTGACTTTTCTTTTTCTGATTGACAGTGGATATCAGATTGGAGGATCTTGCTACTATCCTTATGGCTGAGAGCCCACTGAAGGAACCCGACGCTCCAGAGGCCCAAATTTCTAAGGGTTCTCCAGAGGGTCCGGCCGAGCTTATCAGGCCTATCGAGGCGGCTGGAGCTTCTTCCCCTATAGTTGTCTTTTCCCCCGAGCAAGAGGTCGCCGTAGCTGAAGGTGGTGCCGAGGCTTTGAGGTTAAGGTAGAGGAAGGCACTGAGCTTCAGACTTTTGAGGAAAGGAAACACGGGCATGAGGAGAGTATGAGAGGAAGAAGAAAAAGAAGAAGAAGAGATCCTCTAGGATCAAGGGGGAGTCTCGAGGTATATCTACTTAACCTTTTTTTTTCGGACTTCTGTTTTCCCTTGATAGTTTGGTTTTAACCTCCTTTCTCTAGTTTAGCTGTTGACCGTGCTAGAGACCAACCTAAAGAGTTCACTCATCCTGAGAACATAAAGGATGACGTGACGTTTTTCTTGTCCGAGGTCAACATCTTCACTCGTCAGTCAGCCCTATGAGCTCCCGCTGTGGCAGAAGAGCTTATTCGAGCTATGAGGCTTCCAGTGGACAAATTTAATTACACCAAGTTGTCACTCGGCGAGGCCTTTCAGCGCGAGGCATGCCATCACATTGAGGTAATTACTGTCGTTGTTGCTTTCTATCTTTGGCCATTTTCAATGTCTTGACTTGTTCTTTGGTTACAAACTGGTCATTTTCTGTACTGGGCTTAAGAGGCTGTGGTCGACCTCGAAACTAGGCTAGACTTGGCTCTCCAGTGGATCTCTAGTGCGGAGACACATCGAGACGAGGCCTATGCCCTGGCCAAGGAATGTCAAGAAGAGACACTGAGGTCTCAGGGCAAGGCTAGGGACCTCAAGGAGGAGGTTAAGAAGTTGAAGGTGGACCTCGCAGAGGCTGAGAATGAGAAGATCACACTTCGACAGGAGTGGGATGATGCCGAAGACAGGGCTAGAGAGGATCAGAGGTGGTATGAAGGTCTGAGGGAGACTCGTGTTCACCTCGAGTTAAGAGTCTGCAATGCCAAGGCCACTGTTGAACCCACAAAAAAGATTGTTGAGGATGAACGTACAGCTCACAGTGCAGCTTTGGCGAGGCCCGTGGCTACTTCAGAGGTCAGAATTCAGGAGGCAAGGAAGAAGGCTGTAGAGGACTTTAAATCTGAGGCAGAGTACAAAAAGACTATTACAGAGTCTTTGCTGAAGTTGGTCATGCCAATGCTGACAGAGATCTGGGACTTCATTTGGGCCACCTACCCCGACTTCATTTGGACCACCTACCCCAGTTCAACCTTTCACTAGTCAGTGCCTTTAACAAGCTTCTTGGGATTGTTGCATCTCCGAGGGTGTCCCCACTTCTCACTCTGCCTTCACCTTCTGGACTGCCCTCTTCTGTGCCTCCGGAGAATGCTCCTGAAGATCACTCTGCCTCAATTACTCTTGCGTCGACCTCTTAAGTCGACAAAATTAAAGAAATTCCTCCAGAAGATATGCAAGTTCTCCCTTTTGCCAACGAGCAAGTCCCTCCCACAGTTGAGCAGTGAAAATAAGATGATAGTTGAAAGATAATTTTTTTAATGTAGTTTGCAGTATGTACTGTATCTTTTTTTTTTTTTTAATGGACAAGTTGTTTTCTGAGGTTGACATTTTATCTTGGCTTATCCTTGCTTAGGATAATTTTGGCTTCAGCACCAGTTCGAAGCGCCGAAGCACGGAGGGTCGACTTTGTCGACGTGAACCTCAGTTGGAAGAAGTTATCTTCG